>CM053626.1:241498565-241510150 GCA_028646595.1 Phalanger gymnotis | reverse complement strand
CCGAGAGGCGCCGGCCGCTAGCCCGAGCTCGGAGGCGCCTCCCTTTTCTCTTGGTAGCGTCGGTCCGCACTCCCTGTGACCCGGGACGTCATGATGCCTGTCTGTTTTCTCAATGATAACTTGGCAGAAGAAGAGAAGAGCTGCCAGGTTCTCCTCGGCTGCCTACGTGGTATGTGCACGTTTCTGTTTGCATGAATTTCTCGCTTTCTTTTGGAAAAATAAATAAATAAATAAATATAGACATACATTTTTCTCACCACCAGCCCCCCCCCCCCCAAAAAAAATTCCAGCACGGTCCTGATTAGATTGCATTACCGCGTTTGCATAATTGACGTCCGTGTGTGTTTGTGTGTGTGTGTATGGACGTGCGTGTAGTGTTTTGTTTGTTTTTTTGTTTTGTTTTTTCCCCCCTTTAAATCCTGCTGCCGCCGCCGCCGCTGCCGCTGCAAACAGAAAGCAAGCATGCGTTCATCTTTTGTCTTTCATTTTACCTTCAGGGTGACATTCAATGCCAATCGCCCTCTTTGACCATCTCCAGCCCCACCAGGGGCAAATAAAGAGCCCGAGTAAGAAGAAAACAGGGGAGGGGGGAATCCCCCCCACCTCGGCCCGGATGCTACCCCAGACCCTGTTTATTAGGGAACTCAGACCCACCCCAACTTCTTTACCCCCAGCCCCCCAACCAAAAAAAAAATCCATTTTTCTCTTCTACCCACCGGGCCCAAGCAGAGAAACAGCACCCAAAACGGCCGAGTTGCATCCACACGGAGTCTCCCCTAATGTTCTTGGCTTCAACTTGCTGACTTGTCTCTGTAGCAGACCCCAGTGTGTAGGCCTCTCACAATTGAGGCTATTTTTGTCTCAGAAATGTTCTTTAAAACCTTTTTAGAAAACGGGGGAAAGGAGGGGGAGATGGAGAATACTGAGGGGGAAGGAAAAAAAAAGCTCAGCCCTCTGTGGAGGGGATCCACTGGCACATTATGAAATTTAGGGAGCTGCTGGGATGTAGCCCAGTAGGGAAGAGTCGTTTAGGTTATTTCACACCAGAAAAATATCCATGTAAGAAAAAAAGACTCACTGTAATTACCCTTGACTGTATATGGGCAATTGTGATATTTATTAGATATTATTATAATTGTTATAATCAGGTTTTATATAATAAATGGCAAGGCTTTGAGTATAAACCTAGTGTTTACTCCTAGGAACATGGGGAAAGTGATGGCATGGCCACATGGTAGAAATAACATGTACGATTTTATGATCCTTAGGACTTTTAGTTAAGGCCAAGGATCAAAGAATCGAAGATTTAATGCTAGAAGGCAGTTTAGAGGTCATCCAGCACAACCCCCTCATTTTACAGATGAGAAAATTGAGGCCTTATTTGACTTAACTTGTTCAAGGTCACAACAGGCAGTAAGTGGAAGAGTCAAGATTTGAATCCAGGTCTTCTGACTTTAGTTCCTAGTCTTTTGCATGTGTGCAGTTCTGTAAGTTATATGGGGCACCTACACTCTGTACATTTATGCTAAATAAAACACATACTGTGTTAGCAAAAACAAGTATTTGGTGCTTTGTGCTGTTAAAAAAAATTCTTACCTGCAGGACAACTTGTCTGTTGTAAGAAGTGCAATAAGTTTAAGAATTTTCTTCTCCATAGCCTAATATTCTAGACCCGAAAGACTACCCAAGAACTTTCCCTACTGAGTCCAACTACCCAAAAGATGCCAGTCGGAACAGAGGTCTCAAAAATAAACCATGTAGGAGAGAGTTGTATCTGAAAGGCAAAGCTGATTGGGGTAGAAACTTTTGAATCGTTTCCAAGCTACTATACAGCTATTGTAGGTTTAAAAATAGTTTACCTATCTGAGAGTTTGGCTAAGTTTAATGAAAATAACCAAAGTAACTTGCTAGGTCTTTCCTCTATAAAGTCACAGCTCAGGAATCACTAGTAAACAGTACAGGGAATACTTGGCAATTATGCAAGTACCAAAGTATTCATTTGGAGAAGGGCCATGTCTGAAAGTACCCATAGGGAAAAAGTTTGCTGACTGTGGCCCACTAGCTAGATAAAGGGACTTAAAAGGCTGTGCCTTTCAGCCTCTTTTTTTTTTAAATGTTTCAACTTAGGTCCTCTGATTTTGTGCTTCACAGAGGATGAGTTAGTTCAGATTTACAGGATGCTCTGATTTTTCCCAGCATCTTAGGTAAGCATCTTCTCCAAATGTGATAGCCAACTTTTCAGCTTAAAAAAAAATAGCCTTATTCAAATGCAATACTCACAAACTAGTTTGGGAACATTTAGAAAGGAAGTAGTGATCACTATGGGCCATCACGGATTCATTAAGACCAAGTCATGCTAGACTAACCTCATTTCCTTGTGATCAGGGTTACTAGACTGGCAGGTCAGGGAAACAGCTTAGCATGTATCTGGATTTTTAGCAAGGGTCTCATGATCATCTTGAGGACAAGATGGGGAGATGTGAGCTAGATTTTTCATGTAGCTTTGTGGATTTGGAACTGACTGAACTGGACCCAAGGAGTGTTAGTGAAGAGATCAAGGTCAAACTATAGAGACATTGCCAGTGGCATGCTGTCCTGGGCTCTATTTTCTTCAACCTTTTTTTTTTTCATCAGTGACTTGTATGAAGCCACAAATGATGTGTTTGCTAAATTTTTTGAATACACAGAACTGGGAGGCATCTAACAGACAACTGGCGGAGCCTAGATCTCAAATTATTTTAAAGGGCTCTAAGCAATGGATCAATCTAAGAAAAAAAAGTTAATAGCAATAAATGGAAATTTCTGTGCTGTGATCCAAAAAGTCAATTATGTAAGTGAAGCTAGGTGGCACAATGGATAGAGAGTGAGGCCTGGCATCAGGAACACTCTTCTTCCTGAGTTCAAATATGTCCTCAGACGCTTACTAGCCGTGTGACCCTGGGCAAGGCACTTAACCATGTTTGCCTCAATTTCCTCATCTGTAAAATGAACCAGAGAAGGAAATGGTAAGCCACTACAGTACCTTTGCCAAGAAGACCCCAAATGGGGTCAATAAAGAGTTGGATACAACTGAATAACAACAATACCATTTAGGTGGGGAAAAAAAATAACATGAAAAATACCCAGGGGTTTTAGTGGACTTCAAGCTCAAAAAAAAAAATCACCACAATGATGTCAAAACAAAAAAAAACTAATATGATCTTACATTACTTCAGTAAAGACACTTCTCAAAACAAATGAGGTTATAGTGTCACAATACTCTTGTTCAGAACAGACCAAGCATATTTTGAAATATTTTGTTCAGTTCCAGCTGCCATATTTATGATAAACTCCAACTTATCGTGAGGAGGGGACCAGTAGGGTGAGAAGACTAGAGACCAAGAAGATAAGTTGAAGAAACTGGGGATGTGTAAACTGGAGAAGAAGAGATTCAGATGGTTGAGGGACATGAATCCTATCTTTAACTACTGAAGGCCTGTCAGTTGGAGAGGGGTTTGACTCATTTTGTGTAGGTGAAGAACTAGGACCGGTGTGGAGGGAGGTAGATAGCAGTTCAATATAAGGAGTAAGGTGTAGTGTATCTAGATCTAGCCCCAGAATCAGGAAGAACTGAATTCAAATCCTGCCTATGACACATATTAACTGTGTGCCCCTGGTCAAGTCACTTAACCACTCAGTGCCCCAGGAAACATCTTTAAGATTATAAATTTCAGAGCAGGTGCCTTGGTAGAGAAAATTTCTCACTAGGACTCCCTACATATACATGCACGAGTTTGATAAAAAAAAAATAAAATAAGAAGGTTAAATTACAGTTGTCCAAAGTGGAACAGGTTAACTACAGAACAGTTAGTGAGTTCTTCATGGATGATATTCAAACAGAGACTGAGTGACCACTGTTTGGGAATATTCTAGAAGAAATTTATGCTTCAGCTAAAGATTGTCCTGGATGACCCTGAAAGGTACATCCTGTCTTGAGATACTCTGAGCTACCAACCTAGTTCTCCATCTGTTCTACCTACTGACGTTATAGCTTAAAGAAATTCTGAAAAGTTTGTATAGTCCTAAATTTGACCCAGCTTTTTATCTAACTGCAAATCCTATTTCATTTTCTGCAAAACTATTTGTCTTAAATCTAAACCCACTACACCAGCATTGCACCCAGGCAGTTACAGCCTGATATGAGGAGAGAATGCCCAAAAGGTTGTCAGGGAGATGTAATCCCTATTTCTTACATGTAAGTTTTTTTTAAAAATAAATTATATTCTGGTTTTGCCTTTTTTCCTCCGTTTACCCCATGTTGGAATTTTTGAGCCCATAGCAAGAAACATGTCAGTCTTATGCTTAAGAACCTACAGCCGCTCACAATGGCTCTTTATTAACAAGTAAAGGCCTATGCCTGTATTTGTGTTGTATATCTTCAGCTTGTAGGAGGCTGCTGGGAAGGGTTTTTAGAAATTAGAAAAAATAAAGGACATGAAATTCCAATCCCAATTATTACTCAGATTAGATCAAAAGAGAAAATCAACCCATTAAAATACATGCAAAGGCACAGTATTTTTTGTTATTCCCACATTTATGGTGATAAGTAAATGATAGAGGAGAACAGCAACAGCCTAACAAATATAGCACCATTTCCTTAAGTCCAAAAAAACCTTTATTAAGCACCTACTGTGTGCATAGGACTATTCTAGGCTCTGAGAATTCAAAGATGAAAAATAGCACACTCCTGGGACATGACATACAGACAAATAAACACAGTACAAGGCAAAATGTGGTAGAGATCTAAGCAAGGAGGCACTCTCAGATAATTTGAGTAGAGAGAGAACACTTTCATCTGAGGGTATCAGGGAAGGATTTTTGGAGGACATGGCTGAATATTGGAAGAGGAGAAACACAACAGGCAAGGAGGAGAAGAAAGTGGATTCTAGATGGAGAGGACAGCCTGCCTGAAGGCTGGGGGGACCAGATAAGATCCAGGGAACAGCCAGTATAAATTGGTTGGAACTTAGAATGCATAAAAGGCTATCATTTTTCTAAAGGCTGGAAATGTAGGCCGGGGTAGGTTTGTAAATAGATTTGGCAACTAGTACATACTTTATTTTTTAGTAATAGGCAGTGGTGGGATTCAAATGAATTAACAACTGGTTCTCCATGGAACCGAGCTGAGACGCTGCTGCTGCCACTGACATGGTGGGTGCAGGCCCCTCCGCTAACAAATGGTTCAGGGAACTAAACCTAAAATGAGATTCTCGTTCCAACCGGCTGAATCCGACCACTGGTAATAGGGAACCCCTGGATGTGTTTGAGCAGGGAATGACCATAGTCAGATCTAAGAAATAAGAAGCAACTATGTGGAAGATGAACCGGCGAACAGAGGGGAAGTGGGGAGGCCAGTTAGGAGATTGTCCCAATAGTCCAGAAGAGAGGTCATAAAATCCTAAACTAGGGTGTTGGCCATGTGAGTGGAAAGAATGGAATGGTTGTGAGAAATGAGGAATCACCTTGATTTGACAGCCAGTTAGATTCATAAGGTAAGGGGAAAGTTGAATGTGAGTTGGAAGTTTCTGCTGCTGAAAATGCAGTTGTATTTTTTGTTTTAATTACAATTTATACTTACTTGAAGCTTTCCTACTTTATGACCTGGCCTGATTTCTCTTGGCACTTCTGCCTGGGTCACAGTTCTAGCTTCACTTACCTAAGCAACTAGATAACATAATAGATATAGTGTTGTGGCTGGAATCAGGAACACCTGAGTTCAAATCCAGCCTCAGATAACTTCTTAACTATGTGACCCTAGATAAGTCACTTGACCACTATATTGATTCAGTTTCTTCATCTTTAAAATGAGGATAATGTTAGCCCTTTTCCTCCAGGGTAATTATAAGGATCAAATGAGATAATATTTATAAAGTGCTTAGCAAAGTACATAATATGTCCCTAATAAGTGTTTATTCCCTTTCCCCTTATAATCGATGCCTTCACCCAGTTTTTCTCAAAGAGGCCTGCATGTGGGCAGGGTGCACCTTGAACGGAGCAAGATCATTGGGAGACTGGCATTTCTGGATTCCTTAGGTAATGATTTACGATGGGGACGCTCAGTCTATTTGAAGCAGTGGCTTGTATAATTCTATAGACCTGGGAACTAAAACTATATCTAATAGGACCTTGAGCATACTGATAATTGTAAGTACAGTCAAAGGACCTGGGTTCAGATTCTACCTTTAAGACTTTGTGCAAGGCAATCAACCTTCAGTTAAGTGGGCCTCAGTTTGCTCACCTGTAAAATTATTAGATTGGATGGCCTTTCAGTTTGATGACTGTGTTCTTATGTCACTTTACCTCTGTGTCCATTTTTTCATCTGTAAAATTGGGATGACAGTTCTCCTACTTTATCTGTGTGTGTGTGTGTGTGTGTGTGTGTATGTGAAGGTAAAATAAAAGTGAAAAATACTATACAAACACAAAATACTTTTGTTATTGTTACTGTAAGCGTGCCTTGATTTATTTCAGTGGTATATTGCTAAGAAGCCATGTGTAAATGTAATTTTTATCAATAAAATTATATTCCCAGATGCACCAAGGGAACTTTTATTTAAAGGAATTCTATTGCAAATCACTCTGTAAAGCAAAGACTCAACTTTCTGATTAATTTTTTCTATTAAGCCTAATATTAACTTTTGTCAAGGTTAAAAAGCAAGGTACCCCCTGTATTAAAAACCAGACAAAACCAATAACAGCCTTCTGGATAATACCAATTCAACAAAGATTTAATATTTGGTAAATTGGACACTTATCATTCTGTCTGGGACAGGGCTGGGGAACCTGTGGCCTAGAGACTACATGTGGCCCTCTAGGTTCTCAAGTGCAGTCCTTTGACTGAATCTACAGGTTCCCCATCCCTGCTAGGAGAAAGGCAGAGTGCTAATCTGCCAGTTCCTGGATTCAGATCTTACATTTGAAACTTATTGTAAGATCATAAGCAAGTTTTTTAACCTCTGTAAGCCTCAAGCAGCTACAATTACCTGCTAAACTGTAGACAAATTGCAATCTGCAATACTGTGGGAATCCACCTGATTGCTGGATCTGATATCCAAAGTACTTGTGGCTGATACAAGGGGCTTTCAGTTTTGCAAGGGGAAAAAAGTTATAAGCCAAGATGAAAAATAAAAAAAAATAAAACTTGGGGCATGGAAGAACAAATAAAAATTTCTTTTTTTAAGGAGAAATAAAAATGAGATGGAAGGGCAAAAGGCAGTGGTCGCTTTCTACTGTTCAGTGGCTAGCCATCCACAAAAATCATCCTGGGCCAAGACCTGAAAGAAATTTGAGCCTAAGAGAAAGCAAGTTTGGGCAAGAAATCATTTTAATAAAAATAGATTATATGTGACCCAGGGTAAGAAATTCTCATCTAGTTACAGATGAGTTGGCTGCATCATCATTATTATCACAAGAATTATAGAGGACAGTGAAAAAAGTGGTAAAAATCTTATAACAGTAAAAATATTTCATTACTTAGGCTTTTGATTTTTTTTTTTAGTTTAATAATAGGATCAGAGAATCATGGAATTAGAACTAGAAGGGACTGGAAAGGTCATCTAGGTTTATGGATGAGGTAACTGAGGCCCAGAGATATTAAGTGATTTTCTTGCTCAAGGTCATCCAGGTTAAAAGTGTTAGAGATGGAATCTGAACTCGGATCCTCTGACTCCCAAATCTGTTGCTCATTGTATCTTGGTTAAGTAGTATGATTACTGCTTCCAACAAAGGTTATTGTGCTAATAGCCACTTTGGTCGGCTCTTGGATGGCATATGTTGATTTGTTTGAGAAGAAGCTCCTCTAAAGTATGGGGCAGCTAGGTGGCTCGGTGGATAGAGTGCTGGGCCTGGAGTTAGGAAGACTCATCTTCTAGAGTCCAAATCTGGCCTCAGACTAGCTGTGTGACTCTGGGCAAGTCACTTAACCCTGTTCACTTCAGTTCCTCATCTATAAAAAAAATGAACAAAAAAAGAGCAGACTATCCCAGTATCTTTGCCAAGAAAACTTCAAATAGGGCCATGAAGAGTTGGGACATGACTGAACAACAACACCGACTACAAAGTACTAACATATATAAAAGATCAGAAAGGGACAGGGATATACGTATGTCTCATGGATTGGAAATAAAACAAGGAGCCATCCACATTTTGATTGCAAGGTCAGAAACTAGAGAACTGATAATTGGTTGGTAGCCTGGTGGTTTAGATCTCTCCTTGGTGGGCGGAGGTCTGAATCATCAAAATGAATTAGGGCAGTGAGCACTCTTCTTGAGAGTCTAAAAACAAGATGATCTTTGCCACTAGTACTTTGCCTAAATTAGAGCATGTTGCCAAAATTAGATTAGCCAAAACAATGGGTCTCTTTCCCAACAGTGACCTCCATTTGTAAGGCTGTTGACCAATTATCATTCTTCGACACAAAAATTCATTTTATGTAGCCTTCTGAAACCAAATGCAGCAATACATTTATAACATTTTGTGTATGTAAGCAAAATGTAGCATATGGGGAAAAGTGTAAATGGAGAGGAATCCGTACATGAAGTAGGCTATTGTTATACCTTTATATCGATGGTAACACTAACAACGTATCTGCCAAGCCCCAACTATGGTGAATGTTATTGATTTCCTCATGCCAGGAAATCAGATAGACCTACTAAGGGGTAGATTATTGTTAAACTCTGTCCTGAATTTGAGCTGGAGAAGATTCTCTACAGTTATGAAGCACTCTGTATAGGATGGCATTGCTGGAAGCAACCACTCTATCTGAGGGAGGTACTAGACGTTAATCAAAAGGTAAATAAAATTTTTAGCTTTTTGATTATTATTAATAGTTAAAATGATGAAAATAGTATATATGAGTTCTTCACGGTAATCAACAGGGATGCTTCAGGAATATTAGCATCATTGAACGTTACAGTGACAAGATATCTTAAAGGTTAACCAGGCGAACTTCCTTATTTTGCAATTGGGGAAACTGAGGGCCAGAAATGGTATAAATTTGTCCACATATAACATATAATTAGTAGCAAACCTGGAACTAGAACTCGGATCTCCTCACTTCCTGCCTCATGCTGTTCAGAAATTCACTAACACCTTTCTATACAGCTTTCATAATAATACCTAGCATTTATATAGTGCTTTAAGGTCCTTGCCAAGCAATTTACACATATTATATCTGATCCTTGCAAGAATCCTATGAGGTACATGATACTATTTTCCCTCTTTTTACAGATGCATAAACAGCTAGGTGGCTCAGGGGATAGAGCGCCAGGTTTAGAGTCAGGAAGACTCATCTTCCTAAGTTCAAATCTGGTCTCAGATACTTGACCCTGGGCAAGTCACTTCACCCTGTTTGCCTCAGCTTCCTCATCTGTAAAATGAGCTGGAGAAGGAAATGCAAACCACTGTAGGATCTTTGCCAAGAAAACCCCAAACGGGGTCATGAAGAGTTGGATACGACTGAAACAGTTCAATAGAACAGTCTGAGAAAGGTTAAATGACTTATCTGGAGTCACAGCTGGTGAGCATCTGAGGCAAAATTTGAACTCAGGTCCTCATCACTCCAATCACTCCTTCACCTAGCTGCCTCACCATGTGTTCTTCAGAATAACCCTGTGAAGTAGGTCATGCAAGTATTGCTCTCAGCTGACAGATTTAAAAAAAAAACCTGAGGCTTAGGTTAACATAACTTAGTTTAAGTGAAATGAATACATGTACTGTTGCCAGGTCTCAAATCCAGATCTTTAATGACTTAAAATTCAGTGCTCTTGTAGCACAACCGAACACTAGTCAGAACACTCAATTTTAACAAAAGATTTATTATATGAATCACACTTTGAGGAAAAATAAAATCACAAGAAAGCAATATATGGGATTTATAGATAGAATTTATTTTTAAAATTTTATATATTTAAATATATATTTATATGTAATATATAATATATATTATATATTTATAATATATAATATATATAAATTTTATATATTTAAATACATATTTTTAAAAAACCAACTCCCAGGGCAGCGATCAGGTTGGTATAAATTCTACTCAGCTCCACAATCCATCTCCCAGGCCTCACCTGCCTTTGCACGCCTCATGCACCACCGTCTACAATATGGATTCATTTTCTGACCCCCGTTCTTCCCTTCCCTCCAGCTGCCAGTGCCCTCCTTCCTTAAGGTCTCTGTATTTAAGCACCTTGCCTCTGCTTTGTGTTTATTCTGTGCGTGTGTGGGTGTATATACACATACATAATTGTCTCTTCCCCAATAAACTATAAGTGTTTTTGGGGGAAGGAAGGGAAGGAGGGAAGGAAGCATTTGTTCAGTACCTACTATATGTCAGGCACTGTGCAAAGTGTTTTACAAATATTATTTCATTGGATGCCTACCACACTGGGCTTATGGTGATGCTGTGATTATCTAAATCTAATAGTGGAAGAAACTGAGGCAAGCAAAAGTTAAACAATTTGCCCGAAGTCATAGAACTAGAAAGTGTCAGAGGCTAGATTTGAACTCAGGTCTTCCAGATTCCAGGCCTAGCATGCTATATACTACACCACCTAGCTCCAGAGATTGTTTCTTTTTTTCCTTTTTGGTCTTTGTATCTCCAGTGCCTAGCACAGTATCTGGCACATACTAGGTACTAAGTGCTTGTGTTTTGTTTTGTTTTGTTTTTGATATTTTTTAGTTTTCAATATTGATTTCCACAAGATTTTGAGTTGCAAATTTTCTCCCCATTTCTACCCTCCCCCCAATCCAAGATGGCATATATTCTGATTGCCCCCTTCCCCAGTCAGCCTTCTCTTCTATCACCCCTTTTCCCCTTACTTTCTTGTAGGGCAAGATACATTTCTATGCCCCATTCCCTGTGTATCTTATTTCCCTGTTGCATGCAAAACCAACCTTTTTTATTTTGAGCATCTGCTTCTAAACCTTTGGGTTCCAAATTCTCTCCCCTCCTACCTCTCCACCCACTACCAATTCAACGTAGGCCACACATGTATCATTATGCAAACCCTCCCATAAACAGTCATGTTGAGAAAGACTAACTGTATTTCCCTCCCTCCTATCCTGTCCCCCTTTATTCAATTTTCTCTCTTGACCTTGTCCCTTTTTGAAAGTGTTTGTTTTTGATTACCTCCCCCCACCCCGTTTGCTCTCCCTTCTATTGTCCCCCTTTTTTATCCCCTTCCCCCTACTTTCATGTGGGGTAAGATACCCAATCGAGTGTGTATAGTATTCCCTCCTCATGTCAAATCTGATAAGAGCAAGATTCACTCATTCCCCCTCAACTGCTCCCTCTTCTCTTCCAACAGAACTGCATTTTCTTGCCACTTTTATGTGAGATAATTTACCCCATTTGATCTCTCCCATTCTCCCTCTCTCAATATATTCCTCTCTCATCCCTTAATTTGATTTTATTTTTTTATATATCATCCCTTCATATTCAACTCACCCTGTGCCCTCTTTCTCTGTCTATATGTATATTCCTTTCCGCTACCCTGATACTGAGAAAGGTCTCATGAATTACACACATCATCTTTCCA
>CM053626.1:241460033-241498065 GCA_028646595.1 Phalanger gymnotis | reverse complement strand
CCACAATACCCAAATTGTTTCTTTCTGGCTGCTTGCAGTATTTTCTCCTTGATCTGGGAGCTCTGGAATTTGGCGACAGTATTCCTAGGAGTTTTCTTTCTGGGATCTTTTTCAAGAGGCAATTGGTGGATTCTTTCAATTTCTATTTTACCCTCTGGCTCTAGAATATCAGGGCAATTTCCTTGATCATTTCTTGAAAGATGATATCTAGGCTCTTTCTTTGATCATGGCTTTCAGATAGTCCAGTAATTTTTAAATTATCTCTCCTGGATCTATTTTCCAGGTCAGTGGTTTTCCAATGAGATATTTCACATTGTCTTCCATTTTTTATTTCTTTGGTTCTGCTTTATAATATCTTGATTTCTCATCAAGTCACTAGCTTCCACTTGCTCCAGTCTAATTTTTAAGGTAGTATTTTCTTCAGTGGTCTTTTGGACCTCCTTTTCCATTTGGCTAATTCTGCCTTTCAAGGCATTCTTCTCTTCATTGACTTTTTGGAGCTCTTTTGCCATTTGAGTTAGTCTTTTTTTTGAGGTGTTATTTTCTTCAGTATTTTTTTGTGTGTGTCTCCTTTAGTAAGTCATTGATTTGTTTTTCATGATTTTTTTGCATCACTCTCATCTCTCTTCCCAATTTTTCCTCTACTTCTCTAACTTGCTTTTCTAAATCCTTTTTGAGCTCTTTCATGGCCTGAGACCAATTCATATTTTTCTTGAAGGCTTTTGATGTAGGCTCTTTGACTTTGTTGACTTCTTCTGGCTGTATGTTTTGGTATTCTTTGTCACCAAAAAAAAAGATTCCAAAGTCTAATTCTGAATCTGGGTGCATTTTCACTGCCTGTTCATGTTCTCAGCCAACTACTTGACCCTTGAGCTTTTTGTAGAGATATAATTGCTTGTAGAGTAGAGAGTACTTTGTTCCAAGCTTTAGGGACCTTGTGCTGCTGTTTTCAGAGCTACTTCTACACAGCAAGCTCTGCCACACCAGCACTCCTCCTCCCCCAAGAACTGCCAACCCAGACCTGCAACTCACATCTAAGCAGGCTCTGCACTCCTGCTCTGGATTTGCCACTTAATTCCTCCCACCTGGTGGGCCTGAGGCTAGAAGCAACTGTAGCTGGAAGCAGCCCCCAAGCTGCACCACTTCTGTGCCCCGGGGCTGGGGCAGACCATCCACTCCTTTCATTCTGTTCTAGCAGTTCTACCCACTAACCTTCTCTGCTGTCTTTGGCGTATGTGGATTGAGAAGTCTGGTAACAGCCATAGCTCAGATTCAGGGCCCTGTGGCCTGTTCACGCTGGGCTCTGCTCCACTCTGCTCCCAGCTCCGTGCAATAGACCCTTCCCAGCGACCATCCAGGCTTTCCTGGGCTGGAGCCCAGCTTCCCTCTGTTATTTCGTGGGTTCTGCATCTCTATAATTTGTTCAGAGCCATTTTTTACAGATGTTTGGAGGGACCTGGGGGAGAGCTCATGAAAGTCCCTGCTTTCTAGCTGCCATCTTGGCTCCGCCCCCATGCTTGTTGAGTAATTAATTTGGGTAGGTTCGAATCCATTCCCTCATCGCCTCTACCTCTTAATCTGATCATTCAGTTCAACACACACTCGTCCCTGTGCTCAGTTCAGGTAGAGCTTCTACCACTTCAAATTACTTTGTATTTACGAGTTTGTTTTATGTGTCCTATCTTCCATAGAATGTGAGATCCTTGAGGGTATGGTCTTTTGGTTTTGTTTTTGGTCTTTAGGTCACCAGTACAGTATCCTTGATAGGTGTTGAATTGAATTGAATCGAATCGCACAATTCACATACTTGAATTGAAGTACTCATTAGTTTATCCCTCACACCTTCTTCGTATACACTACTGTACAAGGATCATTGACATTGAGAATGATACCCTAAGGTCATCAAGGCAAGAAAGATAATTTCATATACTATCTTTGCAAACCCAGGGAAGCATACTAATACATTGAGAAGAATTTCAACAAGAGGGAAAAGAAGAAGGATTTTCAAGTTAACTTTAAGCCAACCTAAAATTCTGCTGAACAAAACATTATAATCTCAGAACATTCCAGTTAATGGAGTTGTTTGTTTGTTTGTTTTATAGAAAACTTAATAGTCTGGCAAACTTGATCCCAAAAAGGAGAGACTGGTCTGTATGTTCTCTGCAGAGGTGAGAGATTAGGAATATGATACTGTGGGATTTGGCTGATGCTTTGGTTAGAATTAAGCTGCCTTTTTCTCCTCTTTCTTTTTTATTATAAAGGCTAGCTTTCTAGGTAAAAGAGGGGCATACTGGGAAATTAAGATGTTGCAAAAATTAAAAAATAGCAAGAAAGAAAACATGAGTTTGGAAAGAAATGACACATTTTTGGGGGCAAAATATAAATTGTAATCAAGTGAAAATGAAATAATATAAATAATAAAATTGTATTTGATTTTATGTATTGTTAAAAAGCATTTTTATACACATACTACAAATTTTTTTTACTCTAAATCTAGGTCCTTTTGTTCTCATTCCCTCTGAAAACTTCTAGGTTTAAGTTATTCCCTTTTCTGAGCTTGGGAGTGTATGATGCTGTAGCTACCTGGACTTAATAGAAATGAAGATCTACCGAACCTGTGTTCCAGTCCTATAACCTTCTATAACTAAAGGAGCTATCTGAAATAAGGCAATTCTGCCAGTGGCTTTTGACCCCCAAAACACACAAAATCTTTGCTTGGGCAGTGACCAAAGCAGTGACAGCATGAACTCCAAATACACCCTAGAATTGAGTTTTAGCCTGCCCCAGTTCTGGATCTGTTCCATATAGATAGCTGATTTTATACATAGGAATAAGTCCGGTGGGAAAGACAGGGCCAGGTGTAGGTAGTTAGAGTCACCACGTGGGCAGTGGATAGAGGTCTGGGTGTGGAGTCAGAAAGACTCGAGTTCAAATCTGGACTCAGATCTTTATTAGCTTTATGACCCTGGCCCTTAGCAAGTCACTTAATTACTGTTTGCCTCAGTTTCCTTATCTGTAAAATGAGGATAATTAGAACACCTACCTCCCACAATAGGATAAAGTGAGATAATATTTGTAAAGCTGTTAACACAGTTCTTGCCACAGAGGAAGAACCACTATATAAATGTTAGTTATGTTTATTATTATCAGTCATGTGAGTGGTATGATTTCAGGATGCAAAAAGACCTTGATATTCTGCAAATATCTTTCCCACTTTCTTAGTGAACCAGGAAATTCTTGGGACAAGGTATGAAGCCTGTCTTTGGTTCTTTGATAAAGCTGAAGGTACAAATTCCTGCAGAGAGAGGGAAGACAGACAAGGCTTAAAATGACACTAAGTTGTACATGACGGATGAGGGAATTGTAGAATATTAAAGTCAGAAGGAACCTTGGAGAGCTCTAGGCCAGCATCTAGGCCATCCTGTTGCAGTTAAGGCATCTAAGATCACAGGTCACATACCTTGTTAGTGATAGACCTGGAACTTGCACTTCAGTCTTCTTACTCCACATTCCAGCACTGTCTTCCCTACCACACAATACTGCCTCTTCTCTACCGAAAGAGTTTTGAGGTCACTAGGTGTTGCAGTGGACAAAACTTAGAGTCAAGATAGACTCCTGAGTTCAAATTCTGGTACAAACACTTATTAGCTGTATGACCCTGGGCAATTCAATTTGGCTTCTCTCTGCCTCAGTTTCTTCATCTGTAAAGCAGGGATAATAATAGCATCTACCTCACAGGGTCTTCATGAGCATCATAACAAAGAGATAATATTTGTAAAGCCCTTAGCGCAGTGCCTCACATACAGTAAGCGATATATAAATGCATATTCTCTTCCCCCTCCCTTTTAATTCCCTTTGGTTATGGAGATAAAGCAAAAACAGGAGGTATTCCTTCTGAAATGTGTCCAAGCTGTTCATGTAAACATATGGATGGCCAGTCATTTCTGCAAGGCCAGTAATTCCCTAATGTTTTCTGCCAGAAGCCATTTTGCCATCTGTTAAAACTAGATTAATCTGAGATATAAAAATATAGCAGTACCCCATTAAGAGCTCACTCGGTCAACAAGCATTTATTCAGCACCTACTGTGTGGCAGGCACTGTGCTAAGCCCTGAGAATAGAAAGAAAGACAATCCCAGCCCTCAAACAGCTCACAATCTTACGAAGGGGGACAACATGCAAACAACTGTGTACAAACAAGGTATATTCAGATACATTGGAGATAATGGATATATCGGAGATGATCAACAGAGGGCAGCATTAAGGGCAATGAGGAAAGGCTTCCTATAGAAGGCGAGATTATAGCTTTGGAGGAAGTCGAGAGAAGCCAAGAGGCAGAGAGAATAGGAGGTAGAGGGGGACAGCCAAAGAAAATACCCCAAGTTTGGAGATGTTGTACTGGGTTCAAGGAATAACGAGGAAGCCAGTATCCGTGGATTATAGAGTACGTGGGTGTGAGTGAGCTATAAGAAGCCTGGAAAGACAGAACAGGGCCAGGTTATAAGGGCTTTGATCACCAAACGTAGACTTTTATATTTGATCTTAGAGGTGGTAGGGAGCTATTGAAGTTTATTGAATGTTAGTGGGGAGGGTAACATGGTCAGACCTGTGCTTTAGGAAAATGAATGTGACAATGGCCTGGAGTTTGGAAAGGCTTGAAGTCTAGGAGATTAACCAGTAGGCTGCTGTAATAGTCCAAACATGAGCTCATAAGGGAGAGTCAGAGGAAAGAAGGATGAGTATACGTGCATTGATAGGAAAAACAAGATGGCACCGGATTGGATGGGGGGAGGTGGGTGATGAGAGAGAAACCGAGCCTGATTGCTTCCCCTTTCCCCAGTTATTAGTGCCTTCTTTCTAGAAATTACTTTGTATTTTTCTTTTTCTCTGTGTTATTTCCCCCAAAGAATGTAAACACTGCGAGGGTAGAGACTTTGATTTTTGTTTTTGTATTCCAGTTCCTAAATCAGTTCTTGATACATAGGGGCTTATTAATAAATGCTTGCTGAACTGAAATCTTTCTATCGCTTGGAACACTTGTTAAAATCTTCTTTTGGGATTTCCTCAGAACCAGTTTATAAGCCACACAAGAAAATTATTCATATTAATTAATATCAGAACCTTAGTATCATTGTGTAATCTTCCACCAGTGGAAGTTACAACACACCCATGGCATTATACCCTGCCTAACTCTTGTCTATGGCCTTCCATTAATCCCCCATAAAAGATCTACCCAATGGGCTGGAAACCTTTGGGATTCTCTTCCTATTTAATGGATACCAGAGCAGCACGTGGGGCCACACATCTGTCATCTCCCCCTCCCTAATGCTATATGGGCAGCCACATCTTTTTCCAGTCATGTATGTCCTTGAAGATGTCCTTCACATCACTTCTCTCATGCCAGTCTTTGTTATACTGCATCCTAATTACGTCCACCATGCCACTTTCTACTGCTGAATTTAAGATTGTTCTGAAATCCTAGTATTTCACAATGCCAGAATTTAGGATTATCTTTAGAGCCTTCTGTTTGGTCTGTCCCTCAAGTTTCTCCCCATCCCAATCCATCCTCCACTCAGCTACTAATTTTCCTAAAATACAGGTTGGACAACATTGTACCCTCTACTTCAGTGAACTCCAGCGGCTCCCTTTTCTCTCTGCAACCAGCTATAAAATCCTCTGTCTAGTATTTCAATCCCTTCACAGTTTTGCTGCTTCCTCCTTTTCCAGTCTTTTTACTCTCTACTCACATCCCAGTGCACTATGATCCAGTGACTGGCCTACTTACTATGCTGTATACATGGCACTCCCATTTCCCAAGTCTCCATCTTTTCCCTTGGTGTCCCTTCTCTTTTCACTTCTGCCTCCTGGCTTCCCTGGACTCTTTGAAGACTCAGCTCAAATGCCACCTTTTCAAGGAGACCTTTCATAATACTTCCCCATTGCTGGTGCCTTCCCTTCGAGATGCATACTGGAGAAGGAAACCCCACAGACAAAATCCATGGGGTCACATAGAGTTGGACACAACTAAACAACAACAAAACATTTTATACACTGTATTGTATACATTGTGTGTACATAGTAATTTGTGTATGGTCTAGTTCATTAGCTGTGAGCTCCCTGAAGACAGGGACCACCATTTTGTCTTTCTTCACATCTCCAAGCATTTAGCACAGTACCCGGGACACAGTAAGTACTTAAGAAATGCTTTTTGACTGACTAACTGATAAACGAGGCTAAAGGAGTCAAACTTCATATATTTTTTTTTAGAAAGACATTTTATCTCTTAGCTCATGATTACAGTATTATATATAATCGGTCTTCAGCTGGTAAGCTCATTCTATTCTAAGAACAAAGTCTTGGGCTAGATCCTTCCTCTGGTCTGCTCTGCTCTGTCCCATGGCTTCACTACAGTCACAGAATTATGGACTCTTAGAGGCCACCTGGTCCAAAGAGGCCCCCTGGTTGTGCAGGAGGAAGCCCATCCTGTCCTCCCCCGTGAGTGTTATCCAGCCTGTTTGGGCAATTACAGTGATAGAGAACTCTACATCACTAGGCAGTCTTTTCTATTTTTTGAACAGCAATAATTCTTAGAACATTCTTCTTAAAATTTGAACTAAAGTACACAGGCGTCCTGAAAACACCACACAATTGATCATGAGGGGGCTAGGTAACAAGAGTGACGTAGGGCATACAGCGTTAGGCTTGGAGCTAGCACGTAGGGACCTGCCTCAGGCACTTCCTAGCTGTGTGACCTTGGGCAAGTCACTTAACCACTGTCTGCCTTAGATTCCTCATCTGTAAAATGGGCATATTATTGCATCTACCTCCCTGAGTCTTTGTGAGGATCGAATGAAATAATATATGTAAAGTGCTTTGTAACGCTTAATAATATTGCTATTGTTATCTAGATGTGTCTGACTATGTACAAAGCCCGTGGGTTTTTTGTTTTTTTTTGGCAAAGATACTGGAGGGGTTTTCTATTTTGTTCTCCAACTTGTCTCTGTTTTACAGATGAAGAACTGAGGCAAATAGGGCTTAAGTGACTTGCCCAGCATCACACAACTAATAAGTGCATGAAGCCAGATTTGCATTCAGGTCTTCCTGATTACAGGCCTGACACTCTATCCGCTGTACTATCCAGGTGCCCCATAAAGGGATAAGGGTTGTTCAGTAGTTTTTTAGTCATGTCTGACTCTTCGTGACCCCATTTGGGGCTTGCGTGGCAAAGATACTGGACTGGTTGACCATTTCCTTCTCCAGCTGATTTCACAGATGAAGACAAACAGGGTTAAGTGACTTGCTCAGGGTCAAACAGCTAGTAATTGTCTGAGGCCTGATTTGAACTCAGGAAGATGAGTATTTCTGACTCCAGGCCTGGCGCTCTAACCTCTGTGTCAGCTAGTTGCCTTAAAATGATGTAAAAATGCTAGCTATCATGACTATTATTATCAGCACAAGTCTATCTCTGCCATTAGAAAATGTATGGACCTTTTGAGGGTAGGTCAGTGTCTGGAATAATTTTAGAGGTATGAGAAATAGGGCAGCTGTAAGGTTTGACTTGATGGGCACTGGGAAAGGTCTCCCACCCCAGAAATCTCTTTTTCACTGGTCCAGCCCCATAGAATTTCTAATTCCCACATTACTCATAAATTTGGGGCTTTGTTTATATTATACATAAATATGTGCCACATATTTCACACTTTATCATCCACTATTTTGTGCTCTATTTTTTTTTTCATGTAAGTGGTGTTTTCCTTAGCAAAACAATAACAAATGTTGAGAGTAGGAATTATATCTTAAACTTCTCTTGTGTCTTGCCTAATGCCTATTATAGCCCCAGGCACACAGTATAAACTTAAAATGTCAACAGATTCTTGTTGATTGGTTGGTTGAAGAACCAGAGGTCACTACCTGTGAGGGATAACACTTTAAGCCATCATTAGCCTTTATTACTTTACCTCAGATTTGGTTATCCAATTGGGTAGGACTCAGAGGCCCCAGGACGTCTGTGTTGTGATGGGAGGGTAAAGGTTGGGACAAAGGATCCTGAATAATGAGATGAGAAAGAAAAGAAGCAGGACATGGACCTGGATGTGGAGTCAAATCCCATCTTTGTAGTTTATTACTTCTGTGAAGTTGGGCAAGTCTACATCTGTGGGACTAAGTTCCGTTATATGTAAAATATGGTTACTGGATTAAATGATCAATTAGATCCCTTCTAGTCCTAAATCCGGGGATCCATTCTTTTTAGCTAGTTCTTAAGAACTAGCTAATAATTTCTCTAGATAATAATTTCTCATTATCCTTAAAGCAGAAATCAAGCATTTTGCAATATAAAAATGGCTTTAATTAATTGATGTTAATTAATTAATGAGTTTCATCATCAAGGTGTTTACCCTTCAAAGATGATGCTTTCTTAGTGGTTCAGTATCATGATTATCATAAAGCCCTTTCCTAAAGTTTATTCCAGGTAGGCTTTCCCCTAAGGCAAAGAGGAGACTAGGGCAATTGATTATACATTACTACCTCTTACATACTCTATGTTCCAGCCAAACTGGCCAACTTTATGTTCACTATACATAAAATCCATCCCCTACCTTGGTAGAACTTGTTCACCATGCCTGGAATGTATTCCATCCTCCCTTCTGCTTTGTGAAATTCCTAGCTTAGTTCATATCTGATCCAATTAGGAAGCTTATCTTGAACCCCCAAGTTGCTAATGCTGTCCCCTTGGGAATGACCTTGTATATATTTTGTATTACCTTTCTGGTGTCCATATTGCTTCTCTTCAATAAAACGTAAGCTCCATGAGGACAAGAATTGTTTATTTCTTTTCTTTTTTCTTTTTTTGTCTTTGTATGCCAACACCTAACACAAATACTTGATATATCAACAAAATTGATGAAATGATAGGGTGCAAGGGACATCAGTGGTGTGTCTCTAGGTATGGAACTTAAGGGAACTTGAAATGTTTAAACCATTTAATGGGAGCCAATGAAATTTAAACCAATATTGTATGTAGCCAAGCTAAAATAGTAGAACACAGCAGGCTTGGTGAATATAGTTCACTACCAGCCATCATTATCCATTTCCATGATTTCCACAATAGGTCCCAGGTAGAAACTTGGTCACTAAAGACAAAGATTTTGGTATCAAAGAGGGTAGGATCCCTATCAACAAACAAAGACATCTTGTCTCTCTCCGCTAACCCTCACGATATGAGTTTAATACAGTGGAGACACTGTATGGCATGACCAACATATCCCCATGCCCCATACACACACAAACACCCCCCCCCACAATGTCAACCTTAAGAATACAGCACTTTTCTATATTCAGATAATAAAGGCTTTTTCTGAGTGTATAAGATATATTCTATTTGACTCTGCCTTCCTAAAAAGTTTGGTGGCCACTAGATTATTTGACTTTGAATTTTGCCTACCCCTAATATAAGCCATATTGACCTGTGGTCTGTAAACATGATAATTATCTCCTACTTGACTGAATTTTTCAGGCCTTAACTACTACTACTAGTTTCTTATTGACTTGTGACAGTTCTAACATGGGTAACTAGGTATTCTCCCTAGTTATTATTGTTCTGTGTTATTATTGTTACCCATAACTGAAGTGATCACCCCTACTTGGGCTTCAAGGGGGCCTGTAATTCTAATCAGCCGTCACCAGGCTCACTATGTACATCCAAAATGACAATCCCTACAACTAATCAGTGGATATAGCTGTAATATATCTGATTAGACCGACAAAACCCAACCTACTAAGCAGGTTTTCATGTGATAATAATCATGATCAGTAGTGTCAAAGTCTAGACATAACTATTACTGCTAAGGTCCAAACTCTGGCTAATGTCAAGTGTTGCTGGCTAATATCAATAGTCTGGGAAGAGCCAAATGAAATTCCCAACATAGTTATAATTAAATTGGTATAATTAAAAGCCAGAAATTGGTAGCTCTTCAAGTATGTGCTAACCCATCTTTAAGTCCAGTTAATGAGCAAAATTAGCTGTAAAACTAACACCCATTTTGTTTAGTATTAAAACTAATCTTGACATTAGCCATAATATACCTGAATGTCAAATGGATCCTCATTCGAAAATGTTGAGTAATTTCTGATCATCATTTTCTCCCAACTCATAAATAGATAGTACTGCTTTTCTTGCTGGGGGTTAGTTTAACAATTTTGTTTTATTAGGCAATAGATACAGGAAAGGTGGAACACAAATAAATTCTTTTTTAATAGTTTGCATTTTAATGTATATATGATCATCTTATTGTGGGTAGTGGGATAGAAAGTTCAGAGGTAAGTTGATAATCAGTGAGATGGGCCATGTTTATGCCCACTCGGGTGGCTGTAATACATGCAAAACTCCCCCAAAATTCAGTAGAAGCTACTTATGCAAAAGGGATATAGAACGGACTTCAATATTATTATTTAAGATGTTTTAAAGAGTGTTTTCCATCTTTCTTATACTTGGAAATAGTTAGATTTTATTACCATGTTGTCAGAGCCAAGAAATGTAATTTTAAGCCATAAAATACAACCTTTTCCTTTGGCTGTGGAAATTTATATGTACATATTTATATGTATATATATAATATGAAATCTATATAAATGGGGTGGCCCACTTAAAATAAAGTCCACTTAAAGCCATACATCATTAATAGGGTCTATTTCTGGTATATACACATCATGAACATATATGAATGCAAATATTGTTTATATATAATTATTTGTGCAACCATATAAAATATATATACACATATAGGAAGAGGAGAGAAGGTTGATTGCCTTTGGGAAATTGTGCAATGTTCTTATTGACTAAAGCTTTTCCCTGAAAAAAAAGGCCATCTTTTTAACATCAATATTCTTCTAGTAATACTGTATGGCCACAAGTCACAGAATATCACAGTTTATGAAGAATTAGAGTTGTGGGTCACCCAGAGGTCAGTGGAGAGGTGGGTGTGGGTATGAGTGGCCTATGACATATTACCAACAAAGAATTCTACAGGAGAAGTGGTATAAAGAATATTATCAGAGAGAACTATGACTGACAAGGGGCATAGGCTGGTCTTGTGGCTAAGAGCAAGGGAGAAGGCTCACATACTCCACTGGTATCTATGTAATGTCAAAAGAGCTACAGGGAGGGTCCCAGTATACAGGGTGAACCTTTGGTAAAGAACTGATGGAGGACTTGGATAAGAAAATACGAACAGATTGTAATCTATACCACTGGAGGCAATGACCACATCTATAAAATGGTAGATCCATCTATCTATCAAAGTATATTTGTATCTATGTCTATCTGTATCTATGGATCTGTAGAGTATAGATATGTATATATATATAAATATATACATATATGCATATTCACATATGCATGTAGACATCTGTCAAGAGAAGCCATGTGAAACAGTGGCTAGAAGGTTGGCCTTGGAAGCAGGAGGACCTGGGTTCAAATCTTACTTCTAACATAGTACAGTTATGGGACCGTGGTCAAGCCACTTAACTTATCAGTACCCTGAACAACAATTCTAAAACTCTGAGTTACACACAAACTGCTGACCCACACAAGCGAAGGTAGTTTCCACAGCAGGAGCTTCCCATAGTCAAGACAATAATAATTTTCAAATTGTGACAACCTGATAATCTACCAACATCTAATTAGCATGGCTCACTGTTGGAGAGTTATTAGGCAGGGGTCATAGTACAGAGGAGAGAATGCTGGATTTGGAATCAGTGGACCTGGGTTCCAGTCCCGCTTCTGGCCTTACCTGTGTGACCTTGCCAAGTCATTTAACCTCTCTCCAGTTCGGTTTCCTCATATGTAAAACGAGGGTGTTGGACTAGACCTCTGGAGTCTCTTTTCCAGCTCTAGATCTCAATTCACAGGATTATGTTCTTTGGATGTTCCTAAAGTCCCCCCCAAATGAGTTCTCTGCCTTACAGAGCATCCTCAGTGAGTTACAGTGGTAATGGAGAGGGGGCCAGAGGGTTTGGCCGAGCTTATGTAGAGTGCTACCAATCAGAATCATTGAATACCATGGTCACTATCAAGAGGTTACCTCCACCTGTTGATCCCTTAACCCAGGATTCAATTACAGGCACTTTCCCCTACTTCTGCTATCTCACATCCCAAGACTACTGTAATACAGGGTGTCCCAAAAGTCTGAGTGCAGTCTTAAGCTTTAGTATTTTTAAGCTTTGAAAATAGCTTAAACAGTATCTAGATACTACTTACCTTATTAAGATTATTCTAAGAGCTTAAAGCTACTAAAGCTTCAGACTGCACTCAGACTTTTGGGACATCCCCTATTTAGGCAAAAGGGATAAAAGAGGGCAGAGGAACGCAATCAGGCTCACTTATTTGTGTTCGACTTGCTAGTACCCTTCACTGAAATATATATGCAGCGACTATGACTGCTATGGCAAATTGGACTGGTAGAATCAAGCCTCAGACAGAATCAGGCAGTCTAGAATTTGCACAATTTGCAGAACAGTTAAGAGAACAAGCCAAAGATTGGTTTGTCAAAGAGTGAGCTCAAGGGGAAACAACTACCAGACCTTTTCTCCAAGCCACACCATTGAAAAAAAAAGAAAGAAAAAAGAAAAGGAACCCTTTTAACAAATTTACATAGTCAAGCAAAACAAATTTCCACATTGGTTGAGAACAAAAAGAATATTCTCATTCTGCACCTTGAGTCTATCACATTTCTGTTAGGAACTGGGTAACTTGCTTCATCATCAGTGCTCTGGAATCATGATCGGTCATCGCGTTGATAGAATTCTTACAGCTTTCAAAGTTCCGTCATTTGATGTCCCTCGCTATCTTGGTTACTTTCCACCATAACACTCTGGTTTGTTAGTGTCCTCAGGGATTCCAGAAATGAACACAATGTTCCAAATGTGGTGTGATCACTAAATATCACACTCATACACACACAGTATACAGTTAAACATACACATGCTTCTCCATGTAGAATGGAATAAAGTCCCTGAGGACGAGGCCATTTTATTTTTGCCTTTGTATCCTCAATACCTAATGCAATGTCTGGTATATAGTAGGTATTTAACAAATATTTGTTGAATGATTGATTAATACTCTTAATAAGTAGCTCGGACCAAAAACATTCATGACTCTGTGGTCATGTGGTTATTTATTATTTGTGAAACAAAGGGAGATTGCCTAGCCTCTGTGATTCTCCCATCTATAAAATGGAAATAATAATACCCCATGGTACAAACTTCACATATTATGAAGCTTAAATGAGATAATGTAAAGAGATTTTCAAAGCTTATTACTGATAGAGTAGTGGGTAGAAAGCTGGCTAGGCTGGGAATATGGAAAACCTGGGTTCAAATCCTACTTCTGACACATACTGGCTATTCAACCCCAGACACATCACTTGATCTCTTCTGTCTGCAGGCAAGTCTCTAAGACCATAGACTGTGTAATAGTTGCTAACCTGTAATAGTAGAGGGAATGATCTCACTAGGAGCTTTCTATACAAGTAGTGCTAAAATCATAGGTCTAGGTTCCCATCCTCCCTGCCCTTCTCCCAAAGGTTATATATGAAACACACATAGCTTCATACCTTTCTGGTTTACCACTATAAATCTCTATTAATTTTCTTGAAAGGAATATATAAAGGCAGACATCATAGGTAACTGATTGCTGACATGCTATAAGTCTTGTTGACGTGTCATTGGCAAGTTTCCAAATAGGGCATCAGTGTAATGATTTTAATCTAATACAAATACAGCTAACAACCACCAAATATTTGTCTGATGTCCATGGATGATTACTGTAATAAACCAGTCTGCAGTAACTTTTGAGCTACTGATATTTCACAAAACAAACAAACCCTGAACACTGTGGCTTTAATATTGTCTATTTGATAGGTCATACGGAAATATAGTATCCTGTATTTTAAACATGAATGAAAAGAAGATTCCACAATATGCCTCAATATTTTGCAACCTTCAACTGTCTCTACTCTAAATCCTTCTTGTTGCAATTTTGGTCCATTTGTCCTTTTTGATCATCAATAAAGTCGGTTACCATGTTGTTGATAAGTAATTGCCATGGAGGCAGTCATAGTTTTAGAGCTCAAAAAGACCTTTCAAGTCATCTAGTCTGGTGGCATCAAATTCAAACAGAAAGGAATCCTGAATATTGGCTTAGAAAACCACAAATTAACATTATTTATGTTGTACTGTATTTTTATTTGTTTTGTTAAATATTTCCCATTTACATTTCAATCTGATTCAGGCTTCATTCTGGAGTTTTGCTAGCCCCATGGCTCAGACTTGAGTTTGACACCTCTGATCTAGGCCAAAACTCTTGTTTTACCATTGAATAAACACAGGTTAAGTGACTTGCCCAAGATCATACAGGTAGTAAGTAGGAGATCTGAGAATAGTACCCAAGTCTTATTACTCTAAAGCCATGTGTTCTTACTGTTTGCATCACCCTGCCTCTCCTGTTTAATTACCTAGTACGCTGTTGGTATTCATAATACTGTCATGTCTTAGGTTCAGGGAAGATAGATGAGATGGAAGAATCCAATGGGCAGGCAGTGGGCCAAGTGACATCAAAGACAAAGCTTTGTCAAGATTAGGAACAATTGCAATGGCTTTGTTGTAATTCTATAACTCTGTTTTACCACAGAGATAAATAGATGAGCACATATTCACAATTCCTTAATTCTTCCCTCCTTTATCCCTTCTCGCTTTCTCCTATATTTGGAGGTGTGTTAGAGCCCCACTGGTTGAGGTTAGCCAAAGCCTATTGTTGAATTTTCAATATGAGTGTTTTCACCTCAGAAATTGGCAAATGCTACAAATCATATATAATCAAATCTATATAATCTTTTGTTGATTTTCTAGAATTTTTAAAAGGAATGAAAAAATGTTAATGCAGATTAAACTTTTTTTCCTGAGAGTTAGTTGTTAAATGTTTACCAGCACACCCCTGCCCACATTCCTCTTGACCACTGACATCCCCTCTTAAGAGAACAAACAAATCTTTGCGGGGGGTGGGGGAGAAATTACTTGAGTCACAACGGTAAGAGTGGTTTGGGCATGAATTTCTGTCAGATAAGGCAATATTTAGGTCTGTGTTGGTGGTGGGCCCCCATCCTTTGGTTTTTATTAACACTTTATGTTCAATAACTATCAAATGAATATTGAATTGCTCGTACCTAGCATTCCATTCATTTATGAATAGTCATATCGAACTAAATGATCACTTCTTTAACCTTTGCTCAAATGAACACGTCTTCTTTGAGATTTATTTTAATTTTAGTGCTTGCAAAAATATTAGGGGGGCAGCTAAGTGGTGCAGTGAGTAGAGCACTGGCCCAGGAGTCAGGAGGACCTGAGTTCAAATCTGGCCTCAGACACTTGACACATGTACTAGCCTGTGTGACCTTGGTCTAGTCACTTAACCCCAATTGCCCTGCCAAGAAAAAAAAAGCTTTTAAAAAAAGAACTCTTATAATGTGTTTCAGGGGCTCAAGAAATTTTAAAAGGCAAGTAAATTTATAATTTTAATAGTAACAAAATTTTGATTTTAATAATTTTATATATTATTTATATTATACATTATTTATATATAATAATTTTAATAATAATAAATGATCAGCTATTGGGAAAAGTAAAGCAAAAAGAATTCTTTGATAAATTGAAAAAATAAAACCTAGCCACTTGCATACTGAGCCAGCACTATTAAAGACCCTGGGCAATATTTAAGTACAATTTTTATTCTAATTGAGTTCCTACAATTTAAAAAGATTTTTTAGAATGGACTATTACACTTGACCACCTTGACTATTTCTATGGCATTGTCTACAAAAATAACAAGTTGGTTCAGTAATATAAATGGTCAATTAAGTTTTAAAAATTAGTTAAACCACTCATTCTACTGAAATGACCTGCTAATTCGATGAAATCAGTCAGACTGATATGTACCAACTGCTTTGCAGGTGTTGTTTTCATTAATCCAGCTCTTCTAAACCCCATGAATTTCCTCACACTTCTCTCCAAATCACTGTGCTAGACAGCTGGAGGCAACAAAGCCCATCAGACAATATGGCACTTGGGTCAACTTGTGTGATCCTGGGCAAATCACCTAACATTTTGAGGCTCAGTTTTTTCACCTGCAAAATAGGTATAATAGCAGCTGCCATACAGGGTAACTATGAGGAGTAAACAATTTTGTGCAGGAAAGCAATATGTAAATGTCAGCTGTTGTTACTGTTATTTAATAAACACTCATGGCCCAGGAATCTACATACCGTTTGGCGGTCTTTACAATCTGAATTCTCTAGAAAATTGCTGACGTTCTGTTTTGTACTATAGAGACCTGACCTGAGAGGTTGTGGCTACCGCTATTCATCTTCGCCATAGCTAGCCAGAAAAAATAAATTATGAATTGTCAGAGCTCTATCAATCATGGCATGATCAGTATTGATTTTTATCATTAACAACTACAGTTACAACTGTTAAGACTCAGTTGAGCCATACCATAAGTCTGTTTTGCCAAGCCAACTCCTGAGCCCTATACAGTATAGATGTGAGTTATTTTTACATTCTATGGATCAAAGGTTCTTAACCTGGGGTTTATGAACTTTTAAAAAAATCATTTTGAGAACTATTTCAATATAATAGGTTTCCTTTGTAATTCTGTGTATTAAATTTTATGCATTTAAAAACATTATTCTAAAAAGAGGTCCTTAGGTTTCACCAGACTATCAGAGGGCAGAGGTGAAGGGTTTGGGGATCAGAAAAGGGGAAGAGTATCCACAGTGCTAAATAAATAAATAAATGAACGTTAATTAGGGACAATGACCAGGAAATACAAACAGTGACAAAATACCAATGGCCTCAGGTTAAAGGGACAGGGTCTTTTGCCGCAATGATTAGCTTGTCCTATTTTCTAATAATAGCAAAGAAGAAAGATCCATTCAAACCTGGGTTAACTCAAACCTAACACTAGTTACTTCGCTGTACTATTTGTCCTCAGGTGACTCCAAGAAGGTTCTTGTTTAAGGCAGCATAAAAATATATTACATGAGATAATAATATGTATAAAACACTTTGCAAAACTTAAGAGCACTATATAAATATTATTAGCTATTATGATTTATAGGTTCAGCCAGAGCTTAATCATATATATGTTTGCGTACATGCATGTGTGTATATGGTGTGTGTGTGTGTGTGTGTGTGTAGTATATATTTGAGGCATGGCGAAGTGCATAGAGAGTGGCTCCTTAGTCAGGAGGATCCAAGAGTTTAGTCCCTGTCTCTGATACATATTCACTGTGTGATGCTGGGCAAGTGACTAATCCTCCCAGTACCCCAGGTAGTATGCTTAGATTACTAGTTGAAGGAATATTGATACATTCAGTAGAGGGAGTTTCCTCACTGATAATTCCCTATACCAATGAAACCACGAGTCACATAGATAGGTAGATAGATAAATAGATTAGATAGAGATATAGGTATATAGATACATATACACACACACATATATTTATATTTGCTAGTATGTATATATGGTATAACTGACTTGGATTGTGTCAAAATATCTCCTTCAACTTCCCAAGTCTTTATTGGATTGTCAATTACACAAGGTTAGGCACTATTTAGTGTTTAAACTGACTTTCCACTGGCATCTAGCTCAACGTTCTGCATATGGTAGGTGCTAAAGACAATCATGAAATTTAAAACTAGAAAGGACCTTAGAGATCATCTGGTCAGACCTCCTCATTTTACAGAAAGAGGAAGTTGAGGCCCAGAGACTTGCCCAAGGTCATGTAGCTAGTAAGTGGCGTAAGATTCAATCTAAATTTCCTAACGCCAAATTCAATGCTTTATTTTTATTTTTTTACATCCTACCACCCTGCCTCCAGCCATTTGTTGAATTGAATTGTCTCGATGACACAGTGGGGGCTCATAAATACCAGTCTTCCACTTACTCATTGTTAAGACAGCACAGGAAAATTGGACACATTAAATGTCAATCCCTGTCAAATTGTGTCATAAGCATGGAGACCTAATCCTAGCTTCCCACATAAACCCAACCAAAAGAAAGTTGAAGGAAGAAACAAAGGCTGTTCATTTCTTTTTCATTTACTATCTTACTTTCCCTTAGGCTCATTCTAATTTATTTTAGGCCCTCAGCTTGTGGGCATGAGCTAGTTTTTATAACTGGTCTCTGTATTTTTCTTATTCTTTGACAGGCTTTGATTTACTGAGTGGAGAAAGTCTCCTGAGTAAACACAACATAATTTTTAAAATAACAGAAGCATTACTTGAAACAAAGGTTGAATTGGATGGTAAATGTGAACTCGAGGCTTTGATTACATTGGCCTTCATTTTAGACTTTTGTGCTTAACAGATATCTTCCAGACAAACACAAAGAGATGCTGTGTCTACTCATAATGTAGATGATTATCCAGATAATTTCAAAATATAAAAGCTTAATTTTCTCTCAGTTTGTACTTCAGATGAATGTAACTTTCTGACAAGCAGAATCAATCACGTCTGTATGGATGCCTCCTACAGCTACATCTACAGGTTCTCTCATAAGTTCCTGTTCTCCATTCCCAACTGCTTGCTAAATAGATAAACCTAGATTTCCCACTGGCACCACTAACTTAACATGTCTAAAATTGAATGCAACAATCCTCTACCAAAATTTAATTCTTTCTCCTGATTTTCACTATTTCTTTTAATGGCATTTTATCTTCTTTTGTCACACAAGTTTGAAACTTTGGTGTTATAGTTTATTCTCTCAAGCCCACTCCTTCAACATCCAATCACTTGCCAAGTCCTGTAAAAATTTTACTTCTGCAAATATCTTTGTGTTTTTTTTTTCTTTCTAGTACAACTACCATTACACTAAGACAGGTCTTCATTATCTTTTAGCTACCATAACACAATGGTTTCCCAACTCTACACCTCTATTTTATACTACACAACAATGTAGATTAATTCTTAAAACTTGGCTCTCTGATTAAGGTATTTTACAGCTCAAAAACCTTAAATAGTTTTCAATTGTCTATATGATAAATTTTAGACTTCTTAAAAATTCTCCATGATCTGGCTCCAACTTTCTTTTTTTAGGCTTATCACCGGCTACTCCCTTTCACAAAACCTAAACTCTAGTCAGAATGACCAGATATCTTGTCACTTTGGCTTTCTCAGCTCTGTGCTTCTGCTCATGGCGTTGGAATGCTTTTCCCACTCTGGATCCACATGTCTAATTCTTATCTAGCTTTCGAGGCCCAGATCCAAAATCACCTCTTCAAAGAAACTTTTTTTGATTCCTCTCCTCCCAAACTAAATGTAATATCAACTTCTTTAGAACTTCCATATCACTTTTTTTTGCAACCTATAATTTTAATTAATAATATTTCTTATATATAACTAGTCTATATTATAAACAATGTCCATTATTTATCATTGGTATATTACTATTAATATCACAAAACAATCAAAGATAATAATTATAACAAAAATTCACACTCGTATAGCACTTTAGTTTGTCAATCACTTTTCTCATAGAAACAGGATTCTCAAGTATTATCTCCAGTTCACAGAAAAGGAAATTAATTATGCTTTCATATTCCAATTTACAACTTGTCTATCATTCCTCATCTATTAGGACCTTATAACTTCCTTAAAGACAAAACTTGACTGTGTTTAACTCATCTTTGTACCCTTTCGTGGTTCACAGCACACATAGTAGGTGTTCAATAAATGTTTGTTAAGTAAATGAATTTCAATGAGCGCATCATTAAAAATTTTGACTTTGTGTAAAAATAGCTAGAACTTGTAAGAACTTCCCATGATCAAGCCATCTGGGAATACAACATGCAGCACCTTAAAATGTTTCAACATCCAAGAGAAAATAAAAAATTCCCAAGAGGGTCTTTTAAAAAGACAGCAGAGGGAAGAGAACAAGCATTTAAATACCATTTATATGCCAACCATTGTGTTAAGCACTTTTTACAAACATTATCTCATTTTAGCCCCACTGCAACTCTTTGCAGCAGGTGTTATTAATGTCTCCATTTTATAGTTGAAGACATTGAGGCATACAGAGGTTAACTGCCTTGACAGGGTCACACAGCTAGTAAGTATCTGAGGCTGGATTTGAACCTAGGTCTTCCTGACTCCGGGCCTAGTATTTGGTCCACCGTGCCACCAGTTGCCTCTGTATTATACCAGAAAAAAATGGCAATATGGTAATTCTCCAGATAACTTGAGGAAATCCAGCCCATCAAGTAAAGTTGACTGAAATTATATGGAAAATCCCCTAAATTCCTTTGTGCTCTACATATACAGCTATTGTCTAGGGCCATATGTCACTCTCCCCAAACTCCAAAGTCAGTTCTGGCTCCTCTATCACACATTAAGGCATCTTAATCTGACAGCACTGGGAAAGTGTCTGGCCTGACATTTACTATAGTCAGTCATTCAGTCAACAAGCATTTATGAAGGGCCCACTGTATGACAGGCACTACTAAATGCTAAAGATACAAAGAAAGGCAAAAAGTCCCTACTCTCAGAGAGCTCATAGTTAAATGGGGGTAACTATGCAAACAATTATGTACAAATAAGATATGGGGGGGAGGATAATCTCAGAGGGAAGGCACTAAGATTAAGTGGGGAAGGCTTCTTGAAACAGGTGAGACTTTAAGGAAACCACAGAAGTCAGGAGGCAGAGATGAGAAGAGAGAAAAAAATAAGTCAGGACATGGGAATATCACGAGTAAGGTGTATCAATCAGATCCACATCCCTGAATTGCATAGTATGTAGTGAGGTGGGGTACGGTGTAAAAAGACAGGCTAGGTAGGAAGGAGCCAGGTTATGGAGTGTTTTAGAAGCCAAACAGAGGATTTTATATTTGATCCTGGAGATAAGAGGGAGCCACTGGAGTTTATTGAAGGGGGGAGAGGGGGTGATATAGTCAGACTTATATTTTTGGAAGATCATTTTGATAGCTGAGTGGAGGATGGATTGGAGTAAGGAGAGGCTGGCAGCAGGGAGATCAGCCAGCAGGCTACTTTAGTAGTCCAGGCGATGAAGGCCTCTACCGGGGTGGGGGCGATGACAAAGGAGAAAAGGTGTCATAGAAGAGAGATATTAGGAAGGTAGAAATGACAGGACTCAATAACTGTAGGGAATTAAAGTCCTTTCCCCATTTCTAGCACTTTATCCACTGAATCACCTAGCTGCACCTGAATAATTAATAGAATTACCATTATGTCTCATATCAAACAACCACTTTCAAAGCTTTAGGGTAGTGTTTCTTCACCTATAGGAAGAGTCAGCATGAAAAAAGAAATTAAAATTAAAAAAAAGAGTTAGCATGGAACACTACAAGTGACTGACTGCCTTTAGACTCAGAGTACCTGGGTTGAAATTCTGCCTCTGTGACTTCCTAGGTCACCTTGGGCAAATTACTTCATGGGACCCTGGGCTTTGTCAGTAAGATGGGTGGGCAGAACTCGATCACCTCTAAGGACTCTTTCCAGACAGCCAGCTCATATTTGTTCAAGAGAGCCAGCCAATTGTTAAATTGTCAACATGAGCATTTATATTTTGGTAATCAGTTGAGTCATTTCTCAGTTGTGTCCAACTTTGTGACCCCATTTTGGAGTCTTCTTGGCAAAGTGGACCTGGAGTGTTTTGCCATTTCCTTCCCTAGATTATTTTACAGATGAGGAAACTGAGGCAAACAGGGTTAAGTGACTTGCCCAGGGTCACACAGTAATATATGTCTGAGGTTAGATTTGAACTGAGGAAGAGGGGTCTTCCTGATTTGAGACCCGGTACTTCATCCGCTGTACCACTTAGCTGTGGCCAGTAATCAGCACATGCTGCAGATCAGGGCTTGATTTATTGCTTTTTTTGATGGTCTAGACTTGGAAATGATAGAGGAAATATTAGTAATGCAGATTTAACCTAAAAGTATGCCACAGATTCATTTTTCCAGAGAGCTGGCTGTTAAACATGTACCAACGCACTACTGCTTCCAGCCTTAGCTTTGATCCTATATGCTAGAGTCTGGGTATTCAAATAAATCATTGAAATGGGCTTGTTTAACTGTCATTTATTTTTTTACATAATAAAAACTAACATTTCTGCAGCACTTTCAGGTTTACAAAGTGCTTTTCTTGCAAATACCTCTTGAGGTAGTCAAGTATTCCTATTGTTTGCCTTATTTTTCAGATGAGCAGATTGTAGATGGGGTAAATTGAGCCCATTATTGTAGAATAGGAAGCTTCAGTATTAGAACTGGGATTTGAACCCAAGACTCTTCCATCCCAAGTTCAATGCACTTTCTACCCACCATGCTATTCAATAAAATCAAATGCAGGAAAAAGAAATGAACATGTAAGTCTACAGAAATATTTTTCCTATAATGTTTGGGGTGGAAAGAGCATCTCCCAGAGGGCCTGTGTTTTAGCCCATGGCTAAAACTGTCATTAGGTAAGAACTCTGACACATGAAGAAATCTTATAAGGTCAGAGGTGCAAAAAGCATAGGGCCCATGCATAAAAGATAGTAGGTGGCACCAACAGACACAGAAAGGAAAGCATGGACAGGAATAGGGAGAAAAAAGATGACCCCTCATAACATTGCAACCATAGTATCCACGAGGTACAGGTAGGTAATGCAGTGGATAGAACTGGGCCTAGAGTCATTCAAATCAGGCCTCAAAAATGTACTGGCTGTGTGACCCTGGGCAAGTCACTTAACCCTGTCTGACTCAGTTTCCTTATCTATAAGATGAGCTGGGGAAGGAAATGGCAAACCACTGTGGCATCTTTGCCAAGAAAACCACAAATAGGAGTTGGACACATCTGTAAAACAACAACAACAGGCATCCACAAATCCCACAGTTCCATCTGGACCATGATGATACCAGAGCCTAGGTGAGAGTTTTCAGGTATTTTCCAGCCTACCCCAAAGGAGTCCTGAGAGGTAGTACTACATTCTAAGTAACTTCCATTAGAACTATGAGTTCTAAAGTGGCTATGTCTTCCCACTATGCTTGGCAGTCAGAGGGATGAGAGGAGAATTAGAATGTAACCTACCTAGATATGTAGCAGTTTGCATCCCTTTGTGTATGGATATAGAGCACGTTCTACTCCCTAATTTCCTTTGTTACTTATGCTATTTCACAACTTAATTAAATGTTTTTGCTCTTAGATTTATGCATCTCAGGTATGCCTAGCAATAAAGTAATTTACCAGCTAGAAGCTGAAAAGCTGTTGCCCCCAAACAGCCCCAGTGAATCTGGGAGTAACTAAACTGTGTTACAGGTGAGTGGAATATAGTAAATGATCCACATTTCCTTAACCTCCCTGAGGGTAATGAACAAAACCTCATGCTAATTCACCTCTGTTTCAGGGGGTCAGATAGGCTGATTGATGGGATGCTAGATAGCTTTGCTTCTCCTAAACTTGCCCTACAATTACCTAGATCAGCTATAGTCAACATATACTTGGGTTTATGCTTCGCTAATGCTTTTTTCATGTGTTTGTACCATCTAGCCCCTAACTTTAAATTTCTCAAGGACAGGCTCAAGTTTTACTCAGGGGGCCAGTAACAACGCTGTTCAGCACTCACTGGGTAGCTCCCTATGCGAGGTTGACAAGCCAACTACACCTTTAAACTAGCAACAGCAGCAGTAACCTGAAGAAATACACAATCATCGCGGTGATAGGTTTTTTTTAATGTTTTTCATTAGCTTCTCTTCTGCTTATTTTTTTAAAATGTGGCCTTTTTTAAACCTGTTTATGAATATGTCTGTATTCATTTCCAGGAGTGCCCAAACACAAACCACTCTGGAAGCAACAAGATATAGAACAAAGGGTTGAATTCACCTAAATGTTCTGTGGGTTCATTTTTTAATCATCTGCTTCCCCTCAAAACTGATATGTGTTTGTATAGACAAAACGTGTGTCCCATTATAGCATTCCTCTACCTTGTTGTCTTTTGACAGCATGATCATATCTAGAGTGTATTAAAACAATGCAGTATCTCCCTTCCCAGACTATATGGCGACCTTTCTGTGGTTTTCCCTTTCCTTCCAGGAATTTCACAAAGAAATCACTTGAGGTTTATACCAGGCACGTGTGTACACTTTGCATGTGAGAGACTACTGTGTTCAGATCATCTTGTCAGCCTTTCCTTTAACTTTCCTGGTTGTTGTTGGTTTAAGACAGATCCTTAATGTTATTTAAACATAGGAGGCTTTTAAAATTTATTTACTGGTAGATTAATGTGATTTTTAAAAAAAGACAAAACGCCCACAGCCTCTTGAGATAAAAGGTTTCATTCACTAGGATTGACACATATCTGAGTTTCTCAGGAGTTTCTCCCAGTGAGGGTAGTTAAAGTCATTGAACTGCTTCCTTTCCTCAAATTACAGCAGTAACTTTAGGCACACATTTACAGTGGCAATCTAGTATGATGTCTAATAAAGTACATTTAATAAAATGGAAGCTGCGGAGAAATAGAAAAGAGTCCTCCCCACTAGTCCCCAACCCGATCAGTCTCCTTATGAGTAAGAAATGTGTATACATCATAAAAAAGACCCATACCCTCACAAAGCCACCACTCAGTACTAAGTACACAACTTCAGTGGTGAAATACTGCATCCCAGAAGATCAGCGACAGACAACTTTTCCTCGATCGGTCCCTCCAATTAATTTTGCCCTTTCTTGTTAACCCTTTGTTTTTGAATGGCATTTCGGTTTGTCATTGTCTAGTTCAGTTTGCCAGAAGAAATGCCAACCTCTCTAATGTTCTTTCTTTATTCCAAATTTGCACTGTCAGCATTTCAGCTGATTTAGCCATTATCGATTACTGTATTTGTGTAGGGAAGAGTTTCCCCTTGTGAATTACATTGAATAAGTTTTACTCAAATATTAAAGCACATTAATAGCTCTGGTGAGAATGGTAATATCATTTATCACATGTCAATATACTTGCTTGAATATAAACTAGCGACTACCAACCACAACTCTGTCAGATACAAGAATATTTAAGAGAAAGCACAGAGGAGCACTTTGAAGACCCCTTATTTGTTGTCTAGTTCTTCCAGTTACTTTCTTTTAAGCTAGTAGTCTCCAGAGTGCTAAGGAAGGGTATCCTGGGGAGCCAATATGACCCCAATGGTAGGGGAATTGGCCAATAAGAGGGTATCTCTCTGGAATAGCCAATAGTGGGACTCATCTTGAACACAACTACACTTATTCATATCCTCCACTTCTAACTCCCATCTCCTTTTTTTGAGCCAACCATAGGACCTTCAGACAATGACAACCTTTGTACTCTATCTCCCTTTTTTGAGCCAGACATAAGCCTCTCAGGACAACCTAATACCTTCATACTTATAGCAGCAGCTGTGCAGATGTTTCTGAGAAAATTGTGCCTCCAAATATCCAACAGGTCCAAGTGATCCCCAGATCCCTTGGTAACTGGAGCAGTGCTCCATTAGAGATCAAGTTCTGTGCTTTAGGACAATGACTGGGTTAGTAAGAGCCCCTACCACTTCCCTTTACATTTTGGGTGGCATATGGTACATCTCATAGGATGAGCAGACATAGATAGCTTACAACTGCATCTCATATCTCATGGTAAACTTCCCTCCTATGAGGGGGCACCATCATTTACTTGCAACCTCAATGTCAGTGACTTCTCACTCTCATTCACTTGACATATTCAATAAATCATTGAATCTCGTTATTTCTTAAAACCACAACTTCTCTCCCATCTGTCCCCATGTCACAGCCTAGGCTGTGTAAATTCTCAAAACTTTTAGCATAGATCTGGGATGGGGAACCTTTGGCCTTGAAGTTCAGCCATTTGGCTGAATCCAAACTTCACAGAACAAATGCCCTTCATAAAAGGATTTGTTCTGTAAAACTTGGATTCAGTCAAAAGGCTGCACCCGAGGACTTAGTAGGCCACATGTGGCCTCAAGGCCACAGGTTCCCCTCCCTGGGGAGTTAGGGCTAGGGTTAGAGTTTAGGGTTAGGGTTAGTTATTGCAATAACTGCCTAATTAGGCTCCCTGCCAAAAGGGGCTCTCTTCCACTTTTCCAATCCATCCCCCATGCAGCTGCCAGAGCAATTTCCTGAAATTGTAGATCTGACTGGGTCACTCCCCAACCAATACACTCCAGCAGCTCCCTATTAGGGCCCAATATTATTTCATCCATCTTACCCTTTTTTAAAAATTTCTACTTTTATGGAAGTTTGTAATATACATCACTATAATACAGTAGAGCATGTGGATATTTAGTGATAAGGACTGGGCCTGTGATTTCATTGAGAAGTTTATAGGGAATTCCTGTGTGCGGAAACTCCTGATACCAATGCAGGTTATCACCTTCTCTGCAAATTAGAGACTTAGAGAATTGCCTAGGTCACAAAGAGATTGATAGACTTGCCCAGGACCACACAGCCACCAGGTATTAGAGGCAAGTCTTCCCGGGTTTAAGGCCATCTCTCTTTCCACTATGTTTTGATGCTTAACATAAATACAAAAAGTAAATGCTTTATCTATATTTTAAGGTATTACAGCAGTAGCTATGAAGGTGCCACTGAGAAAACTGTCCCTCCAAATATCCACCAGATCCAAGTGATCCCCAGATCCCTTGGTAAGAGATAAAGTTCTGTGCTTTAGGGCAATGACTAGGTTAATAAGAGCCCCTACCACTTGCCTTTACATTTTTCGTGGCACATAGTACAGCTTAAAATTTTTCTTCTGAGGAGGTGAATGATCAAAAAAGTTTGAGGACCTCAACTCTAAACAATGAAGCACTTTCTCCTGGAGGTGTGTATTATTCCTATTAGTTCCTATTAGATACAGATGCAATGTTGATTCAAAAAAATGGGGAAGGGGAATAAAAAAATATTTTAAGTCAGAAAAGTATTTTCCTTGCATAAGAAAATGGTAAGCATTTTCTTAATATCCCTGAGCTAACAAGTGAAATCTGAAGCTAATCTACCTCTGTTTTAAGTAGTAATTTTTTTGGGGGGGGGACCACCAAACACCCAACAAAAACCTGTGGGGAAATCGAATCAAAATATCTACTGTTTGTCTGCTGAATGTATAGATATAGTCACATATTTCAGCAAACATGATCATTTAAATGAGTGTGACATAACTTCATTGAAAGTTCCGGGAATAAATCAAGTTGTTAGGAAAGTTTGAATATTCTGTTCCCATGGTACTATGCTTATTGTCTTTGCTATGCCTTTAAAACAGTCCATAGAAAATTCTGCTTGAAAAGTTTTCTGTTTGCTTTTCATGACGTCCCATCAAAGTGAAAGCTACCATGGAGTAGGAATAAATCTACTTAAATGTCAGTCTTACCCGTTTACACAGATTAAGGGGAAGGAAAGGATTATACAAATATTTGGATATTGTAGGTTGAAAATCTTATGCTGTTCTCAAATATCTGTCTATTTTAGATCAAAACATAGGTAGGTTTAGCCTTAATTCCCAGAAGAACAATAGTGGCTCAATTGTGAGCTTCAATGTAAACACATTTGTTTTTAGTAATAATAACTACCACTTATGTAGTGTTTTTCAGATATTATCTCATTTCATTGTCACAACAATCCTGGGAGGTAGGTGCTACTATTATCCTCCTTTTACAGATGAGGAAACTGAGGCAGACAGTTGAATGACTTAATAAATGTCTGAGGCTGGATTTGAACTCATATTTTTCAGATTCTAGGTCCAGTGCTCTATCCACTGTATGCCTAGCTACATGAAGCATCTTTTGGAGAAAAACACAAGCTGAAGATAATCTGTTGTAGATAAAGAAGAACTTGATAAACCAGAAACACTTAATTCAGAATAGGAGACACTAACAAAGGTACTCAAGACATCTAAGTACACATGGCCAGATTCTAAAATGAACAATTTGAAAAACTGAGCTCTGATGAGAAATAAACATATTGAAATTAAAATTGTCTGAGAATATCATCTTTCTCGTTAAAGAAGAAAATGAAGTTAAAGGGGAGATATATACAGGTCATCCAGAAGAAGAAAAAAGCATTTTTCTTCCAGAAAGCCTTGTTTTCTTCATCTTTACTCTCATTTTTAATGCTCTGTTCTTTTAAACACTTAATAGGCAAGTAAAATCCTAGAATTTCCTCTGTTTCTCAGTGCCCGTGTTTTTCTCAGGGAGTTCTTTCATGTTCTTTCCAGAACTCGAACAACTCTATGAACCTGCCTCTGTTAGTATGAATTATTTCTTGACCACTTACACTACTAAGAGTTATAGAGATACTTGTTTGCACATGGTTGGAAAATATAGCTCCTTGAATGCTACCTGGAGATTTAGAGATTGATGAAAGACAAGAGTTAACCTTTTTGAAAGTGGCCACAGAAGTTTTTGTATTTTATACCTATAGAGCAAGAGTTCTTGATCTTCCATCTGTGACCTTGATTTTTCTAAATATTTTGATAATTATTTTGCAATAGAATTGCTTTCCTTTGTAATTTACTATGTCTTATTTAATACATTTAAAAACATCATTCTGAAAAGGGAATCCATGGGTTCCACTGGACTTCCAAAGGAATCCGTCACACAATACATGTTGAGAAACTATGCTATAGAGAGTGAGATTGTGGCCCAAATTGGATTTCAGAGGAATTACTAAAGGCTTAGATAATCTTGTTCTGTACTTGCTCTTGATTCCTTCCTGGGGAAGAAGAAAACACCAAAAGATTTCATCATTACAGGAAAATAAATAACTAATGGGAAGGGAGGATCCTTTTTCTGCTGATAAGCACCAAAGAGTTGCCTGGTTGGTGTTTATACTGGCAGGTGACTATCAGGATTAGAGAAGCAGCAGTAGCCAGGGGAGTTTGGGATATACTATTCCTTAATCTTGGCCATTCTTGTGTTCATTTTATACTTCTAGTGTCTGCATTTTAGCAATGAATCACCCTAAATTCAGTACTCCTAGCTAGCTTGCCAAGTAGTTAGAAAAATCACTCAGATTTTATTGCTGATTGTTTTAATATAGGGACAATTTCTACTAATAATTACTTTTAAAATGTTTTTTAAAGAAGTACTGAGAAGTGCCGGAAAGATAGGTGGCTGTCTATCCAGTGAGTCTCTGGTAATTTCCTTCCTATGCCTGGTTTATTCATCTTCAGATGTGCTTTTGAAAATCTCAGCCCTGACATTTTTTTACTCCATCAATAGGTACTGTTTTTCCGCCCTTTTCTATTTGTGGGACCATGGTATTTCTCCCTCTAGTTTCTATTTTCTTGCTTTTTAAAATTGGGAAATAAGGATTTCTACAACTCTAAAAGAACTTTTAATTCTTTTAGGGTTGTAGAAAGTTCTTTTTATAGCTATCATTTCATCTTGTCCCTCCTGTCTTTGTTGTTCCTTTCTCTCTTCCCCTTCTCCTTCATGCCATTTGCAAATTTTGACTATGGAAAAATCTCATCATAAATAAATCTGGTCAAAAGTAGTAGGACTTTCTATCTATTGTCTGAGATAGAACCCACTGCTCAGCTACTGTCCTAGACATAAAGCAAGAGAAAAGTTGTGACAACATTACAGAAGAAATGATGGGAAGACAATTGAAGGACAGAGAAGAGATTCCAACAGGTTGCAAACTTGCTACGCCAAATGCTGTCTGTATTTTTTTTCTTTCAATTCCTTTTCCATATTTTTTTTCCTTGTGCTCCCCTCTTCTCCTTCCAGGATAATAGATCTCCCTCTTAAGACTGCATTAAAACAGAGAGGAAGAGTTCATAGTCTCTCTGGGCTGAAGGAACTTTCCCATTCCTGAGATCTCCCATCCCTAGAAGGAGTTAGAAATAAGCCCTTCTTACTCAAAAGGCTATGAATTTTTAAAAAAAAAAACCAGAGTAACACTAACATTTCTTGCCCTCTCCCATTACTTGAACTCACTGTGATCACTCAAAATTGAACTTTTTAGGAAAAAAAGCAGCAATAAAAGTCAAGCATTAAATACCCTGCTAATAATGTGTCTATGAGATTATGAGATTTAAACCCCCCTCCTTAGATAACATGGCATCCCAGCAACCTGGGGTGTTTCCTATGTGCTATGTGTGGCATAAAAACAAGAGGGAGGGGGGAGAGAGAGACAGAGACAGAGAGAGAAAGAGACAAAGAAAGAGGGCAGGAGAAGAGAGGGGGGAGCCCATAGCCTTGATATTATAAAAAGAGAAACCTGTACTTCAAGTTAGCAAGACAGTTTTCATCGTATTATTGTTAATTTTTTTTTTGCTTTTCTTCCCTTTTTCCTCTCCTTTTTCCCTCTCTTCCTCTTCTAATTTTTAAAGAAAAAAAAGTTCACTGGAAAAGAGACAAGGGGCAGCAACAGGAACAAACATCTCAAAGTTGAGCTTCAGCGTCAGGGCAAACGAGTTTCTCCCCAGCTTCGTCCTCTCTCAGATAGAAATCTAGGGAAATGGGCTATACAGTGGGAACTGCGAGAGGGAGTCTGGGAGAGGCATATCCTGGACCTCACACACCTCTGGAAAGCTAAGAGACTTTTTCTCTAGCCCACATTCCCCACGTTAAGAAGCACAGCACTGATAGCTGTGGAAAATGAAACAGTTTACTCAGCTCTTTAGTTGGAGGACACACACGCCCTCAGCCCTCGGGTTCCAGAATGAAATCGGATTTCTGAAAGTTGTGTTTATGACCTGCTGCCAGTGAAGGGCCCTATAATCCCAGTGCCAGTCCTAACTAGGCAAGATCCTGCCCTCAAAGGGGTCAGGAAGTCAATCAGTGAAGCTCTTACTAGGGTCAGCCACTGCGGGATGAGGAAAGGCAAAAACAGCCCTCTCCCTCAAGGAGCGTAGATCTAACATAAGTTCATAGAAAGGCATCGAAATATGCGCTTTGAAAGGGGAAGCAAGGTTATACTCTGCCTTCTACCTGTGATAATGGATTAATTGAGCCAGTCATTTGTGGCGGCAACGCCCTCAATCGCTTTTATATTGCCTCAGGCACAGTCATCCGAGTTTTTCTGGGTCTTAATTCATCACGCTCTTGGGGCGATAAGGTGGCCACCTCAGTGCAGAGGAGCCGGCCAGGAATGCCGCTTGCCTTTCCCCTCCAAAGGCTAGAGAGGACGTTTACTGCAAGTTTCCATACCCCTTGAGAACTTAGTGGTGAGTGGTGGGAAAAAGCTAAATACCCTAAGTTCGCGCCAGTGGGATGGGGAAAGCGGATCCTACGAGAAGAGCACCCTGAGAGAAAGGCACAAAGCGGAAAGAAGCAAGCGTAGTCTTAGAGGAGCAGCAAGACCACCTGTCCCCATCTGTACCCCCCCCAGTAATACTTCAGCGCTTTTCTTTGGGTACGGGGGTGAACGTATTGCGAAATCACACACACACACACACACACACACACCGGTCCTGGCCTCTTGAGCCCTCAAAAACCTTTTGTCTTGTGGGAAACTTCAGTTTGTTCCAACACAGGTCACACACCCTCCCCTGCTTCCCGTGCTTCTGTGTACAGAAAGGACCATATACCCAAGGGCCTCCACTTTCTCCGTCTTCCCCACTGTCCTTTCCAGGCGCCATAAACACAGGCAAATACAACACCTTATCTTGCCCCCACCCTGTCCCACCCCTCTTCTATGTCAAGAGCTAGGACAGACTCCAGGCAAGTGCAAAGACTTCTGTTTTGACCCGTGGTTTCCTAAATACACGTTATCTTTATCCCTGATGTGACTGGTGTAATGCAGGTACGCGTCACAAGTAAGTCCCCGCAATCTTTTCTTCAATCCTCCATCACCTCAAATTCAGGGACTCGATTTGTTTAGTCCTATGTGTAGTGAGGGGAAAGACACCTTAAACTCTTTTTCTACTTCTCTCTCTGGGGATTGCAATATAAGTCACAGTCTGTTCTCTCTCCACCTCATAGTTCTCTCCCTACATCCCACCCCCCCCCCCGCCCATTTCCCTGATTGCCTTATGTCGGTTGTGATTTGGTCAGATCAATAATCGTATTGCTGAGGGATTGACTCTAATGTCCGTGCTACAACACCACTTCCTGTTTGTTACCTCCAAGTCCAAGTCACCTCCGAGACTGTGGGGCAAGGCGTTTATCTGCACACGTAACCCTCACTCCCACCTCCCACATCTACTCCGGTGCATTTGAAATAAAAAAAAAATCCTTGCCGCCATCTAGCCAGCCTCCACTCCCAGTCGTCCCTTGCCTAGTTTCCTTTTATCTCTCTTACATTGATTCATGCTTTTTCTCCCTCTTTAAAAGAAAGTGAGGCTTCCTTTTTTTTTTCCTTAGACGCAATTGAACAGAGTTGAGATCGGAGTGGGAGGGGGAGAGAAAGATCAGAGGATGCGAACCAGCAGCGATAGGGAGTGAACACAGAGAGAATGAGAAAAGAAGAGTGAAGCAAGGTGAAAAGGGCAGAGGAGGAGAGGGAGAGGCAAGGAAGTGAGCGGGTACACAGACAGGGACAAGGACGAGTGCGCATTCACTTGCGGCTGCTCGCAGCCAGCTGATGCGGAGTGTGTCTGCGACGCGGACTCACATGGTTGGCCTGCTTGCAGGATCCGCTCTCTCAAAAACTAGCGAGTGTATGTCTGGCTTCAGGATCTTGCCGCCTTCTTCCCCCCAGTAGATGGTAGCAGCTAGGGGAGAAACAAAACAAAACAATTCACCAAACAAAACAGAATCTCACACACACACACACACACACACACACGCTCAGGCGCTACAGGGAACGCTTTCACTTCTCGCTGGAAAACCGACAAGCCGGAGTGCCAAGATTACTCCCGCCTGGTGTGTGTAGCCTATAAATAGAGAACTTTTTGGTGGAATCAGCTAACAAATGAGAGGAGAAGGCGTAATTTTGCGCAGGAGCCCCCCTTTCCCAGGGAAGACCAGACTCCCCCTCATGCAGCTGCTGGAGTGAAAGTTAGGGGTGGGGGAGGATTAGAATTGTGTGTGGGAGGTGTATTTTGATTTTAATGCAATTCATAGGAGTTGTGTTTGTTTTACTTTCGAGGTTGGAAGAAGGGAAGGAAGAGTCCCTTTTCCCTTGCCTCACCAGCTTTCTCCCCACTATCCTTCTTGGTTCTCTTTCCAAGCCTCTCATCAACCCCATCCAGCAAGTTCAGGGGACAAGTCACTGGGGAAGCAAAAATCGCCAAGGAAAGCTGAATCTAGTTAGCTCCTGGGTTAATAGGTGGAGGGACAAGCGGATTGGGAGAAGGGGGAGTTAACTGTTGGTATATGAATGGCTGGGAGGGGGGTGATAGTGGGAGAGCTGGGGTCCACTTTCATCTCCATTGCCGGGGAGAATAAGGTGATCGGGACGAAGGTGCATTCAAGGAGACACTGGACCAGTGTGCACTCAGGGGACACCGCCAGGATTCTTTTCTCTTTCTCAGTCTTTTGTAAGGAGAACTTAAAGGAGTACCAAGAATCGCTATTTTGAGAGGGAAGGAAAGAGTGAGATAGGAGGGGAGAGCGTGAATACAAGATGAAAGGTGGGTTCCCTGATTTGCAGGTCTATTTTTTTTTCACAAAACCAACGATGACCTCCTCATCTTTGGCACAGATCCCATCTCTAACTACGGGTTTCAGATAGCAAAGATGGAGAAATGCCTTGGGTTACTCAGTGAGCAATCCTGTCAGTCCCTACAGGAAAGAGTATGATTCCTCTGCAGAAGCCAGTTTCCTAGAAGCACTCTGAGGGCCTAGTCCATTACGAACCTTTTCTCTTTTGATTCAGTGATTCTAACTTGATTTTGACCTCTGTCTCCCTCACCCTTTCGCTCCTGCTATTTCCAGATCCGCGGCGCGCCTGCTGCCGGGATTGTTTCGTTATTAGTTTTCGTTCAAGGCACTCCCTTCTTGGAAGGGAAGCTTTTAAAGACCGGTACTTGGGGTGTGTGGAGGCAGGGTCCTATTCCTCCTAATTGCTCCCTGTCCCCTCCAAAATCACCAGATTAGGATTAGACTGTGCTTAGGAGAAAAGGTACATTTCCTGAATCCTTGCCTTTCTGTACTCCATAGGGCATGTCCCCCAAAGGGTTGGGGGAGGCGACAAAAAGTTTCCTTTATAGAGGGATGATAAACATTTGGGGTGAAGGTAAAAAGAAGGGAAAAGAGCAAATAACATTCTGATGCCCTCTTTTTCTTGAAGACCCAATTTCCAGATGAGGCCTGGGAATGACCAACTTGTCCCCACAGACTGAAGGATTCCGCTGCTGGAAGGGGTAGGGAGTAAAAGCAAAGAAAGAAAGATGCAGCTTTTCCTTTCCTCTACCCCTTTCCTTGAGCATTAGTGACCCAGCTACCTTTCTTTTACAAAGAAATGGGAAGGTTCCTCTCCTTTCTCCTCTTTTGTTCTCCTCCTTTCTCTACCCTTTCCTCTAGGCAGGAGTTTCTATCCCAAGAGGGAAATCCAGAAAGGAAAGACGAGAGTGTTACAGGTACTAGTTGGGGTGGAGGGCGTCTTGCTGAGATTGGCTCCACAGTAAGCCCTCTCTCACCGGCAGCGCCAATCCTAAAGCGAAAGTAATTCTCCTTTAGGCCCACCGAGCCTAGATCAGTTTAGGAAGGAACAAAAAGCAGGGGAAAAGATAGAGGAATAATTAAATCTATATTCCTTCTCTCTACCACCCCTCCCCACTCTTTCTCCAGCCCCTTCCCCATCATACTCAGGCTCTGTTGGGGACTTAGGTGTATATGTCTTTATTGGGAAACCAAACCAGCCTCAAGCCAGCTACAGATGCGTCTCTGTGCCCTCCTTGCAACCTCACCATTACAAAACATCCTGGCATTTTCATGTTAGCCTATTCCTCAAATGACAACTCCCTATCTCTGGAGACATTGATGTATAGGGAGTTTGTGGAGGCTAGTTAGTTTTCTGTCAGCTGGGCTGCTAACGGTTGGGTCACTGCTGGGGAGTTGGGAGGTTGGCCCCCTCCCACATGCCCTGCGGTCCCAGGCCACGTACCTGTCACGGCAGTCCTGCTGGGAACAATTGACCTATCTTGGGAAATAGAGACCAGGTGCGCTTTCCCTCTACCAGTCTCTGACCCCACCCTCCTTCCTCCCTCCCTCTCCCCAAGAAAACCAGGCCAGAGGTGGGGCGGTCTCTTACTGGCCATTGGCCTTTCCAGAGTGTTTGGAGTCCCTGGAACTCTTTCCCCTTTAGTCCAGTCTATAGGGATCAGATGGCCAGACCACCTTCCGTGATCACTATGAGCTGTCTTCAGTGCTCCTCACCATTCTTGCCACCACCACCACCACCACCACCACTACTACCACCCCGAATTTTCAGGAAGATGTTTCAAAGCTTTGGAAATATTAAGACAAAGAGGGGCAGGAAACTCTTTTTATAGGGGATAGGACAATGTTTTTTTGGGGGGGGAGGGTTCCCTATATGTGTTTCCAGGAGTCTTAAGGGCTTATTTGGGGGAAAAGCTACTTCAGAAAAAGACAGAGGAAACCCTTTCCCATTTCACTTTCTTCAGATGCAGCTCACTTCTTTTGTTTTCTGCCTAAGGGAAAGCAGCCGGGTGTGATGGATCTTTTTAGATCCCATCGGCGGCAGAAAAATCCTGGTGATAACGATTATCTCTCGCTCTCTCTATCTCCCCATCTCCCTAATTCATCTCGCTCCTGCTCCAGACCCCCGGGAAGACTGAGTAGGGTCTAGGGTTGTTTCTCACTGAGTGGTCCCACTGGGACTTCGCTCTTGCTACCTTGGGAAGGAGGGCGAGGGAAAAAAGAAAGACAAGATTCCGCTCCTTTCTTTCCTGTCTCCTCTGGACTGGGGAGGGAGGACGCAGAGCGTTTCTTCTCTGCAAAGCCCTGCGCTCCTCTCAAGTGATTTTAGTCTGGCGCTTCGGTCTATCCATATACATTTCCAATCTCATGGCTCATAAACTATTAGCAAAATGGTTTCATTATTCACCTTCTGTATCCTACAAAAGAGAGAAAGAGGGAGAGACAGGAAGGAAGAGGGAGGGGGTAATGGTGGCGGAGAGCATGGATGACAATGATTCGGTTGGCGTTTAAATCATAGCTCAGGCTTCTTTCTCAAGCTGACATTCAAACAAATCTGGTCTGTTTCCAGATATTCTGTAGTCTGTCCCTGAGTGTCCCTGTCTACCTGGCATCTCTCTGTCGTCTCTCCCTCTGTTTCTGTCTGTGTCTGTCTCTGTGTCTGTCTCTGACTCTCTCTCGCTCCCCCCCCCCCGACCTTTCCCATTCCTGCTCCCTCTTCCTCTCCTCCTGGATGAGGGGAGATGAGCCAACTTCATGATTTCTTTAATTACGTTTTGTCAATTAGCCATTTTAGTTTAGGAAAATAAAGATAAATAGTGGTTGGTGTTTCCCCTTCCTTTTGGGGTGTTGATGGTGGGCTTCCTAAACCTACTTCTTCAAATAAACTCCAGTTGATGGCTTAGAAGTTGATTGGGTTGTGAGATTAGAGAAAAGTGGCCTGTGTAGTGCAGAAAGCACTAACCTAGATTTGTTTTGCGAGAAGGGACCTGCAGAGGAACCGAGACAGTTTGGAAAAGGAGTGAGGGAGGGCTTGAGGGAAAGAGAGACAGAGAGAGACAGAGAGAGAGACAGAGAGATGGAGACAGAATATATCTATTCCTATATGTAGATAGATGTCTTCACTTGGGGTCTTTTTGGGATTAGACAAAAGTAAAAGAAACATGAATAATGTGATGTAACCCAAATAACCCAATGAGAACAGCGATGATGAAGATAAATTGCCTGGTGAAGGCCTGAAAACAGAAAGCAAAGCCTGCCTGTCTCCTTTCTGCAGGACAGTGGATGAACCATTGCAGCCTTAGACAAGTGGTGTTAGGAACTGCTGCTTCTCCACTCCAAATCATAATTGTCTTCAATATTTCCCTATTCATATAAATAGATTGTTTAGATTGTTTATTTGCAACATAATCTCTTTCAATCTTTCTCGTATTCTCTCTCTCTCTCTCTCTCTCTCTCTCTCTCTCTCTCTCTCTCTCTCTCTCTCTCTCTCCACTTTTTCGAAACTATAATGGACGGTCTGGAAGTTAGAGCGCGAGATAATTATCCCTGGATGTAAAAACCAATCTAGCTTAGAGAGAGCCTCTTTGCAATTCGCCGCTGCGGAGCCCCATATTGAAGTCCTGCGAAAGTAGGAAGTGCTGGGGAGGTCAATCAGCAGCGAGGGACGCGGTTCTCTCGCTGTTTAATATACATGGTGTGGGAATGGAGGAGAAACAGATCCCATGCCTTCTCGTCCTGGAGAAAAAAATCAATTTGCTATTTATTTTTGAAATATATAGATTTGGGGAATTTTTTTAACAGGACACCCTTCAAGATCGGCGGTCCACATTTAATTATGTCTTTTAATGACTTTTTCTCCCCGATTTGCCATTGCTCGTCCATGTTAAGGGTGGTGATGGGTGTGTGTGTGGAGTTTCTATTGGGGTTTTCAATTCTGGTATCTTCAAAAAGATTTGCCTTATGTGTTAATTGCATGCTGTTAAGCACATCTGGGACTGCGAGCTGACCAACTCGGACCAACTTTTAATTAACACGTTGACCCAGCGAAGAAGCAGCCGCCCAGTCTCCCCCTAGAAATATGTATATTACCCAAATAGAAACCCGCTCCGTTTGCGCAGCCAGATGCGTGCGAGGAATTGCCTGCGTTAAGGGAAAGGAAGGTGGTGGGAGGGGGCAAATTGGAATCGCTCAGGCTATTCCAACCTCTAGAAGGGGGAAAAAAGTCAATGATTGTTCCTCGGGGCTTCTCTCCTCCTTTAAATTTTCGGGGCCGACAAAGTGGGGAACGGTGGAGTGGGGGTGGGAATGATGGGGAGTGATGTATGTGGGGAGGGGTCTAACGCCTCCATCCTAGCGATCTCAACTAAGTTGATCTCTCTCTCTCTCTCTCTCTCTCTCTCTCTCTCTCTCTCTCTCTCTCTCTCTCTC
>CM053626.1:241448992-241459933 GCA_028646595.1 Phalanger gymnotis | reverse complement strand
CCTCTCCCCAAAGTAAACCTAGAGACCTGAAGGAAAGGGTAAGATTGGAAAGGCTGGGAGTGGGCATTAGTCCTCCCCCATTACCTTTCACTTTCACAAGTCAAGGAAGCAAATCCTGGGACCACACACGGGAGGGCAGAGCTTTCATTGCATGAGAGAGGACTAAAGTCAAACGTAGGTATTAGTAACCCCAGCTGGCATTTATAGGAGGCTATATAGCCTTTCATGAGCCGAGGCTATTCAGAGGCGAACCAAGCCTGAGTTTGAGAAATTCAGGGGACTAAGAAAAATCGGGACTCAGTTTGGACTGCTATCTCTAATTTTACTCAAGCAATTGGCTAACTTAGAAAAATATCAGCATTGCCTAGCAGAAAAAACCCAAAGATGCTCTAATCCCACACTACATATTCATTTTCTTTCTCTACTCTCTCAGTTTTCTAAGTACTTAACTTCAGCTCACAGCCCTATAAAAAGTGGAAAATTGATATTCCTACTCAACTCTAATGAAGTCGAGTGAATTATTCTCAAGTTACTATTTAACTTTCTCTTCTAGGTAATAGTTTGTGTTTCTTTGACATCTTTCATCCCCCAATCCAGAAGTTTTCCATAAGGAGGTGGTATCATTAGACAGAGGATTATATATCCCACTAAATTCATAGCTAAATGAAATACCCAAATCTACCCTTTTAGAAAATGTCATATGGCAAAAATTTCTTACCCAATTTACTCCTTAATTTTTTTCTTTTCTTTTTTTTGTTTCTCTGCTTCTTCCTTTTGATCTCTTTTCTTGACACCTACCAACTTATCAAAATATCTGCAAGACTCAAATATGACAAAAAGAGTAAATGGATACAGATGAGGGTTCTCTTGTGCTCAGCATTTCATTGCTTTCTACAGATCTTTGTTCTGTGCGTAAAAAGGTGTAAACAATTCGCATTTTATTTAGGCAGGGAAATATTGGTGGATGACTATCTCTCCTTTTCAAAGACAAGGCCTTTGTGAAGAAATCAACAGGCATTGACACCATAACCTTCTTTTGAGGTGTAGCACCCCCCCCCCCACGGTTATTCCAGTTTCACAAATTTTAATCCACAGAATGGTGGCACACACCTGACATCCAGGGAAAGACAAGAGTTGGTTCTCTCCAGCTGCCTCTCTTTTTGATTTACTTTGCCTAGAAAGATCTATGCTGTGGTGTTTTGATAAGGGGGAAAAAAAGGAGTCAGCAGTTTGATTTGGAAACTCTTTTATTGCTGAATGCGGTGCAGGTTTAAACTAAAGAATCTGTTTCTGCTGGGGACATTTGCATGACATATCCATATGCATTAGCAGCTGCACAGTGTTATATCATCAGTTCCTGTGAGCATTTATCTTTTTTTTTCCCCTCCTTTCCTCAAAGGAAGTAGGTAAGTGGCTTATAAGAGAGCAGAATGGACTTGAAATGAACAGGATTCTTCCTGTGTCCTTCAGGTCCCCATCATCTAATAGGCCCATTGCATCCTACCTCTTTTTTAGATTTGAGGAGTAAGTGAAGCTGTTAACCTCCCTGGTAGAGTTATTACTGATAATAATATTGGAACAACAGTAATCATTTTCTTCCACTGCAATGGAATCTGTAGTGGTGGAGAAACTTCGAAGCTGCCCAAGGAGGAAAAGAGCCTGGTTGATTCAGTTCTGGAATAGGAAACGGAAGAGGCATCTTGTCCCAAGATCTTCACCCTGCTTTGCTAGCTTGAGTTTAAATTACTCTGGATGTCGAGTCTCATTTCATCTGTCAGTCCTCTCTTTACTTTATCTGTTTCTTTTGCTGCAAAATGGGACTTATACAGATGCCATAATAATAACAACAACACCTCTTGAGAAGCAGCTAAGTAGCACAGCAGGTAGAATGCTAAGCTTGGAGTCAGAAAGACCTGAATTAAAATCTAGCCTCAGATACTTACTGGGGTCTGAGGCTGGATTTGAATTCAGGTGAAACTTACAGGTATGACACTGAGTAAGTCACTTAACTTCTACTTGCCTCAGTTTCATCAATTGTAAACCCTCATAGGGTTGTTATGAAGATCAAATGAGATAATATTTACAAAGTGCCAGGGACATAGTAGCTACTTAATAAATACCAATTCCCTTCCCCTTCCAACCTTAAGGAGGGTATTAATATTACTATGATTGTGGGGAGGTACATCCAGAATTATGATTTTATGAACATAGGGTATTTCTGGGAGTGAAAATGCCTTCCACCAATGCAGATTGGACACTCATTTTTGACATAGTCATAGGGGTGCTTGGCCACTGAGAGTTTCGTGGTTATGCATAATCTTTGTCAGAGGCAAGGCTTGAAACCAAGTCTTCTTGCATCCAACATCAGCCTCTCATCCCACAGTGCCATGTTGCTTGTATATTACTATGAATAGTGTGTTAAATATTATCATTTATGACAAGGTATAGTATTACACTTCATCAGAGTCCTAATATAATCTGCCCAGAAGCAAAATTCCTTGATAGTTGCTTTAGGATTCCCTTATTGTTTAAACTCCTTTTACTATTGAATTAGAGAATAATTTTGACAGTTGCTTGACTGGCAGATCAGGGAAATGCCCTACTACTGATAGCTCACTTTCTATGTACAGACAAGGGCATTCAGGGTGATAGAAGTACCTGGAATGATCCAGTGAAGGAATTGGGGACTTTAGCCTGGAGAAGAAAAGACTCAGGATGGACGTGAGAGTAATCTTCAAGTCTTTTGAAGGCCTGCCATATGGAAGAGAGAGTCAATTTATTCCACATGGCCCCAGAGGAGAGAACTAGAAGGAATGTGTGAAATTTCAGAGATCCAGATTTTGGCAAGCTGTAGGAACACACTGACTGAAAACCAGCGCTGTCTAACAGTAGGGAGGTCTTCCTAAACAATGAATCCTTCGAGTCAAGATTCAATGAGTACTTGTCAGGGGCATGGTAGAGAGTATTTCTGTTTAGGTATAGATGAGACTAGATAACCTTTGAGTCCTTCCAACTCTAAGATTCTGTAGTTCTATAACTCTGAAACATGATAGAGTAAAACAGCTATGTGGCACAGTGGATAGAGCACCAGGCCTGGAGTCAGGAAGATTCTTCTTCCTGAATTCAAATGTGGCCTCAGACACTTACTAGCTCTGTGACCCTAGGCAAACCACTTAGTCCTGTTTTTTTATCTGTAAAATAAGCTGGAGAAGGAAATGGCAAACCACTTCAGTATTCTTGCTGAGAAGAACCCAAATGGGATTAAGAAGAGTCGGATACAACTGAAATGACTGAAAAACAACAAGGCCCTTTCCAGTGCTAATATTCTAGGAATCTATGAGAAAATAGCACACTTTCCAGCATGTGGTTAAAATGTAATGGAGACATTATGACATAGGAACATATGAAACCTGCCTTTTATATGAAAGTATTTTAAGCTCATGATTATAAAGAAAATATATTAATAACCACATAAATTGCACCATAAATTCTGGATCAGGGTACTAGGAATAGGAATCCTAAAGAACCTGAAAGAGTCTTTAATTTCCAACTGACTATATTTTTCTTCCTTTTTGCTTTGCTCCTAATACTTTTCCTCTTTTATCTTAAAAAAACAGAACAAAATAAAACAAAACAGGTTTCTGTCTTATGAGGCACAATGGCTCTCATTCTGTCAATGTTTTACTCTATGGCCTGACCTGGGGAAAATTCCCCAGCTACCTCCAAGAGGGTTGTCCCACTTCACCTTAGCTGTAATCTTCCAACTCAATTAATTTCAAATCATGCTCTATAATCATGTGCTGGACACTGAACTGTTAATTTCATTCCACTCAGACCATTGTGATCATAAATGAAACAGTTCTGATTATTCCTGGCCCTTTTCCTTCAGCAAGTCAACAAGCACAAACCTCTTTCCTTAAACTTGCAACACCACCCCAAACCTCCTGTGCCTCAGCAAATAACCTTATCTCCTACTTTTCTGAAGAAACCTAAGGTTATTCGTCCTGAGCACACTGATGTCTTCTACTCCATATTTTATTCTGTCCATTTCAAAGACTTGCCAAAGCTTAGCCTTCCACTTATTTCTTGTATTCTTGATGCCATATGCCTGTCTCCTTGGGGAACTTTTCCCATTGATCACCAACTCTCTTCTCATCTTCAGTCCTTTGCTATTTACCGAATTGTTTCATGCTGCCTACAAACATGCTCAGCCCCTAGCTATCTCAAAAACAAAACAAAAAAATTTGAAAACCACCTCACATGACCCTGTTATTCCTCAAACTCTAGTGCTATATCTTTCCTATGTTTCCCTCCCAAACTCCTAGTAGTAGTAGTATTTTTTCCAGCCATTTCTTTTCAAATAGAATGTTTTTTTCTTAAGCAATTTATGTTTCTGGGTTTATGAAACACAAAGTTATTGAGTTTAATTATTTCTTGATTCTTCTTTTAAGATCTGTTTTATTGATTTACTTTTCCATTCTTGAACTAGTATAAAATGGTTTTGATGATTATTGCTTTATACCATAGTTTGAGGTCCAGAAATGCAGTTCTTTCATTTCCATCTTTTTCATTATTCCTTCAATATTCTAGAGCTTTGTTTCTCTATATGATACTATTATTATTTTGTCTTGCTATTTAAGGTATCCCTTTGGTAGTTTGATAGGCATAACACTAAATAGGTAATTAATTTTTATCGCTATCATGTATGGTCCACTTATAAGTACTGAACATCTCTGCAGTCATTTAAATTGCTTTTTTTTAAAAGTAGGGGTATTTTTTGGTTATTGTACCTATACAGGTATTAAATGTTTCTTGGTAGATTGGCTCACAAATATTTCATACATTTTGAAGTAATTTTGGGTGTAATTTCCTTTCCTATTATTGCTTTTGGATTTTGTTATTGTTACATGAAAATACTGTTGATTTTTATGGATTTCTTTTACAATTTGAAACTTCATTAAAAGCTATTATCGTAGTTTTTATGCTGATTCCCTAGGATTTTCTAAGTAAGCTGACATTTCACCTGAGTAAGGAATGATTTTGTCTCTTCTTTGCGTATATTTATGCCTTTAATTTCTTTCTCTTATTGCTATTTCTAGAATTCCTAGAACTATGTCAAATAATTATAGGGTAAGGGAGAGCAGCCTTGCTTTATTCCTGTACTTATTGGGAAAGCTTCTAGAGTATCCACATTACATGCTAGATTTTGGTTTTACAGAGAGATACTTTTATCTACTAAAATATCTATGGCTGTATTTTGGAGTTTTTTTTAAAAAAATGAATATCGTACTTTGTTAAGGATTTTTCTTGTTTACAGAGGGTTAGAAATGCCTTGATTTTTGCTCAAAACAGTTTTGTTCACATCATATTAGGTTTATATTATAGCCCTTTGTTCACAATTTTTTTTCATTATTATCATGGGTGATAGGTTGAGAAGGAAAAAAAAGTCTCTCAGTTTCACTCTCACCACTACAGATGCAGACCTGTAATGGAACATACAGAATCCTCTGCAGGTAAGTGAAAGCCTTCACTTATTCTGGTAGTAGGAACAATACAGGTGATTGGCATGGTACCAACTAAGCAAAAGGATAGCAGATACCCAGAAGATGTGCCCATCATGAGAGAGTCAAAGGTGAAGACAGTTGTTATGGCTGCAAAAGTAAGAATAGGCACATTAAGAAAGAGGGTAGCCACAATGATGAATGAGGTGTGTCACACCCCCTCCAGTTCATGCCCCTCTCCTTTGAAGATACTCATTTTGATAAATAAAAATTAGGCTGGCAACTGAATGTTGGATCTTAGGTTGGCCCTTTACTTTTGCACACTGCTAAGTGTTAGGGACAGGCCTGGCATGAATACTCTGTTAGTTCAGATTTGCTATCAGGACAAAAGGAGGCACTCACAAATCACTGAGCAATTAATAAAAGGAAAATTACTGAGTCCTAACGTAGGACAACAAGGCTACAGTAGAATTAAGTTACTGGGAAACAGCTTCATCTCCATATGGAAATAATCTATCAAAAAAGGCAGGATGTGCTATCTTATACGTTCTTCTGGCATCCACTAAGTCTGAAAGATACTTTTAGATAGTGCCTTTTATATCCCTAGGTGACCAGTAAGTCACATTAACACAGCCAGGTGCCATCAGGAAGCCACATCAAGGGAGACACAGCTTGAGCCTTGCCCTATCCCCAGGCTAATCAAGTCCCACACCGATTGACTTTTAGGGAAAATCTAGCTTAACCTATGATGTGGTGGGGGTAGGGAGTGAGGCAGATACTGGTATATGCTGGTCCTATTATACTAGAGTAAGTTCTTATAGTAGTGAAATCATATACATTTGTAGATGTAGGTAGTATAAGCATCATTATCCCTATTTTATAAATGAAGAAACTGAGATAGTGAAGAAAATTGACTTATTCTTAGCTACGTAGCTAAGTAAATGTCAGATCTGCAACCTGAATCCAATTCTTCTGAATCCAAGTCTAGTATTCTTATCATTATGCCATGCTTAGTCTCCCATAAAACAATTTTTGGATGATGGAAGAAAAAAAATTAGGAAAATATATTTTAAACTCTTTTCTTAGTTGAAATATTCTGAAAGAGTGGGTCATAATCCAGAAATAAATTGTGTAAAATTTTTCTTCCTCACTTAATAGGTCAACTTCTGACATATTTATACTTAGTACTTCTGAATCATGAGAGCTGAGACCACAAGACAATAAAAATTGGCACACTAGTTTAAACCAATGGTATATCCAACTCAGGAATTTTGTCTTTGACCCTGGAACCAAGGAACATTTTATGGGAGAAAGTAATAGTCCTCCATGACATGGATCTTAAAATTTCTATACTTCTATGAATCCATGATTTTATATAATGAGTATCTCTTATCTACAGATCAAAGTCCATTTCTTTTCACTCTATGATATTTCTTGTTAATGCTTTCTTATACATTCTAAACTGGGAGTCTACCCAATGTGCTGTAGATTTTCTTCTATGTGGGTACCAACAGAGCACAAGGACTCTGTTATCCTTTTCTCATGTTATATGACTAGTTAACATCTATATCTGACCAGAACAAAAAATGGTTTGTGATTGAATTGAATTAGACTGCCCCATCTTAATGGCATTGTCTATGAATGTATAAACCACAATTTACAATCAAAATTAGAAATAAAGTATAGGTTTTGCTTATCCTTAGTTTAATTCAACCTAATGTGACCACTTTGGATGGACAAAGATACCCAAATACTCTATCAACATAATTGCAGGTTTAATTGTAATCATCAAAATGAGTCAAGAAAGGAGAAAGCCCCTTTCTTAGATTCAAGTCTAATTAAATATCATTACATTCATCAGAGCCAATTTAAAATGGAGTTAAGTGGAAAGCACTACTGAGCTGTATCATATTTTTTTTTTTTTGCTGAGCCAAATTTCAAAATATTATTGAATTATAAAAACACAACAAAATTTGGTGACAATTGGAGTTAGCTTCACCTGATATCTCATTTAAGATACTACGGATTTTCCTCATTTTTGACCCAGGCTCCAAAGAAATGGATCTGAAAAAATGTAAAAATGTTAAGAATTGAATTGTTGAAGAAATAATGAAGACATTTTAAAAAAGTGAATGGAGCAGGTATTAGGTTCTCCCACAATTCTCCGCGCCCTTCCTTTCCGACCTGGTCCCCGGCAGGATGGCTCCCGCGAAGAAAGGTGGAGCGAAAAACAAGGGACGTTCTGCCATCAACGAGTTGGTGACCAGGGAGTATACCATCAACATTCACAAGAGAATTCATGGAGTAGGCTTCAAAAAGCGAGCTCCCCGGGCTCTGAAGGAAATTCGCAAATTTGCCATGAAAGAAATGGGAACTCTAGATGTACGCATTGACACCAGACTCAACAAAGCTGTTTGGGCCAAAGGAATAAGGAATGTCCCATACTGTATCCAAGTGCGTTTGTCCAGGAAACGCAATGAGGATGAAGATTCACCAAACAAGCTGTATACCTTGGTTACTTATGTACCTGTTGCCACTTTCAAAAGCCTACAGTCAATGTGGATGAAAACTAAATTGAACTTCGTTTAAATAAAGTTATAAAATGTCAACTAAAAGAAAGTGATTGGAGCAAATATACCTACCTATACATTTGTTGTAGTAGATAAAATACATAGTATCACAGAATTTCAGAGCTGGAAAGAACCCCAGACCTATATAGTACAAATCTTACTTAAAAGGAATTTGCCACATAAGATTTCAGACAAATGGTCACCTAGCCTCTTTGCTTAAAGACCTCCAATGAGAGGGAACCCATTACCTCTCCAGGTAGTCTGTTTTACTTTTAGGCAGCTCGAACTGTAAGAAGTTTTTCCTTTATCGAGTTTAAATTTGCCTTTTTCCCAGCTTCCCCTCATTGCTTTTAATTCAGTCCTCTGGGACCAAGCATAACCATTTTAATTTTTCTTCCACGTGATAGCTAGCCATTCAAATAACAGTGATGCTAGATGTATAATAATAATTAGCTTTCTGTTTTCTTTACAGAGTCTGCCTGTCCACATATCCAATGAATTGACACAACCAACAGAGATTTATAGAAAACCATTTGCCAATTATTTAGGCTGAGTGAACATAAAAGTAGACTATTCACTTCAGGGAACATTTTTGGGGAAACTCCTCCAAAACATCCTGATACCTCACCCAAACTTAATTCAAAACGCAATACATAACAGCTGCTATTTGAAACCTGCTGCTTTAAACCAGCTGCTTGATTCAGTGTAGGGGTAAACTGGTTACATCAACATTCTGGCATCACACAGTCAACTGAATGTTTTGGTGGTAACTAAACACAGTGTCTAGTTTTGCTAGCTCAGTTTGTTAGGCTATGATGCTGATGAGGCCAAGGTCACAGCTTTTACCTTTTTGTGGGGCAATGCTTTTCACCAAGAAGTACTTTGGTTTCATAGTGAAATATGCTGTATTGCACTGCTTAGTCCTGTAGCAAATGTGTGCATGATGGTGACCAAGGGAGAGAGTAAAAACGAAACAATGCAAGCCCATCTCCACTACAAGGAAAATAACTCAAGGAATGGGTTCTGCTGTCAGTAGGTTAGTAGTATCTTCTATGGAGGAGAGGGCTTTGAAGCCTGCAGTCCAATGAATTCTCTAGGGTGAAACATATCAGCGGGGTTGGGACAAGGAGTGAAGAACACTATGCATTATCTAAATGAGGCTATAGGGAGAACTTAGGTAGGAAGAACACAATTACCTAAGTTGGAATTAGTCCAAGAATCGAAGCTTTCAATAAGAGAGATTCCACTGGTTAGAGGATACTTAAACCTTCATCTTTATGTCCAAGAAGGAAAGGAAAAGGAAGATTTTGTTTGATGGATTTTCTCTCTCACTATGTTTTTGGGATTATGAAAATTTAAATTTAGTGAAGATGTTGATGTGACAATTTAGATTAAGAAGTTGATTAAAAGCAGCAGATTTCTAATAGCAGCTATTATGTATTGAGTTTGGAGTTTAGTTTGGGTTCGGTATCAGGGTGTTTGGGGATAATTTCCCCAAAAATGTTCCTTGAAGTGGATAGTCCAGTGATTAGATTTAAGAATATTCAATTCAGCAAACATTTATCAACCATCTGCTATGCGACTAGCACTGTGCTAGATAAAGGGAATGCAAAGACAAAAAAATCAAAGTGGTCCTTGACCTCAAGGGTCTTGCATTTTACTGAGGGAAAAAATATGTACAGAATTATTATGGGGAGATAGAGGAGACAGCGAGAACAATTAATAGGATCAGGAATGGCCAGCCTCTTGTGGGATGTGACACTCAAGTTGAACCTTGAATGAAGTTAGCAATTCCAAGAGGTAGAGATGAGGAGTGAGAACTTTCCAGGCATGGGATATAAGTCTGTGCAAAGACATGGATGGAATGTTGTGTACAGGGAAGAGCAAGTAAGATAAGTTGGAACCAAATTATGACAGATGTTAAATTTCAAGCAAAGGTATATGCCACTGAAGATCTTTCAGCCAGGGAGTGACATGGTCAGATGTGCTTAGGAATATCCATTTGATAGTAATGTGGTATATTGGTTTAAGAAGGGAGAGAATAGGGATGAGGACACCAATTAGAAACCTACTGTAATAGCTCAAATGAGAAGTGATGAAAGCCTGAATTAGAGTAATGGAAACATCAATGGAGAATTGTTAATTTGCTTATTTACTCGCATCATAACTCTCTCAAGGCAATAGTGTTCTTTTTCTGTCATATGCTTTTTAGTATTGGTTGGCAGAGATCATGTTAGTTTAGACTCTTTGAAAAAAAAATTAATGCTATGGAAATTGAAGTGGCTTCAATAATAATCAGACCACTACAGTAATCTGTTTATAATGTGATGGGAGAGAAAAGGAGCAGTTTGGAGAAGGAAAAATACAGCGGGGTTAGCACCTTCTTCCTTCTGCACAGAATTTTTCTTTCGGTAAAGAGAGGAATCATATCGCCCTTTTGTCTGTCATGTCAAACTGCTGAGTCCTCTTAAACCTACAATTCACTAAAATGCCTAGATCTTTTTTTTCAAATGAACTACTATTTATAGCATTTTATATTTGAACTATAATTTTTTCAAACTCAACTATAAGACTTTACATTTATCCCTATTATATCTCACTTTATTATATATAGTTCATGCTTATAGTCTGTTGAGATTTTTTTTAGATTTTGACTCTTTATCTAACATGTAAGCTGTCCCACCCAGCTTTGTGATATCTGCAAATCCAATGTGTCCCAAAATCGATCTAATCCCTTAATAGTCCTTCAAATTAATTTTTTTTGTTTTTTATTTTTACTTTATAAATTTTATTTAATGTATTTAGTTTTCAGCATTGATTTTCACAGGAATTTGAATTACAAATTTTCTCCCCATTTCTACCCTCCCCCC
>CM053626.1:241411029-241448492 GCA_028646595.1 Phalanger gymnotis | reverse complement strand
AGAGAGAGAGAGACTTAACCTTAGAAAGAGTGATCTTTTGATTCAATGCCTAATACCTTATAATCATTAGATGAGAGCTAGAAGACAACAGAATTTTGTGAGAATGGGGAGGTTATGGGTGGTAGTAATGAAATGAAAAAGCATTGATTAAATTCTTACTATGTACTGGGTACTGTGTTGGGTGCCACAGGAGGGAGAAAGCCTGTAGAGAGAGAGAAGAACTGAAAAAGGGAGAGGTAGAAGGGTACCCAAAGCAACCTTCACTGACTCGACAATTTTTCCAAGGGCTAACTCTGTTCTGGTAATTCATTTTCAGGTCTCTGGGCCTTTTGATTGAGTTTGCCCTTTCACCTGGAAATGCCTGTAGTGTTCTTGGCTCCTAGTGGCCTGATGATCTTTACTGCTTTGGTCCAGACCAGGCTGCCCTTGCTCTCCCATCAATTTCTGCACTGAAGGGAGTCCTGGGAAGCTCTGACAGAGCTAATACACCATGCATCTATAGGCAGCGTGGCTGTAAGCGCCATCTCTGAGAGTGGCAGGGAGCACCCAGAATGCAGGGGCCACCTTCCTAAGATCCTGGAGACAGATAATCAAAAAGAAAGCATTAAAATGTCAACACTCTCAAGAGCACGTTTCATCGATACTCCTTTGTTTGAGTGACAAAAATTAAAATGTGCCCTAAAACAAACAAAGAGGAGGCGTTTATTTTTACAGCATAGGATCAGAGACAGGCCTGGTTTCAAGAGAAATTGAGTGAATCACAGAGGTTTTAAGAAGACTTTTTTCCCTACCTTTCTAGAAAGTCCTTAATGTGACATCTGTCTCTACACTATCAATGATTTTAAAACTAACAAATGCATGACATATAATATAACATTTATAAATTAAAGAATTCCTCCTCTTTTAATTAATATTCTTTAAATCTCCGTTTCTGACAGTCTTACTATTTGCTCAGTAACTGTAATAGGCGTATTTTTCAGAAAATAGTGAATAAAAACTGACAAGCTATCTGGGGATTTTGAATGTATAATTGATAGGGGCATAAATTAATATGATTAGGGCTTTATTGGGTGCCGAGGCTGCCAAACCTACAAAAGGGGCATGAAATAAAACATGGCTGTGTGCTCCGAGCTGATAGACATCAATATGTAATGCATATTATCTCAAGCTTTCTCATGTAGTCTGCTTATGACAGCACTCAACCTAATTGAAATTTTTATCTTTCAGTTGCATACAGACAGTTTTGGCTAGCCATTTCCTGGGAAAGGGGGAGTAAATCCAGGTGACCCCAAATCAAGATTTCATGATGGAGATCTTAGCACAAATCACTTTTTTTAAAAAAAAATAGCATCTATTTTGGCACTTTGTAAAGTCACTTGTAGAAGACTGCTCAGGATCAGACTTCTGGATTTCCTTTGTACTCCCTTTCATTCCCTTCAACCTAAAGAAGCATTCTCAAATGAAGAAATACAGAGACATAAATGTATAATGTAATACTATATCTGCACAGATGGACAAAATTTTTCATAAACGCATGCCCACTATTTCAATCTTCATCCTTGACTTTTTTGGGTCTGAACTTATGATTTAATCAGAGTAGAAAAATTACCATCTCTTATGGAAAATCTTTTCACAAATGCAGATTGCCAACTTCTCCATAATTTAAAAGCTATAGTCCTGGAGAGTGGTCTTGGGCACCAAGAGGCTAAATGACTTGTCCCCAATAAGAGACTTAGTATGTGTCAGAGACACAACTCCATCCAGGTCTTCCTGATTCTGAGTTTGGTATTTTATTCACCATGTTGAACTAATTCTCATTTCCACCATCAAGTAAATGAATGTTGTTTCTCATAAACAATTCCAAAGATTCACATCTCACTTTCATAGTATCATGCATTTTAGCTGGATGAGAACTTACAGGTCCTTTAGTCATGGACCTCTCTTTTGATAGATGAGAAAACTGAGACCTAGAAAAATTTAAATGACTTGCCAAAGGTCAGACAGATGGCAGAATCAAGATTTGGACCCAAATCCTCTGACTCCAAATCTAGCATATTTTCCCAGGGCTTCACATCGCCTCTCTCTTGTCCCCAGGCACTAAAATAGTCCTACTCCTCTAACAGATTTATAGACTCTAAGATATCAATCTTAGATTTGAGACTTTAGAAGTCATGTATTCCAAGCTTTTCATTTTGTTGATTGTTCTCTGAAATTTGAAATGAGGAAACTGAGGCTCAGAGAGTTACTTGCCTAAGGTCATGGACCTTAGGACATAGGAAGTGACAGAGAAAACACTAGATCCTGAGTGTCTCCTGAACATCTTCTTCTGTTAATAGACCCCCCTAAAATGCATGTCTTTAAAAGATACCAATGACTGCTTACAGGAATCTCATTGACAATTTTTAGAATTTACTTCAAATCATAATCCTATGGTCCTAAATGACAGATACCATTCATAACTATGAGAGCTAAGTTAGTGGTGACAGGAAGTTTTTAGAATGGCATGTTGAGTCCCAGATTCCAGATGTACCTGCACCTGTCGTTTTCCTGTAATTTGTCTGTTTCACAGCATATAAAGTACCAGGCCCATTTTACATCTGCCCTTGGCAGTAATAAGTTTAAGATGCAAAACAAGCTCAATATGATTTTGGGGAACATTTGTGTACTGAAACTAGAAAGGTCAGCGTGTTTTATGTGCTTTGCGATAAAAGTGAGTGTTGATATCTAGGGACTAGACAATGAAAACTAATGGGGCATTGGAACTTTCTTGGTGACCTCATGAAGCAATTTACAGTCCTTTTATCACCCCTAATACGAGATTGTCATAAAAGTGATCTTTTAATTAAATGTAACAGGAAAGCCCTGTGCTTCTCACTGGGAATGTTTCTGGTACTGACTGCCCTTATCAGGTGAGCTAATATTTTCTAATAGGATGCTTTTTTTTCTCATATTAGTCAGTCAACAATCTCGCATTTAGATAGCGCCTTTTCCTCTAATGATATCAAAGTATTTTCATATCTATTGCTAAGTCTGTAATGGGGCTTGAAATGGGAAAAATCAGGAATTGAGATGATTTTCTCTGAAAACAGGAGGGAATTGGAAATAGCTCAGAACTAGGAAGCCAGAAGATCTGGCTACTCGTTTGGGTTCTGCCACTAACTAGCTATGGGACCTTAGCCAAAGCACATCAGCTCTCCAGGTCTCAGGAAAATGATGAGGTCGGACTAGAATCAGGGGTTCTTAATGTTTTTGTGTGTCCCGGACCTCTTTGGCAGCCTGGCTAAGCCTGTGGACTCGTTCTTAGAAGAATGTCTTTAAATAATTGAAGGAAATGCTAATTTCAGTTGGAGGTTAGTCAAAATAAAGATGTATTTTTTCCCATGCAAATTCATCAAACCCTGAAATCTATCCATAGACCCATTATGGTTAAGGTTAAGAAACCCTGTACTAGATGTGCCCTAAGCTTAAAATGCCCATTTTAAGCTCTAAAATATTGTGATTCACTAACTCTGACCATTTTTTCTCCTCATTTGTTATTTTGAGGAGAGAGAAAGAGACACACACAGATAGAGACAGAAAGACAGATATATATATATATATACATACACAAATACATATATGTATATATATATGTAGAGAGAGAGAGAAAGAGAAAGAGAGAGAGAGAGAGGGAGAGAGAGAGAGAGAGAGAGAGAGAGAGAGAGAGAGAGAGAGAGAGAGAGAGAGAGAGATTGAGAGACCTCTGTCTGTGAGAGACTTAGTCATGCTTTAAGGAATTTGTATAAAAGGAAAAAGCTACCTCAAAACTAAAGAAAGAGAAAGAGAGAGAGAGAGAGAGAGAGAGAGAGAGAGAGAGAGAGAGAGAGAGAGACAGAGAGAGACAGAGAGAGACAGAGAGAGACAGAGAGAGATAGAGAGAGAGGGGAGGAGAAGGAAAAGTTAAAAAACAGAAAGGATGTTGAAGAGGGAAGGATGAGAGAAGGGATATTCTGAAGCAGTTTGTTCAGCAATAAAGTTGGAATTTTAAGCTATCTACAAAAAAAAATGATCCTTCACAATTCTCCTTTACCCAATAGTAATAACTGGCATTCATATAGTGTTTTGTAGTTTGCAAAGCACTTTGTGGATATTATTTCAGTAAAACAACCCTCTGAAGTAGGTTCTACAAGTATTATTACCTCCATTTTACAGATGACGAGACTGAGGCTCATAGAGGTTAACATTTTTTTTGAGACTAGTCACACAGCCCCTAAATTTCAGGTGCCAAATATAAGCCCAGGTCTTCTTACTCTAAACTCTACACTCTATCTCCCATACGACCCCAAGTTGTAGGTACCAGAATATCACGACCAAAATAACTTCTGATCCATGAAGTTACCAGCACTCTCCCCTTGCCAATATCACTTTGTAATTTTTTTGTGTATGTTTTATATTGACTTATCTGCATAAATATTGTTTCTCTTCCAATAGAATGGAGGCTCCTTGAAGACAGAGCTTGGTTCAGACACAGCACGTTAGCTCACTCATTCAACAAATGTATTTTCTTTTTGCACAAATCTGTGTAAGGAACTGGGGGAGATGGGGAAATGAATAAAGCCTAGTCTCTGCCCTTTTACAATCTAGTAGCATGAATTCTGTGAGAAAAACCAACCTGTTATTCAAAAGTTGGGTACCTTGTCTTGGTCTTGGTGTAAAGTGTTCCCATCTCCTAAAGTAAAGCAGGGGCTAGCAGTTAGTGACCTAGGTAGGAATTTGGAAACTTGGATTCTACTGCTCTATCCACTTCATTCTGAACCAGTTAATCTCCATGCGTCTCAGTTTCTCCATCTCTAAAACAAAAGTAACACTGTTGGTCTTCTGATTTTACTGTAACATTATGAAGGAGTTAAATGATAGGTTTGGTACCTTGTAGACAGGATGAATCATTGATTAACTGAAGTTTTCATTTTTCAACAAGCTCTTTTCATATGAATACAGACCAGATTGCTAAATTTTCAGTGTGAGCATTTATATTTTGGAAATTGACAAACATAACAAAATAAATCAGGGCATGACTTATTGTTTTGTAGTGTCTTAAGAAAGTGATGGAGAAAAATGTTTATAGTGTAGATTGAACTTAAAAGTGTGTCATGCATGCTTTTTTTGGTTGGGGGGGGGAGAAGGTTGTTAAACATGTACCAACGCACCTCTGCTGTGGACATGGGCTATCATTTAATCACCCCGTAATGTTACAGTAAAATCAGAAGGTCAGCATCACCACTTCGAAATTGAGACATGAGGAGATTAAGTGGTTCAGAATGAAGTGGATAAAGCAGTAGAACCCAAGTTTCTGAATTCCCCGCCTCAGTCACTAGACTGCTTCCTTTTAGGAGATGGGAGTGCTGTAAGGGATCAAACTCTTAATTATCATGGACTGACTATAATCTTTATCACTTTCCTAATACTATAGGCTATACCATTGGGGGAAAAAAAAACAACCTAAAGGATCAGCACTATTTTGGGTTAAGTTAGGAGTTAACATCTTTTTTAGCGATTGGAAATATTTTGGGTAATATATATTATAAGAATTGTATCATATTTTTTCTCTATATGTATGCATATATATGATTAATATACATACATATATGATTAATTTCTGGGAAATTTTTGTACCAATCTCATCTGTATTGGTTCATACATTATTTTTATTTTATTTTATTTTATTCTTACAAGTTAATAGATGACAGCAGAAAGACTGTAATAATTACTAGCATATCTAGAAGGCCCTCAATACAATACTTCTATGTAATTTAGGATCTATGAAAGTTAGAACTATAAGGAAATCCTATTGCTTTCTCCCATCAACTGTATTGTACAGTGAGCTGATCAGATTAACTAATTATCACCATGAAAGACAAGGAAGCCTTGACTCTCAAGGGATGAAATATGGTAAATCAAGGGGTAGAGGTAAGAAGAAGAAGAGGGAAGCCTGGTAACAGCAAACCCTACAGGAGGGGCAAAGGTAGAGCATTGATAAATGAAGGCAATGACTAAGAAGAAGCGATCTAAGCAGGCAAACCAGTCGGGGTGGAATAGGGTGGGAATAGCACAGAACTCTCTAGGCTTGAATATTACTTCCTTCCAAGGCTACTGGTTCATGATAGAGGCATTGAAGGCATTTGCACAGTAAACAAAGGAGTTCACATTTAGATACAGGCCCACTTATTATTTTTGTATTTATTTAAAGAGCAGCATGCCTTTCACTAGCTGTTGATTATAGTCTCAATGAATGTCAACCAGTCAACCAACCAATCAAAGAACTGACCGATCAAGCAATAAGCATTTATTATCTAGTATGTGCCCTGTATTGTGCTTGGAAGTGGGAACTCAAATCAGCTCCTGTCCTTAGGGAGTTTATATTCTACTATGGGTTAACTTTCAATGGGAGTCCTCGATAAAAAGTGGAGTTTAAGGTTTACAAAATATTTTTTATGTGTTACTTCATTTGGTCCTCATTACAATACTGGGAGATATTAGGTGCTATTATAATCTCCATTTTACAGAAGACGGAGTCAAGGCTGAGAAAAATTAAGTGACTTGAGGGGGGTCACACAGCTTGCGAATGAGTGAGGGTTTGAACTCAGGCCTTCCTGAGTGCAACTCCTTTTCTCTGTCCACTATGCCATCTTCAGCCCTTTTAGTAGAGCTGCTAAGAAGTACTAACTACCATGAAATGGTTTGAGGGTTTTCTTTCTTTCCTCCTTGAATAGTCTTAGAAAATTTTATCTTCTGAAACATTCAAATATTGTAATCAAAGACTTAACATGAGAGTCAGTTTGCATAGTAGATAAGGCAATAGTCCAATATTCAGGAAGTGTGCATTTGAACCTTGTCTCAGAAAGGTATTAGCTGTGTGATCATCAACAAATCACAGCTTCAATCTTGTCATCTGTAAAATGGGAATAATTATGTTTGCTCTCTGTCAGGAGTTACAGCATATATGCTGGGAATGTTGTAGTGAGGATTCTCGCATAATGAATGTTTTTTTTTCTAGTGAAGATTAAATGGGTATAGGTCATGTTTTAGTGGAGATTGCTATTCAGGTACGAGTTTGACTACAAAACTCTATGATTCTCTGAACCAGAGCTTGGAGAGACCTTAGACACCATCTATTGTAATCTCCTCATTTTATGGAGATGGAAATCAAGGCAAAGAGACATTAAGTGACTTGTCCAAGGTCACAAAGGTAGTTAGAGACAGAGCTGGTATTTGCACCCAAGTCCTCTGACTTCAAATCTAGAATTATTTCCATTGTATCAAATGGTTCCAATTACTCAATAAATAATTGTTGGATGAATACAGGAAAGATACTCTTAAAACTTTTAAAAATACAACTACGGAGTTGATCCATGATAATTCTATGCCTTCAATTTCCACAGAAACTGTATAGCTTCTATATAGATTCTATATATAATCTTCTGAGACCACTCTCATCCTTCCACAAATGTCGGAAAGGTCTAGGAGAAAGACTATAATAAAATTGCTATTACTTACATAGTGCTTTAAGGTTTACAGATATTTTATTATATCTTTAAGAGGTAGGTGCTATTATCATCTCATTTTACAGATGAGGAAATAGACACAGAGAGGTTATGCAGCTCATCCAGAGTCACTCAGCTAGTAATTATCTGAGGCAGGATTCCAGGTCCAGCACCTACTCAATCCACTGTGTAACCCAGCTGTCCCTAATTTTGTATCATCTTAAGCAATCTTTTCCCCAGATGGTCTATATCTTTATGGCATTTGCTAAATGCCGCCTTTAATTGTGATCACTCCAACAAACAGAAATGCCACAAGAAGGTCCCACAAGAACATGATTGTAAGTTTTGAAATTTTAAAATGTAATTCACCAAGCATTTATTAAACACCTACTTTATACTCTGTGGATACAGACAAAAATGAAATAGTCTTTCTTTGAGGAACTTACTTTCCACTGGCTGTAAAATTTTTAAAAATTTTAGAATGAGTTTAATAGATTTAATGCCTTTGATGTTTATGAGTTGGTTTTTTTTTTGTTTTTTTTCTTTAACTTTTGTTTTTCAGAAGTACACTGAAAACATATTGTATTCTACTTAATATTACCACTTTGGATTCTTCAGTGCACTGCTCCTTCAGTGGTAGGAAGACAAATTCTTCCATCCCTGATTCATCCCATGAAGGTTTACAGCATGCTGACTTCCCTCTTATCCAGGAAGCCTGGAAAATTGGACTGATTGATTTTTCAGGAAGCTATGGAGGAGATAGATAATGCCCCCATATTTCACTGGCTTTGGCAGACATATTTCTTTACATAAAAGGATACATTTTTTGCATCTTAATTTAGCAGCCCATCTTGAAACCCTTTCCATGAGGTGATGGTGTGACTTTATTTTTATTCACCAGTTTCTTCTGATCCTTCTGTCATCTGCTGTGGCTTCCAGCTGGTTGGCTGAGAGGCAGCATGGGAGTCATCGAAAGAACTCTAGATTTGAAGAAAGTGGAGCTGGTTTGGAATCCTAGATCTGCAATTTACTAGCTGCACAATATGGAGCAGGTCACTTCTCTTTTCTTGGTCTCGTTTTTCTCATGGATTAGTTGAGGGCTCTTCTACCTTGGTATGATGACTAGTTTCTTTCCTGCTAAAGGTTTTACTGTACATCATTGCTTCTGCATTTGCACCGATGGCAGTAGCAGTGGAATTACTTGAGAGCCACCATTTATATAGCATTTTACAAAGTTCTCTACATACATGACTCACTTCATCCTTATAACAGCTCTATAAGGTAGATAATGCAGACTTTTTTTTTCCCATTTCACAGATGAGTTGTCTGAAGCTCCAAGAGGTTAAATGATTTGTCTAAAGTTGCCCAGCTAGTAAGAATAAAAGTCATAACTTAGAATTGTAGATTTAGAGCTGGAAGGCACCTGAAAGAATAGCAAGTCCAACCTCTTCAATTTACATATGAGGAAACTGAGGCAAACAGAGGCATTAAGTGTCTGAGGCAAGATCTGAACCCAGATTTTCCCAATTCAAAAGTGAGGATTCTTTTTCCTGTATCATAGTGCTTCCTCAGCCACTTTGGTTCTCTTGGGTGAATTGACCCAATAATCTAGTTGGAGATAACTTGCTAAATTCAGTCCAGCAATTGTTTATGTTTTTGTCCTCTGGCTGTCCAATAACGAGTCTGATCAAATGGTACAAATTTCTACACCCTCAGGAATGCCTTTGCCATCTACTATAGGGGACTCCTTTTGGGGGAAATATCAAGCAAGTAGGTAGTACTTGGTGGTAGATAAACTTGTAGATTTGATTAAAATTTCAAATTTTCTAAAGTTCCTTTGTGACATTTTACAGGACAAGTTTTAGGAAGTCTATATTTTAACATTTGTTGAGCATACCCCAACCTGGCCAGCACTCATTCTAAGTGTGGCAAAAGATTCACTTAGTTCATTTTTGCCCAGACTATTGTTAGAAAGAGTATTTCTCTGCTGTGAAAATTCTGCCTTAAGCATTTACTAGTTACAACAATGAGTAAGTCCCTTAATATCTCAAAGCCCCAATTTCCTCATCCACAAAATGGGGGGTGCTGATACCTGTACTACTGGCAACATAGGGTTGTTGTAAAAAAAAGTGATTTGTAAAATCTTTAAGTCCTACGTAAGTCTGAGTTGTTAATATTACTGAGCATCAAATTCTCTAATATTTTGAGATGGTATTTGTTTATGATCATATTTAATTTACTTTCACCTTTTAGATAGTCTTTGCTCTTATTAGTTCTAGACCCTGGAGATAGGAGAATAACTATGTGTTCATTAGGTAGCCAGGACCCAGAAATCTGTATAAAGGCCCAGAGAGTCAAGTAGGGACCAGTGTCAGGGTTGGGCATATAAAATGAGTTCACGAGATGGTGGGAAGACTGGTGAAAATGTCCATAGGGATGAGTTGAAGGAATTGATTGTATTTAGGCTGGAGAAAAGACAGAGGGAACAGGAAAACTATCTCTAAATAGCTGAATGGTTGTTACGGAGAAGAGAGAGTTCTGCTTAGTCTCAGAAAGAAAGAGGTATAGGTCGAAAAAAACAGTTTAGGTTTGTCATAAGGAAAAAGCTTCCCAACAATTAGAATTGACCAAAAGCCCTCTGTTGTTGGAGACAGTAGGTTCTCTCTCCCTGAAGATCTTCCTTGCAGGGCATGTGTCCAGGTGGAAATAGGCAGAACATACCTCCTCTCCCACTCATCCTCTGACCTGATACCTTTTGTATGTGTGTGTACAAAATATCAACTCTATATATGTTTGCATTGAAGAAAATAGCTCAGGTGTCCAAGCTACACATAGAGATCTTCAAGCAATAGCTGTATGATCACTTGCTGAAGATGGGGGAAGGGGATTCTTGGTCAGATATAGATTGAAATAATATGTAATGTTCTAATCCTGAGATTCAGGATAATGAAGGGATAAAACATTTATACAGTATGGCAGGCACTGTGCTAAATACTTTACAAATATTATCTCATTTGGTATTCACAACAGCCCTGTGAGGTAGGTGCTATAATGAGGTCAAAGTGAACCATGATTTCAAGACAGGAAAATAACCAAGGAAGTGGTCAAGGTGGCATCTAAGACTAAGGTCAGAAGCAATCATTGGTTACTTTGGGAATCAGCTACCAATACGTCAGAAAATATGAGAAAGGGAAGAACAGAGACATGCTATTAGGCTCAGAGGGTAGACACCATTCTTACAAGAAGGAATTTTTGGTATCATTCTTCTTTAACTTTTATTTTAGTTCTAGAAATCTGGTGTAGGTCACCAGAAGACCTGAGTTGGAATCTAGCCTCTACTATTCATTTCCTATGTGACCTTAGGCAAGTCATTTTTCCTTTTTTGGATCTAATTTTCCTCATTTATCAAATGAGGGGGTTAGACTCAGTGCTTCTTAAACAATGGGTCATGATGCCATATGGGGTTGGGAAAAATTCGGCAATAGTAAAACGAAAAACTCAACGACCAAAAATTAATTCAAAATCAAATGCATAATGAATCTGAGGTGCTTCTGGCAGCACTTGCCCATGTTACATTACTCAACCTCACCGCATGCACACTTTGCATTGTGCATGCCCTCAGGCCACACAATGCAAAGGAATGCTGCTGAAACCCAAAAGGGGTCTGGAGTGGAAAAAGTTCAAGAATCCTTGAACTAGATGACCTTTAATGCCCCTTCCAGCTCTAGGTCTCCTATCTTTCTCTTCTATATGCTGCTAAGTTTATGATATGGTGAACATCTTTTTTAGAGTGGTGGCAGCATAGACTAGTAGATAGAGATCCAGCCAGGCAATTAGGAAAACCTGGGTTCAAGTCTTTCCACACACTGGATACATGGCCCTGAGTAACCATTTAACCTCTCAGTGCTGGATGACTCTTAGACTATGAGACATGGAAAAGTTACCAGTATGTGTACTGATAGAATGACTCTTCTCACTGGGGGTTCCCATAATAATGAAATAATAGGTCTGGTTTAAGACACACACACACACACACACACACACACACACACACACACACACACACACACTTTTATGTGCTGAACATTACCAGTACTTGAGAATTTCTGTGGACAAAAGCCCTTCAGGATGATTTTAAACATACTCTGCACATAAGTTCATATATTATATTTATTATTTAGTGAAGTTTTACATTTTCAGGGACCCTTTTCTCTGACAAGCCCAAGACACTTACACATTCATTGCTTTCCTTAAGTGCCATCATTTACACAGCCTACCTGCGATATTTCAACATGAGGTTAATTGCAGCTAAAGAAAAGTTTATGATTAGTCCAGACAGGTATTTTTCTTCGTCGTCTAATACCATAAATCCATTAAGTTCCTATCCATCTTGTCATCCTCTCCTTGAAGAGTTAGTTATTTGACCTGGAATACTAGTTCACTTTCGTGATGATAATTGTGATTGGCAGAGAGCTCTCTGTGTTGCAGTAAATTCTTCTACAGGCAGTAGGATTTTGTTTTACCCCAAGTCAGTGGTGAAATCTGAATTTTTCACACCATTGGTACTTACCCAAGGGATGACCACAGTATCACATGGGAAAAACAGCTAAATTAGCTTCCAATGTATAAGATCTGCAAACGATATGCCTCTATGGCAAAGGATTGAAAAAGTATATACATATGGCGGCTTTGTTGTTGTTTTTACTGAACTATATACATGTCTTTAAACTCACACTTTGCCATATATTATTGTGCTGCTGACCTGGAATAAGTCTTTGTAGTGAGCAGATGCCCATGCTTCAGGTCTGGGTCATGGAGAGGTAACTTTGCAGGGAGTGTGGCCAACTGGAAATAGAACATTTCCATCCCATTCCCCGTTCGTCCTCTAACTTGATATCTTTTGCATGGGCGTGTACAAAATATCAACTCTGTGTGTGTTTGCATTGAAGAAAATAGTTCAGATGTCCAAGATACATATACTCTTCCTTGAAATTTTAGTTGTTGTTGACATGCTAGAAAAATTGAGTGCGTAAATTACTTCTGCCCCCAGGCACTTTAATGGGAATGGCCAGCACTTATTCAGTTGGCCACCATAGGTCTCCCTGTCCTTGGCAGCATTACAGAGGTAATATTTTTTATCATGGATGAACAGCTTTTGAACAATTTCTCCAATGTATTAGGCATGAACAGGCTTTCCTTCAACATCGGGTGTGCATGTCTTCCTTCTACATTTATTTCTCTTCAACAAACATATTTATTGTGGCCATTACAAGAAAAATCTCCCTCTCCATAAATGTTTGTCTTCCCCTCTGTCCCTTTTATAGGATCATGAAGAAATGAATGATGGAGAGTCTTGTTCTGTACTCATGTGTGAGTGTATTTTTCAAGGGAACTCCCCTTCACTTACACCATTATCATGAGTCTATCTTAAGAATTTCTGGCCTATGGTCTTAGGTAGTTTGTTGTGATTTAAGTGGAGGTTGACTGACAATATACGGAATAAATAGGACTTAAAAATGGGTGAATCATTTGCAAATTCTGGTACTAATCATCCACCTTTTTCATTTTCTAATTGAGGGTTTTGGTACCACTTGTAGATGAAGGTTAGATCTGTTGACACCATAGTTTTGACTAAATTGGCTGACCATTCTGTTATCAAACACCTGATTGGTAAGAGGTTAGAAACAGTTACAAAAAAACCTTAGTCAAACAACTGGTAGAGAATTGAATGATTTAGTCAAAACAATTTAATAGATTTGTGTCTGTAGACCACTAAGTCAAGAAGTTGATAATAAAAAATGGAGATGTCTTGTGTGGCGTGGTGTTGGTTCTATTGCTTCAATTCCAAGAAGCTTACAATATCTTGTTACCTTTCACCTCTTGCCTTATGAGGCAAGCATATTATTTCATTTCACGAATGGGGAAACTGGGGCACAGAATAGGCAAGTGACTTGCCTAGGGTCACACAGTTTGTTATAGTGGAAAAATGTTTGATCTGAGGTCAGATATATCTGAATTCAGATTTTTCCTCAGACAACAGCTGCATAACTTGAGGCAAGTCATTTGACTACACTGAGCTTTGGTTTTTTTATCCCTAAAATGGGAGCAGTGAAAGTTCCTGCCTCAGGGGGTTGTTTGTGAAGTTCAAATGAGAAAATAATGTAAAATTGTAAGGTGTTTTGCAAAACTTTGCAGTACTTTAGCAGGAGGAGTAAACCACAGACTTAGGGCTAGAAGGGAGGTTAGAGGTCATCTCATCCAACTCATTTAATGAGGAATCAGGCATGATTCCACAATTATTTTTATGATTAATTAATTATATTTTCACACATTACTTTTATAATTTAGTAGCAAAGTCAGTATTCAAATGCAAACTGTAATGATGGCTTATCGTTGTTTTCATAGAAGGTAATAGGTAGCATTTATATAGTGCTTTAAGTTTTACAAAATGCTTTACAAATATTATCTCATTTGGTCCTCACAGAAACCCTGGGAAGTAGATGCTTTATTATCTCCATTTTATAGATGAGAAAACTGAGGCATAGAGTAGTTACACGACTTGATCAGGGTCACACAGTTAGTAGGTATCTGAGGCCAGATTTCCTGACTCCAGTGATAGCACTCTACATACTATATCCTCTGGCTGTCTCAAAACAAAACCAAGCCTTATTTACTCAAACCCCAGATATCTTGGTCTCTGTGGCATCTGAGATGGCAACTCGGACCAGCATAAAAATTTGGCCTCTGCATTTAGCCTGAGGAAGATGACATGGGAAAGTCTGTGACTTGAGTTCCATCTTGTCCCTATTCCCTATTGTCTCTACCCTCATGTCCCAGAATCACAGAATCTGAGTTGGAGAGCATGTCAAAAGCCATGTGGTTTAACCTATGCTTGGATCAGGATCTCCTTTAGAACACACCCAAGAAACAGACATCCAGCCTTTGTTAAAAGCTCTACAGTGACTATCCACAACCCAGAACCTGCACAAACAGCTCAGGACACTTTCAGATCCCTCTGACTGGGAGGAAGGTTTTCCCACTGGTTCTAGCTCTGCCTTTTAATGCTAGCAGAACAAGTCTAAGTGGTAGAGGATATATTAATATGGAATATATATTTCTCTAGGCATGGTGATGCATAGTCCTAATCCTTGCAACTGAGGAGAGTGAGACCAATGGACTGCTTGATCTAAGGAGTTCCGAGCTGCAGAGGACTCAAGATGACCAGGTTTCTATACAAAGTCCGGCACCAATATGGTGGGTCCCTGGAAAGAGGGGACCGTCAGACAGCCAAAGAAGAGGTAAATCAACCCAGGCTGAAAAACACAACAGATCAAAGTTCATGTGCAATTAATTGTGGGATTGAGTCCATGGGTGGCTGCTGTATTTCCAGACTGGACGACGCAGGGAGATCCGGTCTTATAAAAAAAATTCTGAGTGTATGATATGATGATATAAAATATACAATATATTATATAAATATTTATTATATGTCTCATTTTTATTAGATATAACATATAGTTATTTTCCCAACTCCACTGCTTTATTTGTAATTTTTAAAAAATTCTGATGAATATTTTTGATAAAAATGTTCTCAATGGAAACGCCCTCCAAAAATTAATATTTCCAAGTAAAAAGTAGAACAGGAAATTATATGTGAAATCACATACCTCTACTATAATGTCACTTGTTTTTTTTAAATAGATTTTGTTGATGTTATTTGTCTTTACATTGATATCATCACCCACCACCTCCCTCTAGATTGACTTTGTGACAAAGAAAAATCATCAAAACATCTAATAAGAAACCTTGTCTGATTTTATATATGTATATACATACGCATACGTGTATGTATGTAAGTATGTAGATATAATTGGTCCTAGATGTATTCTTGTGAGAGAGGAAGTATATTTTGTTATCTTCCCCAACCCCCCTTCCTTCCTCCCCGCCACCCACCCCCAGGACCTTTATTGTTTTTTCCCATTATTTAGAGTTTGACTTCCTTGTAATGATGTTTTCATTTATATGGTCATTGGTCTTATGTATATTGTTTTCTTGTTTACTTTGCTCTGTATTAGTTCAGACAAACACTTCCTTGTTTCTCTGAATTCCTCATATTTATCCTTTCTTACTTCCCAGTAAGTGAAGTATATTATATTCAGATACCACACAAGCAGGGATATACCGGAATCAGCTTAAACTAGTTTAGGAGAGCTGATTGTTGGCTTTTCTGTGTGAACATTTATACCTCAGAGATCAGTAAACTACAAATCAGGGCTTGAGTTATTATTTCACTGATTGTCTAGATTTAAGAAAGTGAGGCGAAAATGCTAATAATGCAGATTAAATTTAAAATTGTGTCACACATGGGGCAGCTAGGTGGTGCGGTGAATAGAGCACTGGCCCTGGAGTCAGGAGGACCTGAGTTCAAACCCAGCCTCAGATACTTGACACATTTGCTAGCTGTGTGACCTTGGGCAAGTCATTTAACCCCAACTGCCTTTCCCTTCTCCCCTCCAAAAGAGAAAAAAAAACTATTTAAAAAAATTGTGTTTCACATACATTTCTTTTTTTTTTCTCGATAGCTAGTTGTTAAATATTTACTAGCATATCTCTGACCGTAGCATTTTCAGTCACCTACCAATACGTGGGTACCATGTTGCTTCCAGTTCTTTGGTACCTGAGAATACTACAATGAATATTTTAGGATATGTTGAACTTTTCTTATGTCTTTGACTTCTTTAGGTTATATGTCCAGTAATGGGATTGCTGGGTCAAAGGATATGGACGGTTTAGTAAACATCTTTGAAAAATCTCAAATTAAAATTCAGATTGGTTATATCATTTCACAGCTCCTCCAATAACACATTACCACAATGATCTTGTTTTTTGTTTTCTTTGCTAATCTGCATGGAGTGAGGTATAATCATAAAGTTCTTTTAATTTGCATTTCTTTTGCTGTTAGCAATGCTGTTAGCATGATTTCAACTACAAATCTTTTATGAAAAGAGAGTAGTTTTAAAAGAAGAATTGATTTATTCCCAATTTACCTTTTATAAAGACTTCCCAAATTTCATAGACTTATTCATGGGTATGGAGGCTGAGCTTATATGCTGGAGGGCTGGTTGTATAAGAACTAGGAACCAGAATATATAAATAACAAATGTGTATAAATAATATCTCATGCTTATATAGCACTTTAAAGTGTGCAAAGCATTTTTCATACATTATTTTATTTGAGCCTCCATAGTTGTGATCAAGTAGGTGAATTGGGGACACATTTTCCCCTTGGACACTGATGTTTGCAATCACACTCTGTCAGGTTTGTGAAACAAGTAGATAATCAGAGTGCACTCCTTGGGAGATGTATTTCTGCATCAGGAAGCCACTGACCTGATTGACCCTCTTATTGGCAGCCTCTGTGAAAACCACGGAGACCAAATGACCCACTTAGGTCTTCAAGGCAGCACTGAGGGAGAATGGGAATGGAGATCATTCCTGGGCCACTGATGCTGTGGCTGCTGCCTAGGCAAGACTATTTCTAGGGACAATGGGAAACGTCCTTCTGGAACTTTTCCCAATATAGTTTATAGCAGAACAAAAATATTGCACTGAGATGCATGAATTAAAACTCCATCTCCAAACAAAATTTTGTGAACAAGGGCCTCCTGCAATCCAACATCTGGGGGTTAGTTTGTATTGTTGAAAAAGTGACTGATTTGGAGTTCAAAGGTCTTGGGTTCAACCTTTGCCACTGAGTGACATTGGCAAGTCTCTTAATCTTTCAGAGGCCTCAGTTTCTTCATTTGTAAGATAAGGCTGCTGGAAGAGGTGACGTCTGGGGTTATTTTCTACTCAGAAACTATGCCCCTATGACCTATAGAAACAGGCTTATCACTGGCTTATACTTCAGAGTAACTCTTTGTTCTCATGCCCCTAAACACTTAATAGGCTTTTGGGGCATTATTAGCTTTTCCTGTGGTTTCTCTTCTGAGAACAAGTACAGGACTGGTACAGATATACAGAAAAGAAAATACTACTTATAATTCTTTTAACTTCTACAGACATTGGTTTGATTAGTCTGTTTGCAAAACAACATTTGCTGAAGGTTGTCTATATGTAAGAGATCTGGACCAGATCCTGTGGTTAGGAACAGAAGAAAGGAAAGGTTCATACCTGCCTAATTAGATAGATATTTTTCTCTATTAGAAATTCTTTTAAAAACATATCACCTTAATCACTGTCTCACCAAGAGAGTCATTTATTGTAATGAAGACTAAAAAAAAGGTGGAAAAAAACATTCCAACAAAACTAACCAACATATGAGCCAATTCTGACAGTGTGTGCAATGTTCCACATCTATAGTCTCCCACCTCTACAAATAAGGAATGTACATTTTCTTAAATCTTCTTAAGGATTAACCTTGGGCAACATAAGTAGGTAATATCCAGTTTCTTTTTTATTGTTGTCAGTTACATTTACATCATTGAAATAATTTTGCCTATGGTTGCCATGATAGTTCTGCTGACTTCACTTTGTATCAGTTCATATAAATCTTACCATGCTTCTCTGAGTTCTAATTCAGTTTTAAACATCAGTCTCTGATCTGAGGGCTGCATAGGACAACTGAAGTTTTTCACTGGCCCAAGTATAGAATCAAAACAATCAGGCTTTATTTTTGGCCAGTGAAAAACCTCAGTCTTCTTACAGTTGGAAAATGGACGTATATAACATCATAGATAAGCCCCCCATAGGTTGATGCAGAAAGTATATGGGTCTTGCTCGAATTACTTTTGGCCTCGTGGCAAGAGAGGAGAATTCAGTTTTGCATTTCTAAAGTGCTTTGGAGGAAAATGTTCCTCTATAAAAAGTGTCATTATAGTAGATTGATATATCTGAAATAAATTGATAATAAATTTCCTTGGCTGGGTGTTGGAGAGGATGGAGGGAGGGTGGGGAAAAGAAGATGATAAGTTTGGGATAGTCTATTTCAGCTAATAGCAGAGGAAAAAAATCCACCTTCCTCTCTTCTTCTGATGTGAGGACAAAGGGTCAAATTAATGGAGCTCTGAATAAAATGATAGCCTTTTTCAGAGATGACTTCACATTCCACTAGTGAAGTGAGAAAATCCCGAGTTGAATCCTGTGGCTTTCCAAAGTGTGGAACTGACATGTCACAAAATTTTCGGGTTACAAAAGCCAAAAATGCACTGTTTTCAGACACTCCAGCCATACACATACAAAGAATGCACATTGCTAGAGATTAGAACTAGGTGGGAATCAGAGTCCCTTTAAATCGAATTATTTGGAATGGCTGCTTCTGTGGATTTTTTTTGGTTGCTGTTCTTTAGCGTACATTTTCATGGCCCAATTACCAGACCAATTATAGCTTTCTCTTTTTATTTGTTCATTTTTATTGCAACCAGGAAGGGTAGTGGTGGGGGTTCTGTGGGGGGAGGTACACTGTGACAGTCTCATTTATAGAAGGCTTTCAATGCTACTGATTAGAATGCTCTTTAGCGAGTCGACTTTCCAGTGATGATACTATAAAAACTGCCTTTCAGATTAGAATCTTCATGACAATGGAAGTGTTTCCCACTAATGGAAATATATGGATGTGAGCTGCCTCGCTGAGTGAAAGAATAGAACAAGAGCCTCGGTTGTGGACTCCACATTTGTAAAATTTTCATCAGGGACCTGGAAGATGGAAAATGCTTATGGATCTTACAGAAAATAAGTGACTAGGAAATCGGATCAAAATTCCAATTGACTTTGGTCCTTTAGGTATAGTGAACCAGACCATGCAGAAAACCAGCGTTTGCCTTTCCAGGTTGAACCAGAGGTTCAGGCTAGTGTTATGGAAGGAAGACTGGACTCACTGTCAGTAGATTTGGGTTTAGATTCTCTCTGAGACTCTGTTTTCCAATCAGAAAGATAACATTTGTGCTATTTGAGTACCGATTTGACACACATTTATTGAGCGTCTAGCGCAGTTAGCTAGTTAGGTGCTAGAGATATGAACACAAAAATGCAATAACTCTCTCCCTCAATAAGTATATGTTCTTGGGGGCGGGGATTGGGAGGGTGATGATAGTAGGGGGAGGAGTGGTTACAGCAAAAGTAAATACAAGGCCGGGGTGAAGAAATCAATGTGTAGGCTTGAAAATGACTATTATTAGGCAGCTAAGTGGCTCATTGGAGTGGGGCTTGAGCTTGCATTCAGGAAGACTCGAGTTCAAGTCCAGCTCAGACACTTACTAATTCTGTGGCCCTAGACAAGTCACTTAACAACTCACAGACTCAGTTTCATCATCCGTAAAAGAAATGATTGGAAGACATAACCTACAAAGTCCTTTCCAGCTATAAATTTATGACCAATTAGACCTGTAGAATAGAAAGATTAATTTTGACTGTGGTATTTTAAGGCAGATAGAAGATGAGAAATGACTTAAAAATAGCAAGCACTTTAAGGTTTGCAAAGTATTTTCCTAAATATTATCTTATTTTATCCAAACAGCACACTTGAGAGGTAGGTTTATCATCCCTGTCATCCTTATCCCTGTTTTATAGAATTGAGGCAAATAGAGGTTAAATGACTTGTTCAAAGTCACACGTCCAGCTGGTAAGTGTCTGAGATCAGATTTGGACTTGGCTCTTCCTGTGTTCAGGTCTTGTACTCTAGCTGCCATCTTAAAAAAAAAGTCAGCCTTATAGCCACAGGTAGGAGCAGAATAAATGAATGAATAAACATTTGTTATATACCTACTATGTGCCAGGAATGAATGCATTCAAGAAATGGCGAGAAATCCACAGATGGGATGTTAAGGGAAAGTTAAGCGTGGGGTAGCTACTCCAAGAAAAAAGGCTATGTGGACAGTATTTAAAAAAGACGGAGATGGCATCAGAACCAAAAACTCCTCTTGGGGTTGTCTGTTCACATGGTGTGACAAAATAAGTTTGAAACTTTGTTCAGCCTTTTTTTATTCTGCTGAAGTTTGATGGTCAAAGAAAACTAATATGATCTTTGGCTGCGCTGAGAGAAGCTTAGGTCTAGAAGGTTATAGGTCATGGATGTGATAGTCCCACTGTACTTTGCTTTGGTCAGATGCCATCTGGAATACTTACTATGTTCATCTCTGGCCACCATATTTTAGGAAGCATATAGATAATCTTGAGAACACCCAGAAGAGACTGACCAGTGTGGCAAAGGGCCTCAAGGTCGTGTCATATGAGAATTCATTGGTGGGACAAGGGATATTTATCTCGGAGGAAAAAAAAGACTTAGGAGGGACAGGATAGCTGTCTTGACATATGGGAAGGGCTGTCATATGGAAAAGGGATTAGATTTGCTCTGCTCCATTCCAGAAGGCAGAACCAGGGACATAGAATAGATAGAAAGTAGGAAGATAGAAAGACAGAAAGTAGAGAGAGCCATATTTAACCTTTGTTCATGAAAAAAAAATCCCAACACTTCCTAACTAGTTATTATGACTGTATATTACTATATAACTAGATAATAATAACCTAAAACTTATCCAACGGTGTAATGAGTTCCCTTGGGGAGTAGCAGAGCCTTGTACAGTGGCAGTCTTTAAACAAGGAATAGATGTCTACTTGTCTGAGATGTTGTTGAGAGGATTCTTATTCAGGGATAGGTGTCTTCTGAGGCTCCTTTCAACTTGGGTGCTTTTAGGAGAAAGGTACTATTGCTCTTTCTCTTCTTCTGCTTCCTGAGGTATGAAAGAGGTTTAGGATGCAAGGTGTAGGGGGATGGGCCAAATTTTCAGGAAACCACTTCAGAAGCAGATTAAGCAGGAGGGGTAGTGACAGAAATTATTCTTTTACCTGAAACCATATCTAGCAGCTAGGTGACTAGCTACAAGGGGGTTGACACCAATTAACCTGAACATCCACAACCATGCACACGTTTTTTCAAGGATGTTGGATAATAAATTAATATTAGTTTTAAAGGAATCTTCGAATAACGGTCTGTATATAAGATTACTGTTAACATTAAATCGATAATTGTTAAAGGATTAGAGAGAAAGGTACAAAACTTTACCTTATCTTTATTTCTTTAATATAATCCTTTAAAAATTTCTGCTTAATATATTAAGAATTTAGCTGTGTAGATTTGATGCTATTTTATATTAAGAAATATTGGGGAAAAGTATGCTCATTTATTCTTCAAAGCTTTTGGTTTATGCTTTATTTCTTGGTTATGTGGTTATAGTAACTTCTCACCTTCTGGTAGCAGTGTATGTAAGCTGCAGATGAAAAAGACAAGGAGAAAACCCAGCCTCCAACGATAAAAATTCAAGTGACAGAGTGATGGTAAATGTCTCAGTGACCAAAATTCAGGTGATAGCTCAGCATAAAAATTTGTTTTTATGCTTTTCATCAGTGGAATCTTTGAATGGGGCACATGTGACCAAACTGCTGTTGTGCTTTTAGGAGTATTTAATGGCTCCCTGTCTCCCCAGTGTCCTCCCATGAGCTTATGCCTAGAACTGTGGAGGAACAATCATTTATTAAACATATACTGTATACCAAGCACTATAGCTAAATGCTGGGGATACAAATAGAAAAGCAAACAGTCTTTGTTTTCAAAGAGCTTACATTCTAATGGTTGGAAGCAACCCATATAAGGGACTGATGGCCAGGGAGAGGCAATGTGGATTGTAAACCATAGGAACTGATGTACCCTTCCCAGAAGCAATGATGGAATTGAAATAATTACCAATAGTAGAAGTAGAAGGTAGGAGAGGGAAATCTGCTAAAAGGCAAATACACCTGGGAGCTATTCGTCTATCATTAGTCATTTACATCTTTGTAAATTAAGGATCTGACATCAAGAAGGGGGAGAGGGTAAAGGGATAATACGCATCTGAGGTGGGGAGGGGGCATCATCAAAGGAAGAAAAGGCTAAGAATAGAGGGACTGACATTGCTGAAGAATAGATTCACTAAGTTTATGTCTTTGCTAAGGCAAACACAAATGGTCGATTTGGTCAGTCAATAAATACGATGTACAGGGCACTGTGCTAAGCTCTGTGGATACAAAGAAAGGCAAAAGAAAGTTTCCCTTGCTCCTTGTCCCACTTTGAGGTGATCACAATCTATTAGGGGAGGCAATGTGAAAACAGCTATATAGAAATAAGAGAAAATTGGAAAAACTGGAAATGGTGGAGGAAGACACTAGAGTGAAGAGGGGCTGGGAAAGACTTCTTGTAGAAGGTGGGATTTTAGGTATAAGAAGACTGGAAAGATGAAGGGGAAGTTAGGATGGGGACATAAAGTTGCAGCACATCTGTCCCTCATTACCTAAGCAGACTAGTCCTACCATTCTTTAGTTCAATTATTTTTGTATTAACAGATGAAATATCAATCCATCATTCGTGGACAGCAAGGATGCTCCTTATGGGGCAAAAAGCCCCCAAGTTTTCCCCTAGTCTGATGAATGTATGAGGACTGAAAAAGCAGTAGCATCATAAGCTAAAGAATAGTGATAATAACAACTAGCACTTATATACCACATTAAGGTTTGCAAACTATTTTATACATGTTATCTCATTTGATCCCCACAATAACCCTGTGAGAAAATGGTAGAATGTACTCTTCTCTTAATGTTGAGAAAGTAGCAGTGCATATGAGGACTCCAGTTGAAACCAGAAGCTGGAAGCACATAGAAATTCTATTACTTCATGCCCAGTGGAATCATGCCTGATGGTGACCAGCAGCTATGAAAAATCAACAGGGAGCAATGAATGCCTGACAGATACTATATGCCATATCTCCATAACTGGCAGAAATTACCCAATTGGGAAAAAATGTATATTCCATGAGAGCTTTAGGAAGCAGGCTCAGTGGGAGCACCACAGTGATATTGCTGGAAAAATTGTTGGCCTTTAGCATCACAGGAATAAGTTGGCTCTCCCAGGCATGCCTTGATCATACGTGTTCCCTACATGTGTGCTATTCCATAACTGTTTCCTAAGTGTGTCCACTTTTCCCACTGATGGCACATATCTTTGTGGGAAAATCTGCCTCAGATTTTTAGGGAAACACTTCATTGCTACTTTTCTTATCATATTTCATTAAGTGCCTTTACTTTGAATTAATTGTATCCTCTTATTCACTAGGAGATTAAACATCATTGGAGGGCTTTTGAGTTACAGTACCTTGCATATGAAATAACCTTGTCTAGGTGACCCAGAGGTGAGTTGGAGGAAGCCCCCAGGTTTTATATCAACAGCAAAGACAAAATCTCTCATGCCATCCTTATGGACAAGACGGAAGGATGTGAGCTAGATATTGTATTTCCCCATGCATAAGATGTGCCCTTTTTCGAAAAATTTGGGGTATAAAAACTGAGTGTATCTTATACAGTGGTTGTAGATTGTTTTACTTGCATTTCCTGCTTTTTCGTGCTTGTTTTTGCACTCATTGTTGTAGATTTTTTTACTTGCATTTCCCGCTTTTTTGCACTTGTCTTTGCGTTCACTGTTTCGCATTTGTAACAGGTATATTAGGTTACATTTTGCCATTTCTGCCCAGAAATGGCTCAGAAAAGATTTTCGTACAATGCTGAATTCAAGTTAAAAGTGATCCAGCTTGCAAAGGTGAATGGCAATAGTGCTGCTGAGTGTAGGTTTGGCCCTTCTCCAACTGAGAAAACAATCCGAGACTGGCTATGGGGAGAAGAAACCCTACTGAAAACGCCACAGCAGAAGAAGGCCACGAGAGGCAAGTCAGCAAAATGGCCTGATTTAGAGAGGGAATTGAAGATGTAGATTGAGGAGCAAAGGGCGATTAGAATTCCTGTCCACAGAGAGGGTTCAGCATGAGGCAAGAAGAATTGCTGATGAAAAAGAAGTTACTGATTTCAAAGGAGGACACAATTGGTGCCTCAGGATCATGAAACGGAATGGTCTAAGCATGCATACGTGCACCAGACTTGCCCAAAAGATGCCTGGAAGCTATGAGCAGTTGAATAAAACTTGAGTTCAATAACTTTATGTAATACATTTTTTTTTCAAATTTTGGGCCCCAAAATTAAGGTGTCTTATACGCGGGGAAGTACGGTAATTAATGTAAGTAGATTTGGTTAAAGGACCGGATTGAAAGAATAGCTTTGAATAGGTCAATCTCACCTTGGAGGGAGGTGTCTAGAAGTGTGACCCAGGAATCTGCCCTTGACCCTATGCAGTCTAACATTTTTATCTATGATTTAGATGAGAGCATATATGACATGCCTATCAACTTTGCAGATGACATAGATCTAGAAGAGGTAGATAATTAAAATATTAGATGATAGAATAAATATTGAAAAAGATCTTAACAGGCCAGTATGATGGAGTGAATCAAGTAAAATGAAATTTAATAGTGATAAAAGTTAGTATTATACCTAGTTTGAAAAAAATCAACCTCACATACGGAAGATCAAAGAGGTTTGGCTGGATTACAGCCTGGGTAAAAAATAGCCCAGGATTTTAGTGGATTGTAAGCTAAATAGAGTTAACTGTGGGACATAGCAGCCAAAAAGGCTAATGCAATCTTAGGTCACATTAAGAAACAGTGTCCGAAACTATGGAGATGATAGTGTCACTGTACACTGCCCTGGATAAATGAGGAAATTGGTAGAATAATGGACATAATGCTGGACCTGGAGTGAGGAAGGTCCAAGTTCAAATCTGGCCTCGAGTCTTACTAGCTGTGTGACCCTGGCCAACTCACTTAACTTTTGTCTGCCTCAGTTTTCTTATCCGTAAAAGGGGGTAATAATAGCTCCTACCAAATAGGGGTGTTAGGATGAAATGAGATAATTTTTGTAGAGCCCTTTGCAAACCTTAAACCACTAAATATTGTTGTTGCTGTTAATTATAAAACTAGAGATTTTATCCAAAAGGAAAGGGTAGTCAACAATACCAAATGCTTCAGAGAGGCCAAGAAGCATAAGAATAGAGCAAAGAATTAGAAATGAAGACATTTCTGGTAATTTTAGGGACAGCAGTTTCAGTTGAGTGCTGTGGTGAGAAGTCAGGTTGCTAAGGACTGAGAAGTAAGAGGGTAAAGGAGGTGAAGAGCATAGATTTTTTCCCCCACAGGAGCTTAGTTGAGAAAGAGAGGAGAGATACAGAATAATGGTTAGAAGTGATGGTGGAGTAGGTAAAATTAACATTACTTAGCAAGTAATTTAACATGTGGTTTGAAGAGGAATGAGGAATTGAGGTTGACTCAAAGGCTAAATGAAGGCAGCTGGGTTGCTAAGTGGTTAGAACTCTGGGCCTGAAGTCAGGAAGACCCGAGTTCAAATCTTGCCTCAGACACTTACTAGGTGTGTGATCCTGGACAAGTCACTTAAATTCTATTTGCCTTAATGCGCTAGAGAAGGAAATAGAAAATCACTCCAGTATTTTTTTCCAAGAAAACCCCATGGACAGTATTGGTTTGCTATGGTCCATGGGGTCATGAAGAGTTGGACATGGCTGAATGACTGAATGACAATAAAAACAACAAAGATTAGAAACCTGGACAGCTGATTTAACAGTTACCTTCAAGGATGTAAAGGCTATCGTTTGGTTAAAACATGAGACTTGTTCTTCTTGGTCCCAGAGGGCAACCTGGGTAGATGGGCATGACAAAGAAGATTTAGATGTGCTGTAAGCAAAAGCTTCCTAATAATTAGAGCTATCTTAAAGTGGAATGGGATGCTTTGGGTAGCGGTAGTCTCATTGCTGGAGAGCCTCAAAAGCAGTTTGGACAACCACTTAATTAGGATGTTGTAGAGGAAGATACTGCTCGGTATTGGGTCGGGACCAGTTGAGATCTCAGGTTCTTTTGAACTCTCAGATTCTATAACTTGAAACCGTATGCATGGGCAAGATGATCAGGGCAACCTTGCTAATTCACTGAGCCTGTTTTATTTGTTGAAAACACTAACTCTCTTAGTCTTAGAAGCTTACAAACAAGAGAAGAAAAAAGCTATGAGTTTGTCAATGAAGGCTAAGATAGAGGATAACTTGGGTCCACCCAGACCCAGGGAGATGCCAAATTTCGGTGTGTGCACATACCAGTATAGGAAGGACTTGGCCAATGAAGCTTCTATTTCCTGCTATACTCTACTCTCTTTCTTATAACACTGCTTCTAGGCATTCTGTAACTAAGGGACTTCCCAAATGGGGAATTTCTTTGACTGCCACTGGCTGGATTTATACCTAGGATATTTCTCAGTTAAGCAGTGGCAAAAAGAACTCAGTTCTCAAAGTGCCATTGCCTTTCTCAATTACTTTAGACTGGAGCCCCTTCCTGGTGATGAGGAAAAGAGACCAGGAAACCAGGGCAGAATTGGTATCTTCTGCATAAAATACTCAGAGAGCCAGGAAAGAAGTTTGGCACTTTGCTATCTATGCTTGAGAGCTAGGTGAGGTGTTGCCACCTCGGATTTCTCCCTTTTGAGTTCCAGATATCTCCTACAGCTTTCTCCTCCCCATAGACCTGTAGTTTGGATTGTCTGAAAGTACTCATTCCATGATCATAGCCCACCTATATAATTGGACCACACTAGTTCTCTCTGTGTTTCTTGAGAGCATCTCATTTAAAAATAAGGTTAAAAAAGATGTGGGTTTTTTTTTGTTATTTATTCTGTTAGCAGCAGCAGGCCTATTATGGTGGTGGTTTTTTCTTGGTTTACCTCTATCTATATCATTCATGGGCATTAACCTCATTTGATTTTAATCCATTGAAAACGAGGGGGAACAATGTAGTATAGTGGACAGAATGTGAAATTTGGAGTTAGAGGACCTGGTTTTGAATGCTGGACTTGTCATTTAATACTTGTATGACCTAGGTCAAATTACTTTACCACTCTGGGTTTCAGTAAAATAAATAGGTTGGACAAGATGCTACCTAAGTTATAGGTAGAATTTAGCTCTAAATTCATGATCTTACAGTCAGTGATGGTTCATTCTTTTTGAATCTCTTCTGAGAGGCAGGATTTATGATGATTTGATGATTTCTATAGAGTTTGGGATCACACAAGATCACAAAATGTCAGAGTTGGAAAGATTCTCCATAGTCAAATATTATATCTCTGTGAGGAGGGGCTGCCAGCTGCTCTAAGCTGACCAGGCACAAACAAGGGTCATGAAGCAGGGTTTTTGTTGTTGTTGAGTCATTTTCAGTTGTGTCTGACTTTTGTGACCCCATTTGGGGTTTTCTTTGCAAAGATACTAGAGTGGTTTGCATTTCCTTCTCCAGCTCATTTATCAGATGAGGAAACTGAGGCAAACAGGGTTAAGTGACTTGTCCAGTGTTACAGTGTCTGAGGTCACATTTGAACTCAGGAAAATGAATCTTCTTATCTCCAGATCTAGTACTCCATCCACTGCGCCCCTAACTGCCCTTCACAAAATAATGGTCAGGGTTACACGTTGCTAGTAATAGTGAATGGTGGCTCACCCCTGTACTTTCCTTTTTTCTTCAGGGAAACATGCTCAGGTCAGTGGTTTTTACAGTCTCTGAGGAGGTAAGGTCTGCCAGGTCTGTGACACTTTGAGCTTCCCTCACTGGATTCTTTTATATGACCACAAGATTGCCACATGCCTACGTGACCAGTGCAAAGCTTTCCATTGTTCTTGAACAAAGAAACCTTTGTACTCTACCTGCCTATTTAGTAAGGATAGTCCAGCAGTGTTCCCTCATCCTTGAGTGTCTCAAATTTCTTCCTGGACCACAGCCTGGGTGTTTCCCCTTTTGAATTCTAGCTACATCATAGGGCCTGTTCCCTTCCTCGTAATATGACAAGGTACCCATGGACATAGCCTACTGTGCCAACCCATACTCATCCTGCAACTCACTAGACAAGTAAGTAGTTATGCAGGCTTTGCTTAAATACCCCCAATAAGAGAGAAATTACTATTTCCCAAGTCAGCCCAATACACTTTTAGATAACTTATCATTAATAAGTTTTTTCTAACTTCGATCCTAAATTTGCCTCTGTAACTTCCACCCCCTGTTCCTAATTCTGCCCTCTTGGGAGAAACAGAATGCAAACCCCCTTTCCCACAACACAACCTTTTACATACTTGGAGTATGTATTGAATACTCCTCTACTCTTCTCTAGATTAAACATTCCCAGTTCCTTCAACTGATATTCACATAGCACAGAGCCCCTCTTTTATTCCAGGGTCTGATGGGAAGCAGCTCTTCTGCTCAGTAAGGACAATGACTCTACAGGTGCTAGATAATGATAGCTAACATTTATTTCTTAAATAGAATTTTCCCCCAATTATGTGTAAAAATAATTTTAACATTTATTCTTTGTTTTCTTCAAGTTTTGAGTTCCAAATTCTTTCCCTCTCTCTTTCCTCTCCACTTTCCATGAGATAGTAAGCAATCTCATATTGCTTATATGTGTGTAATTATGTAAAAACACTTCCATATTAGTCATTTTGTGGAAGAGAAAGAAAGAAAGAAAGAAAGAAAGAAAGAAAGAAAGAAAGAAAGAAAGAAAGAAAGAAAGAAAGAAAGAAGGAAAGAAAGAAAGAAAGAAAGAAAGGAAGGAAGAAAGAAGGAAAGAAGGGAAGAAAGAAAGAAACAAAGAAAGAAAGAAAGAAGGAAGGAAAGAAGGAAAGAAAGAAAGAGAGAAGGAGAGAAAGAAAGGAAGGAAGGAAGGAAGGAAGGAAGGAAGGAAGGAAGGAAGGAAGGAAAGAAGGAAGGAAGAAAGGAAAGAAGAAAGAAAGAAGCAAAGAAGGAAAGAAAGAAAGAAAGAAAGAAAGAAAGAAAGAAAGAAAGAAAGAAAGAAAAGAAAGAAGGGAGGGAGGGAGGAAGTAAGGAAGGAAGGAAGTAAGGAAGGAAGGAAGAAAAACAGTATGCTTTGGTCTATGTTCAGATGCCATCAGTTCTTTCTCTGGAGGCAGATAGCACTTTTCATCATTAATCCTTTAGGATTGTCTTGGATCATTGTATTACTGAGAATAGTTCAGTCATTCATAGTTATTCATCATACAATATTGTTGTTACTGTATACAACATTTTCCTGGTTCTGCTCACTTCACTCTGTATCAGTTCATGTAAGTCTTTCCTAGTTTTTCTGAAATCAGCCTGCTCATCATTTCTTATATTTATAGCACAGCCAACATTTATATATAGTACTTTAATTTTTACAAGTGCTTTACATATGTTATCTCTTCTGATTTTCACAACTCATGTTAGGTATATCTAGTGATGGAGACAGCTGTAATGGTCCCTGATATTGGAAACAGACTCTTAGAGGAAAATAATGAAACATACATCCCTCCTTTTGGTAAGGGAGGTAGATGACTACAGATGCTGAATTTTGTATACAGTTCCAGATGTAGTCACCACCTCAGTTGGCTTCACTTACTTGTTTTCTTCATGGCAAAGGAGGAGTCTAGAGATGGAGCATGGCAGAATATGAGGAAATACCTATACAGTAAAAAACAAAAGACATAAATAAAACCTAAAAAGAAAAACTAGCTATATTTTTAAAGAGAAAGAAAACAGTTATTTTTAACACAGTACTATATTTCGAGACATTTTTCTGATCCCTACCTGACACTGTGCCAGTCCAACAAATGCCTCTTCCAAGGCCAGATATCTGAATTGCTTGGCAGAATTCTAGGGCATGCATGAATATCTCTTCACACAAGTGCTGTGATCTCCACTCAGGAAGCAACCATTTCATCCAGTTTATCAAATACAAATTACACCCACAGACTCTGGCAAATTCTCAATGACTTGGCTTATTGTCGTCTGTATCATAAAACCAGACCAGTCATAATATGGCCATTTTATTAACATGGATGACACAGTTGCTTCTCAACAGCCAACATGAATAAACATGAGATTGCAGGGCTCTCAGTAGCTAGGTTGCTGAGCTGCTGTTTTCTGATAGTTAATGATAGCTTTGATGGGGGCATTAGGTGAAATATGATTCACCTGCCAACATTCTCATGTAAACCAAGACTTGTTTTCATCAGGTGAAGGATTCTATCAGGGCTTTAGCCAGACACATCTGCTTGCCAAGTGACAGACATGTTTCTTGCTCTTTTCTTTTTATCCTTCATTCCATACAATCCAACAAGTATGTACTAACTGCCCATTGTGTGCAAGGGCACTATGCCGGGGACTAGAGATACAAAATTGAAATGAAGGATAATTTCCATTTTCAGGGAGCTTACATTTTATTAGGGCATGGGGTGTGGTATATACGGGATGATTTGAAGCAGAAGAAAGGAATGCATTTGAGCGGAGCCTTAAAAAAGGCTTGAGACTCTAAGAGAAGAGATAAGGAGACAATGCATTCCGGGTGCCAAGGACAGTTTATACTATACAGACCTGGGGCATAGAATGCCAAGTTTGGGGAAAAAACAAATAGGCTAGCGAGGCTGGAATGAAGTGTCAATGAAGGGAAATAATGCATATTAAACCTAGAAAAGCAGAACAGAGTCAGATTGTGAGGGACTTTAAAAGCCACGTTGGATATTTTATCCTACCTTCCATAGGGAGCCAGTGAAAGTTCTTGAGGAGTCACAGTCAGATTAGTGCTTTATGAAGCAGCTGTCTGGAGGATGGATTGGAGAAAGAAGAGACTGACATGAAGTCATTGGTGGCTTTATTTAAATTCCTCCAATTAGCAAGAAACAACTTCCAGAGGTGATAAATGCCTGAATTAGAATGGAAGCTGACCAAATGACAATTCCTTTCCCCAGGTCTAAGTTCGCTTTTCTATTCAGCTAAGTCATCTCCCTCAGTACTTAGTATTTGTCTCCAATAGGAAATTTGCCCTGACTATATTGTCTCAGTTTTGCTCTTTCTATTGATTTCAGCCACTTCTCAAGTAACACTTGCGTGGCTATGCTAAAGGCTCAGTGTAAAAATAAAGCCCCTTGGCTTCCAGTGCTAACATTCTAAGATTCTCTGACAATATAAGAGCAGGGCCATCTGCAAATTGACAGGTGAAATCAACTCAAGTGCAAAGAAAAGTGATTCAGAGCTCAAAAACACAAATTAAGTTAAGGTTTAAAAATGCCATTCTTATAGAATTAGGAAACAAGTTGAAAACCTTGACTTAAGACTGCTAACATTAATTAAAACACTTCAAAAGACAATGAGAATCTTTTATTAAGCAATTTGTTTTTGAACTCATTTTTGGATTCAGTTTTTAAAAAAATTAATTTCATTAGTGTTTAAGCCCTAAGTAAGGCTAAGTCATGCCTATTAATTTCCAGGGTTGATCCTTTTGAAATTGGTTACTGATGCACACAAAAGTCAAAGCATACTACAGCAAGTACCATGGCAAAGAAAAATCTAATAATAAACAATTTCACCCTTATCCCTTATATTGCAAATACTATTTTCATACAACAAAATTCTAGTAGCTGATATTTAGTAATTTTAAAAATCAGGAACTTTGATTTAGTCATTTACAGGAAATTCCTGGTATGGAAAAATCTCATCATATATGCACATTAACTATTCACTCATATTACCTGATGTTACATATATTACCGCTGGTGTCAGAGAGTTAGCTGGGGGCAACATTAAGAGGGTAAATAGCTTGCTAAAGGTTTCCTGGCAAGTATGTGTCAGAAGTAAGACTTAAGCTAAGGTTTTCCCTAAGGTTTCTCCTTTATCTTCTATACCAAACGACATCTTGCAATTACACTTGGAGTTTTCTTGGCAAAGATATTGGAGCGGTTTGTCACTTCATTCCCTAGCTCATGTTACAAATGAAGAAACTGAGGCAAACAAAGTTAAGTGATTTGCCCAGGGTCACACAGCTAGTAAATAAAGTGGGATTTGAAGTCATGAGGATGAATCTTCCTGATTCCAAGCCCAGTGTTTTCTCTACTGTGCTACATATATACCCTTTATAGAGTATCTTAAAGTTTATAAATTTCTGCTCTGGAGTCAGGAGGACCTGAATTCAAATCTGGCCTTAGCTACTTACAAGCTGTGTGACCCTGGGCAAGTCACTTAACCCTGTTTGCCTCAGTTTCCTCACCTGTAAAATGAGCAGGAGAAGGAAATGGCAAACTATTCCAGTATCTTTGCCAAGGAAACCCCAAATGGGGTCATAAAGATCTGGATACAACTAATTGACTAACCAACCACAGTTTACAAAGAATTTTTCTTTCAACAACTCTATGAGATGAGTAGCACAAATATTATCCCCCTCAATTTGTGGAGGAGAAAATGGAGGCTTGGAAAAGTGAATGGATTTGCCCACAATTATGTGGCTGGTAGGTGAAAGAGCCACTACCTGAATCCAGTTCTCTGTCTCCACCCCTCAGGCTTCCCATATATCAGGCTGTTCTTCTTTAGCAGAAGTTAATATAATCTTTTGAAGTTTTTTTAATATAATAAAATTTTGCTTATCATCTTTTATGGCTGTAATAAGTCATATCTACATGATGCCATGCATCAGAATAAAATGAAAAATTAGTTATCTGGATTTTTAAAATATCTGTCTGTTTTGGTTTGTGGAGATAATTAATCCACATGATATGTTGAACTTTTAAGTTTTGATCTGGATGTCTGGTGCTCTGTGGACATGACGACAGACAGGTTAAGTGATGGTAAATAGCATTAGAATCAGAACCAGAATGGAAGCCTTATGACTAAGTATGTTTTTTAAACCTCGATGTGCATTGAGTTTCTTCTAAAATGAGTTTGAGAATGGAAGTTTCCCGCCTGCACTTTTTACACCAGACTACACTAGGTTTCTTTTAAAATTAGGTTTCTTGTTAAGATGATGCTTTTCAATAACAAATCCTTCCTTTTAATACAAAAGTACTGATGAAAATAATTTTCTTTGAATTACAATTATGCAACTTAATGAAGCCTCACAGATAAATTGAAGACATTTCTCAGCCTATAGATTTTTTTTTTACTGGCTTACAACATTCTCACACTAATGTCATAGTAATGAGGCAGATGATGGTCCTGAGTATTAGTATTGCTGCTTGAAATCACATTTCTAATTTCTATTAAAATTCTTCCTTGCCTGTATCCTATATTTTGGGGGGTTTTGGACTTTGACAAAGCTTGTACTTATATGTAAACTAACATTTGACACTTCTCTTATGTAGGTGTGATTTTATTAAATGAGATATTTTTAAAGTGCTTAACACAGTGTCTGGCACATAGTAGGTGCTTGTTCCCTTCCCCTTTCCTTTCACAGTGTAGCTGGATCTTATAAGTTTGTCTACCCGAGGTAAAAAAAAATCTGTATGAAAAGTGAAAAATTAAATCAATCAGCCAGATATATTGGAACATTTGTTTATTTATATAAGCAAACCGTATGGTCCATTGAAAGAATTTTAAAATTTTTTCTCATTGTTCTGTCTTGTGTTTGTAGATTCCCTTTTCCTACCCTCTTTAGACTGTGTCTTCTTTAATTAAGTCAGCTTGAAGTTTTTGGACACTGTCATGGAGTCATAGGTTCTTAGAGCTGGACAGTACCTTAGAGGTTGCCGAGTTCAACCCCTTACTTTAGATATGATGATATTGAAGCCCAGAGGTTAAATGATTTGCCCCAAATCACATGGTTATTCAATAGAAAAGCTGGCATTTGAACTCAGGGCCTCATTCGGTCAATTAGCCTTTAGTAAGCTCCTGTTATTGGAGATGAAAAGAAAGACAAAAAGTTCCTGCTCTCAAGGAATTCTGTCTTCTCTAGTCTTTTATAGTCTCTGACTACAAAACCCAAGCACTCTCCTTTCCCTACCATGTGGTCCTCACCTTACACAGGTCTCATCATTTTAAATCAAATCAAGGCCAAGCCAAGGTCATGATTGGTAGAGACCTAAGGATGGCTGGCTTGGCTTTGACTATCACATTGATGGCTCCAGCTCATTAGTTTTATGAAAATCTGTTCAACCATTCTGCTACCACATACCTAGACACTCAATCCGTTAGCTCACAGCTAACGCTGTGGTTTTTCCCTCTCTGGCCTTTTTATATTCTTCCCTCTAGGTAACTTCCCCATCCTGTCCTGGCACTGTCATATTGGGTCCCCAGAGGGTATCTGCTCTTCCCAGATTTAAGGATACCCTATGGGTCTGCACATCAGTATAATGATAAGAGTAATAATTATAATAAACAGTTTATGTGTACAACACACATCAAAGTTCTTTCATGTATAAAAATAATTATCATTTATATAGTGCTGTAAGATTTTCGATGCATTTTACATACATTATTTCATTTGATTTTCACAACCCTGGGAAATGGGTGCTATTATCATTGTTACTCCCATTTTACAGATGAGAAAATTGAGGTCGACAGGTTGACTCGCCTAGGGTCACACAGCTAGCAAGTCTGAGGGAGGAGTTGAACTTGAGTTTTCCCGACTCCAAGTCTGGTACTCCATCTGCCACACCGCTTAGCTGCCTACTGCTCCATCTAGCTAAGCCTCACAAAGGAGAGGCATGAAAGGCGGTACAGATGAAGAAATGGAAACCCAGAGAGGAGGTCCTACCTCCTTGCCCAAGGTCCCATCAACTTTCCTACTGGCAGAACCCAGGTCTTCTCGACTCCTATTCGATATTCCTTTGACCAAATCAGATTTATACATTTTAGGTCAGGAGATGTCTGGGGCTGTGGTGGGAAGGATTCTCCTCTCTCATAGTACTCCCAATGTATTCTTTGACCTCAGTACCATTATGTCGTATATAACAAAGCAACGAATATACTTCGCACAAAGGTTTAGTAACATACTTGGAGGATCATTGGCTTTGTTGTTGTTCTGTGGTGTCCAGCTCTTCGTGACCCCATTTTGGGGGTTCTCTTTGCAAAGGTAGTGGAGTGGTTTTCCATTTCCTTCTCCGGCTCATTTTACAGAGGAGGAAACTGAGATAAACAGGCTTAACCTGCCCAGTAGCTCTTAAGTGTCTGAGGCTAGAGTTGAACTCATGAAGATGAAGATGAGTCTTCCTGATTCTAAGCCCAATGCTCTATCCACTGGGCCACCTAGTTGCTGGATCCTCTACTTAAGATCTTTGAAACTGGGCTTGTTGCAATCTAGAGGCCTAAACAATGTTTTTTCATAGAGGTTTTAGCTAGCTCTGGGGATCCAGGAGGGATCTACTTAAACTTAGCTTTCTATTTAGTAGAACAAAGCACCTGATTTCACTTCTAAAAGTAAATTAGCATAATTAAAGAAGACTTTGTAGGCGCCCATATCCTAGGGGTGGTACTTTTTAAATTTATATATAGTGTGCATCTATCAAAGGACAGTTAATAGTCAGCATGACTTTTCATCCATTTTTAAGAGCCAATTTTTGGGATTTTGCTTTAAGGAACATAAAATATTCATCTTTATCATCATTTGTCATAACCTGATGCCTCCTTCTTCCAATGACTCCGGAAAGGACCTGGTGTAGAAACAAGTCACATAAATACCTACTCCCAGTTTTGAGGGCTTCACTTCTCAAGTAGCTTCATAAGCCTTCAAGACTATTTGCAGCATGGTTACCGAATTGCAGTGAAGTTATCAAACCTGGACAGTAAATGACTTTTTTTTAACCCCTCCTTCCAGTCAGGGTCCTGCTGCTGCTAATTGTGTTTTCTCTTTCTTGGTTCTGCTTTCATTTTTCAGGGATTTCCCAAAGATTGTCATCTATCACTAGCGATTCCAAGTTTGTTATTCCCCTTGCTAAGAATCAACTTTATTGAACTGGAAATCTCACCCTCTATAACTATTTATTAATATAGTTTTAAAGGAATTCTCACATTTTGGTCGGTAACTGCTCAGTCGGGTTGAAATGCGATGCTCTTGTTGGCCCGTCTGGCCCACGGGGACCACAGAGAGACAGACTTACTCAAGCTTCACTTGAACACAGAAATGAAAATCAATAAACAATTTGAACTTCTCAGAAGAGAATTTTTCTCCTCTAATGAATATACAAGCTTGGTTACAGCTTAATTTAAAGATGGAATTTAGTGTGTGTTTTTGCCTGCACCGTAAGCATGACAAACATAAGCTTCAAGTGACATGTCCCTGAGGGAGACTTATTTTTTTTAAAAATCATCACACATCCCCTCTTCCCCCTGCAGATAAGAGAGAGCCGACATAAAAATGAGATGTCTCATCTGTAATATTTATTCAAATTGTATTCTTGGTAAATGGTTCAGCGTCTTAACCAGCAACTGTGTCTATTTACCAAAACTGATATGGAAGGGGAACTCCCCCCCCACCAAATAGCCCAGTTAAGTTGAATAATTTGTTAAGGAGGGCAGCATGGCATGGTAGACAGAGCACTGGTCTTAGAATCAAATTCTACCTCTATCCCTTACTAGGTGGGTAACCTCAGGCAATTTGCTTGGTCTTTCTGAGTTTCAGGCATTTCCCCAGGATTTATCTACTAAATCATAGACCAGTAGAGATCTGCCTTGGTGGAGCTAATTTTCATACTAGGAGTTCCCTACATTGATGACAAAGAAATCAAAACAAGAGATCCTTTGGGTAATTCATTAATGTTCAATTTGGCAAGTATTTATTGAGTACCTACTAGGTACAAAGTATAGTGCTATTCGGAAATAACTGATGATTGAGCTGAATTAAACCTGTTTGTGTCTTCCCACTTTGCCCAATCATTTTATAGATGTAGACATTTACATGTAGAGCAAGTCAGAGTGCTTTGAGTCAATTTACCAGTAAATTTAGGGTCTTTCTATACACACAATTCTCTTTGGGGAAAAAAAAACCTGAAGTGCAACTTATTCTAACCATTTACTAACCACCTGCTAATTGCTTTCTTCAAATGCTACTACCTATTTGACTGAATTCAACCAGATTTTGTGTGTATGTGTGTGTGTATATTCACAAATACAACCTACATAGAATAATATGAATAGAATATAGAATATAATACAACCTACATAGAATTCTACATATTATAGAATATAATACAACCTA
>CM053626.1:241366382-241410529 GCA_028646595.1 Phalanger gymnotis | reverse complement strand
TATAGAATATAATACAACCTACATAGAATTCTACATATTATAGAATATAATACAACCTACATAGAATCACAGAATTAGAGTGCCACTTGTGAACTGGTCTCTGCCTGCACTATTCCAGGTATCATTCACATCATTTGAAGAGTCTGGTGCCATAGTGGGAGTTGTCCGGTATTTGTTTCTGATACCCAGGAACATGAGAAGTGAGCAGTATTGGTGAGTGACGCTATGAAGAGAACATAGGTGGAAAGATATGACTATGCAAACACCAAACTGATGCTGTGGGATCAAAGGAATTACTTTGCATACCAGAAGTGTAACCAAGAGTTTGATTTTTACTGAAGTAGAGAGTATAGAGTGAATGGCTGTCTATCCAATTACTAAATGTCTGTGGAGAAGTTTCATACTTCCCTTAGTTACTCATTGCAAAGGCTTAAAATGTACTTGATGGATTAATCAGTCCAATTTCTTTTCCGGGCTCTGCAGGGTAAGGTATTATGACTTCTTTGTTAAAGACAGAAAGCGTGAGCCCATCTCCCCATTTCCACAACCTTGTTCAAGTGAACAGAGGTCAGGGAGCGGTTAGGGATGAATTCTCTCAGTCCTGTATAAATCAAAAGAGAGCTCCTTTTGGCTAGGGTCTATGACAGGGCCAACCCATATGTCAGAGAATTGGGCTGAATAAGATTCATGTGACATGTTTCAGGACAATATAAATAACACACATTCCTGCTCCAAAGAGAGAAAACTCACACTTCACTCTTGTCCTATATTCGTTCTTTGAATTGGATCTATTATTGTTGTCCAGTTGTATTCCCTCCTACTTTCTATGTGACACCTCACCTCTCACTGGGCTCCTTCCCCAATATACAAAGCATCCATTTACCACTTGCCTGTCTTGGCTGCTGCTTTTCCTTTTGCTGGAGTTCTTTCCTCACTTTTTTTTTTCATTCTTTTCCCTGACTTATGTAACCCTACTCCTCCTTCGAGGGTCTCTTCTGAGACTCAGAATCCAGTTCTGTCTCCCTAACTAGATTCGTATGGTAGGTCATTTTAATGAGGGTCTTATACTTCTTGTGTATTCCCTATGTCACCCAAAGTAATGGTAAGTGCATGGGTGCTCAGAGAATGTTGAAGACTTGATTTGAGGAGAGGAATGCTGTCTTGGAGCTGATGGTCAGTCAGGCAGTCAGTTAACAAGCATTTATCTATTTTTAACATTCATGTTTTAAAAATTTTGAGCTCTAAATTCTCTCTTTCTCCTTTCTTGCTCCTTTCCCACCCATGAGAAAGCAACCAGTATGATATCAATTATGCATGTGAAGTCATGTAAAACATATTTCCATATTAGCTATTTGAAAAAAGAACCCATGCACAAGAAAAAGCAAGAAAGATAAAGAAAGTGAAAATGTTTGCTTCATTCTGTTTTCAGAGTATATCAGTTCTCTCTCTGGAGGTATATAGTACATTTCAACATGGTTCCTTTAGAATTGGCTTGGAGCGTTGCATTGATCTATGTACAATGTACTATGATCTCCCAGTTTTGCTCATTTCACTTTGCTTCACTTCCTATGTTTTCTGAAATCATACCATTCATCATTTCATATAACACAATTGTATTCCATCACAATTATACACCACCACATGTTCATCCATTCACCAGTTGATGGACATCCCCTCGATTTCTAATTCTTTGCCACCACAAAAAGAGCTGCCATAAATATTTTTGTACATATATGTCCTTTTCTTTTTTCTTTGATTTCTTCTGGATTCAGACCTCATAGTGGTATTGCTGGGTCAAAGGGTACTCATAATTTTATATTCTTTTGGACATAGTTCCAAATCGTTCTCTAGAATGGTTGGACCAGTTCACAGCTCCACCAACAGTAAGTTAGTGTCTCTACTTTTCCACATGCCCTCCAACATTTATCATTTTTCTTTTCTGTCATGTTAGCCAATCTGATAGGTTGAAAAGGTACCTCGGAATCATTTTAATTTGAATTTCTCTAATCAATAGTGATTTTTGGTCTTTCTCATTATTTATTGATTGTTTTGATTTCTTCTTCTGAAAGTTGCCTTCACAAGCATTTATTAAGCCCCCTCAGTTTGGTAGGCAGCCTAATATCTCTTCTCTGCCACACTGTATTTCAAAGCCTCCCAAACACTGAACTTGCTCTGGTTATGTGTGAGTCAACCTCATCATCTATGTGGACAGCCAAGGTAAGTGAACTTATCCATAGCATTCAACATTCTCCATTCACTGTGACCCATGCTTCTACTTATGAATAGTGCAGTGCTGGCTGGTGGAGGACCTACATTTTCTTGGTGTTGTTTGTCAGGCCAAAATTAACACAAGGGAAAGAAAGTGTGGGAGAGAAGAGTTGTTGGGCTGCATACCAAACTGAAAGTCTACAAAGCCATTGTGCTGACTTCACCGTTGTATGCCTGTGAAACCTGGACAGTCTATCAGAGCCATGCCAGAAAACAGAATTGCTTCCATTTGAATTGTCTTAGGAAGATTCTGAAGATCACCTGGCAAGATAAAGTACTAAACACTGAGGCCCTCTCTAGAGCTGAACTGCCAAGCATTCAAGCTTTACTGCAGAGAATACAACTCTAATGGGCCACGGAGTCCAAATGCCAAATATATGCTTACCTAAGAGGCTATTTCACAGAGAACTAAAGGAAAAGCAAGTACTCAAACTATGATCAAAAAAAGTGGTTAGAAGATACTCTCCAGATCTCTCTGAGGCACTTTAGTATCAATTATGAGACATGGGAGATGTTGGCACAGGACTGCTCAGCATGGTGTGACTATATCAAAGAAGGCCCATACTCCAAGAGCAAAGCAGAATTGAAATAGCACAAAAAAATGAGCTGTGCAAATCCAGAGACATTTCCATCCCAAATGTTCTAACCAACTACTTGTGCCCAACCTGTGGTAGAGCCTTTCAAACTTGTATTGCGCTCATCAGCCACAGCTGGACACATCATACTCTGATCCCAACATTGAGATGTCATTGGTCCTCTTTTGAGTAGAAGGACAAACAACAAAGATATTAAGCACCTACTATTTGCTAGATACTGTGCTAAATGCTGGGCGTATAAAGAGTGGCAAAAAGAAGTCCCTGATTTCAAGGAGTTTACCTTTTAATGGTTTCCTTGGAGTGCTAGCTCTGAAACATTTTTTTAAACAAAGAATTGCTGGCACTCTAAGCTTTTGTTGTTGTTGTTTGTCCTGTCCTTCATTCTTGAAGAGGACCAGTGGTCATCATGAGCATGATACTTTGACTTGGCCTGTAAGTTGGATTTGAATGAAGAAGAGCTGTGCAAAGTTGTCAGCTTCACTCATTCAAGTTGATAACAAAGAAGGATTGGTTCTGAGGCAGTCAGACCTCCAGACCTCTTCCCCCAGCCTCATATCTCCTTCCTCCCCCTATCCTCCTATGGTCTTCTTTATTCTTTCTCCAGGACGCCTCTCTTCACAAGGGAGACCTTGGATAGAGCTGCTAGACAGCCAACTGCATTTTGTTTTGTTTGGGTTCCGTTGGCTCATAACAGTAATTACCAAGCACAAAAGGAACTGAGCTTATCTTGATGGCCAAAGCAGGTAGTTTATAATTTATGAAGTTGTAAATGGATAGAGAAAGGCAGCAGGGCGTAGTGGAGAGAGAACTGGTCTTAGAGCATGGAAGGTCAATGCTCAAGCTTTGCTTTTGGCACATACTATGTGACTGTATTATGATTATCTGAATATTGACTGTTGACTCTGTGGGCTAGTCACTTAACCTCTCAATGCCCTAGGCAGCTCTCTTAAGACTATATTTCAGAGAAGGTGCTGCCCTGGATTGGTAAAGGAACTCTCCTCACGTGAAAGTTCTTCAAACAGGAGTGATGAAATGGAAGATCTTTTTCTTACATGGATAGGTAGAGAAACAAAATTTGATGGCATACCTAGAGAAACTTTTGGAGAGTAACAGGATACCTTGGGAGAATCACATTACTCTTGGGGCCATGATGGTATTTGTGCTGGGGCAAAGATTTCATTGGAGTTCACACCTACTGGGGAACTATTCTCTTGAACTTTTTAGAACCCTGCAGAGAATGAATTTCATCACTATCACAGACATTTAAATAGCCTTTTAAAATTTGCAAACCACTTTAGAGACATTGTTTTGTTTGAGGCTTGCAACAACGCTTGAGGTGATACCTGAGGATGACGGGTGGGGAACCTGTGGCCTTGAGGACATATGTGGGAAAAGGCTGCACTTGAGGACCTAGAGGGCCACATGTGGTACAGGTTCACCACCCCTGCCTTAGGTATTATCATCCTGATCTTATAAATGAAGGAAGCAAGGTTCAGAGAGTGAGTTTGTGACTTGCCTGTGGTCACAGAGCTACTGAGATTTGAGCTTCTACTTTCTGTCTACCTTCTCCCTTTACCACAGGGTAAAGAATTGGCCCCAGTTATTTGTTTCTTGGGCAGCTAGGGACACAGTGGATAGAGCACTGGGCAGGGAGTCAAGAAGACTCATTTTCCTGAGTTCAAATCTAGTCTCAAACACTTACTAGCTGTGTGATTCTGGGCAAGTCTGTTTGCCTCAGTTTGCCTCAGTTTCCTCATTTGTAAAATGAGCTGGAGAAGGAAATGGCAAACAACTCCAGTATCTTTGCCAAGAAAAATCCCCAAATGGGGTAATGAAGAGTTGGAAATGACTAAACAACGATGACAAAAATTTGTTTCTTGGATCTGTCCTTCGGTGAGATGGGTGGGGAGAGGTAGAGGGTGTTAAAAATCACAATTCTTCATGGGTTGGCTCCATGTGTTTGTGAAAGGCAAACACATGTCCATGTGAGGTCAGAGAATTATTACTGCTTCACAGGACACAAATTAAACCTCATGCTGCCTTGGGGAAGAAAAGCAAATGGTGAGCTGATCACTTCACAAATGGTCTATGTAAGAGAGCACTAATGCCCTGAGAAAGATCTCTATGCATTCATTTTTCAGACCTTTCTGCTTGAATTTGTTACTTTCAAGGATGCAGTTACCCTAATTACTATCCTACTCACACTATACTGCACTCTACAAGATAGCATCTTTGGCAAGTGTAAAATTTCTCAGCGGAGAAAGTGACAGATAAATTAGATAACAAGATTCAGATACATAACTGTGGAGCTAGGCAAGGCAGAAACCATTTCGTCAGTCTATACAATGGATGTGACCGAAATCTGTAGTTCCATATTGGGTACTCAGAGATATCTCTGCTTTATGTCATCCAGAAGGCATAATTGAGATTAATGTAAACGTGTGCAACAAAAATATGCATTCAGGGGTACGCATTATCAATTAGATTGTTGAGCCATTCTGTGACTAAGAATTCCCAGCCAAAGGCCAAACTCAGACTCATGGGCATGGTCTGTCATGTCTTTCATTCTCACCCTCCCCATTTATAAAGAGGCAGTGTTTATATGGCTCAAAAGATGTGGAGAATGGAGGCAATTATCCATATAACTCAAGTTTTAAAAAAAAAATCCAAACTCTCCACCTAAGATAGCCAGAAAATTGCCTCAACAGAGGGGTCCTTTTGGTCTGTATTATCCAGACAATTGGCTCAATTCTTTACTTCACTTTGCATGTGTGGACACAGCCTGAGACACTTGGCTCTCCTGGGAAAGTTGCTCAGAGAATCAATTCTAAAGAAACACCTGGGGCCCATCATTTGAGGACTCCAGCAGTAATGATTTTCTAACATCCAGATGTTAGAAAACACATTTGCACACATTGATGGTGCCTGCTACATTTTAACAAGCCTGTGCACAGAGAATGCCAGAAAGTAAGAAAAAGAGAAAGAACTAAAGAGGGTGCCCCACGAGTTTAAAATATATGCACACACATGTGCAAGCATGCACATATGCATATGTGTTTTGCATAAAAATGACATAAATCAAATTGAGGTTACGTAAATTACATAAATAGGGGTTACAAGATGTATGTACATAATAAACATACCCACACACATACATGTGTATACACACACACATACACACACACACATACACATACACATACACACACACATTATAACCCCTATTTAAAAACTCATCAGTAAGGTTTCCTATGAAAAAGTAAAGAGGATGATTTTATTCCTGATGTGATAAAGAGACTGTTCATGCACATTAAATAGTTTGAGGGGTGAGGGAGGGAGAAAGAGGTTGAATTCAAATGGCCATTTTCTAACTGATAGATTTTGGAATTTAGTCATTTCTTTTCAAAGTGGTTTGTGGGTAAAGACACATGCGGAAGCAGCAGTATCCCGTCCAAATGTGCCATCACATCTCACCACTTGAAAGGGTGAGATTTCAAAATCTCCTCCCGGAAGTTACTAAGGAATTAAAAAGCTCAATTCAACAAATGTTTACTTCTATTTACCTACCCCAGGTTAAGCACTGTGCTAGGTGCTGATGGTCATACAAAAAAGCAAAAGGTAGGATTGCTGACCTTGAAAAGCTTATGGTTCTATTAGAAAGACAAGATATGCACACACACAAAACCCCAACAACTTACAGGATATGATAAGTGGCAAATAGTGTACAGATCTGAAACAATGGTGGTTCGAACAACTTTTTTTTCAGGGTGCCAAATTTAAAGGGTACTGGCAGCACTTTTAGTTCTTCAGCAACAAAGAATCTACAGGCATTAACACCTAGCAAGTATAATCAGTTAAAATAAGGAGCAACAACATGGCAGGCAGGAGAGAGCTCTTCTCTCATTTTGTTTTCCCTTTCTTTCACCCCACCATCCCAGTGGCATGGTTTTGTGTTCCTTGCTAAGTGTAAAAATTGCACGCTATAACTTCAGTGCAGTGGACATTAAATGCTACTGGAGTTCAGATGAGGAAAGATTTCACTGTGCATTGGAACATTCTTATAAGAGAGGATCTGGATAGATAGAAAAGGAGGTTAAACAAATTGCAGGGAGGAGAAACAGCTAGTTCCTGCCTCATGGCATATCTGGACTCCTAGGGAGCGTGCAAATCCTGTTTCTGTGGTATCCCATTGTTCTGAGATGAATGACTATTGATTTATATAAGTGAAATGAGTCAATAATCTCAATTTCAGTTCTAGGCAGTGTCAGTAAACCAATAGAAGGAGGGAAATGGGAAGATTCTGTTTGTTTTGGGTGGGGGAACCATATTTTCTGAACTAGAAATCATGATCCGTGGTCTGATAAATTTTTTAAAGGACTAGTTAAAATATACTTTCTTTTTTTGAAATTGGATTGTCCCAGAAAATCTGGGAGGGGTATGGGCATTGCAGTCATGGGGCATCTGAATGTCCAGACCAATATCCTCATTTGCTGTCTGCCTCTGATCAAAAGGATGCCCATTGACAGAATCAAATGTTTTTTTTTTAAAAAAAACTCTGACCATTTGCTAATGGCCCATTAAGCTAACCCAATCAATTTTATCCATTTTGTCCTTGTCTTTGCTCTCATTTCTGCAGTCTTATTTACCTCATCCTGACTGGAGGATGGATCCTTTTCCCTTTAGGCTGGCTTAACTTTCCTTGGTTTGCTTTCACATTTTTTGAAGTTGATAGGCTCATCTGCTCTGAGTTCGTTTTTTTTGAATCCAAAGTCTCCAAGAAAAGCTGGGCTATTGATTCCTGAGTAATTCCACTGGTGTGAGTTCATAGATGGGGTCGCTCGCATATCCATTTGTTTCCTTGAGCCAATCCATTTGTTCATGTGGGGCTGGGGAATTTGTCTAGCCCCTGCAGGAACAGTGCAGAGAAGGTTTTCTCATCTGAGATGCCTGAGGGACCATTGTTACCCTCTGTGAAGCCAGAAGAGGCTGGAAAGGGCCTCCATATCCTGAAACCTTATATGTCCTGGACCTGAAATGTCAGGCAGGTGAGTAACTCTTTGCAAGACACAGGAGGCATTTTCACCTGCACATTAGAAGCAGTTCTGTGTCACCCTCCCAACTTATGGAAACCAGTAGTGGATACATTGCATGAGTTAAGTCAGTCTGAAAGGTAAGTGACTTCCCTTGAAGAAAGAAACCATAATTGTTGTTTTATATTGTTTTGAGACTCTATCTCACCCCCTCCCTCTCAACAAATTTCCCTTTGTAACCTAGGTCCACTCCAATGGCTCTGGAACCATTTGCTACTTCCCAGATTTGGGGTGACATTTTGTGTTATAATAATCAGATATTCAAGGTTACAGTTCATGAAACCACACCTGATGGGCTACTCTATTGCTAGGTATATTAGCAGGGGTGGGGAACCTGGTCCCTTACATGTAGGTCCTCAAGCATGGCCCTTTGACTGAATCCAAACTTCACAGAACAAATCCCCTTAATAAAAGGATTTGTTCTGTAAAGCTTGGACTCAGTCAAAAAGCCACACCCAAGGACCTAGAAGGCAGGTTCCCCACCCCTGTAAATAACTAGAGTCACCTAAATGCAATTAAATAGTCCATCAATACACAAAGCTTCTTCTCAATATCTTTTGCTCTCGAGGTCACGTCCACTAACCCTGGGTGATCCCTCCTCACCCCCACCAATGGGCCTTCTTAAACTTCACCTTCGGTTGGTGATCTCATCAGCCACCAAGAATACAATTAACATCTCAGTGGAGATGATTCTTAAATTTAGTTATTCAATACCAACCTTATTCTTGAGCTCCAGTCTTGCAACTGCCTATTAGATGTATTAAACTGGAAATCCCGTAGACATCTTAGACTCAACTTGTCCAAAACAGAACTCACTGTCCTTCCCTTCAAAGCCTTTCCTTTTCCTAATTTCCCTCTTACTGATGAAGGCACTACCATCCTCCCTGTCACCCAACACTTGGTGTCATTTGCACTCACCTCACATAGCCAATTGATCAATTTTCAAGTCTTGTTCTTTCTACCTTTGGACATATCTTGTATATGACCTCTTTTCTACATGCATACAACTGCCACACTGGTACAGCCTTTTATCATCTCATATTTGGACCATTGCCTTCTGGTTTGTCTCCTAGACCCAAGTCTCTTCCACTTTTAGTCCGTGGTTCACTCAACTGCCAAAGTCATTTTCCTGGAGTTCAAGACTGATCATATTACCCCACCCCTCTCCACTCAATAAACTCTAGTGGGTTGTTCTGCATTATTTCCAGGATCAAACAGAAAATCATCTGTTTGCTTTTCAAAGCCCTTCCCATGCTTATTTCTTCTTACCTTTCTAGTCTTATATTTTACTCCCATCCATGTTCTCTATTATCCAGTGATATTGGCCTCTTTGCTGTTCCTCTTCCAACCCCATGTGTTTTCACTGGCTGTCCCCTATGCCTGGAATGCTCTCCCTCTTCACCCCCACCTCCTGGCTTTTTTGGGCTTCCTTCCATACTCAGATCAAATCCCACCTTCTACAGGAGACCTTTTCCTGGCTTCCTTCCCCTTCACCAACTCCTTCCCTTTGAGATTATCTTCCATTTACAATCTATATGCCTCTTATGTACATAGTTGCTTACATGTTTGTCTTCTCCATTAGAATGTGAGGCTTCTTGAAGGCAGACACTATTTTCCCCTTTGTATCCCTAGTGCTTAGCACAGTGCCTGGCACATAATAAAAGCTTAATAAATGATTGTTGACTTGAATTGAAAATAGGGATACTTACTCTAGCCAAATGTGTTTGGCCAGTGTCATAAAGTAGAGGACGTATAGTATAGAGTTCAAATAGAGCAGGGATCCCTCATAGATGCTGGGCATCTTCAGACACTCTTGTTCGTAAATGACATTGTATCAATGGCATCCAGCCCAGAAACATTGCATAACCTCCTTAATGAGATCCACAGGCACTCAGAAGAATTTGGCTTGCCCGTTTACACATGAACAACCAAGTGGATGAAAGATGTCTACTTTCCTGCAGTTAAATTGATAGCCATAGAACTGGTTCGTTAGTATAAGTCTTAGGCAGATACTACAAAAAGACAATAAACTGGTTCTAAATTTGAATAAAAGAGAGAGAATAAAAAGTTGTGCCATGCTATTAATGACCTCAAGTATCTTCCTGAAACATAGGCCCAGCATTTTGATACCAATATTCTACCACTGATATTATATGTACATATTATACACACAGCATGGAAACAACTAAACTTGTAGGTTACTCAGAGAGCAATGAGAAAATATCTTTTATATCAGAAGTAGTATATTGTTATAGAGTTGTATGATCAGAAGGTATGCTGGAGCTTTAACAAAAACAAAGGGTAACCTATATACCATGTACTCCATTGACATTTACATAATTTCAAGAGATCCAATCAGTCAGTCAACAGCCATTTATTAAGCACTTACTTGTGCCAGATACTGTGGTTAGTGGTGGGAATACAACATAGGTAGAAAGAAAGATAGCCCCTTCCCTCAAGGAGCTGACATTCTAAAGGGGGAAGACAATACACAAAAAGAAGCATAAAAGTGGGTACTGTGAAGGTACCTCATTTGGGGTTATGTTAGAAGAAGTCCTACGCGCAGCCTGGAAAAGAATGAGACGTGGTTGGCTTGCCTTAAATGGAGGTTCTGGGAGGAGCTATCCAATGAGAGGGAGAGGTAGCAGGGGAAAATGGTACCTGTGGAGTGAGCTTCAGGAAGTAGAGATTTCTGGGGCATGGTAGAAGAAGGCCAGAGCCTGGACAGGAATGACGATCCAGAAGAAAGATCCTAGCACATTAATTTGGATCCCTGTTGATGATTGGTGGGAAGATGAAAATCAGGTATGTTGTCGCTGAGTCATTCTTCAGTTGTTTTCAGTTGTATCCGACTCTTCATGACTCCATTTGGGGTTTTATTAGTAAAGATACCGGAATGGTTTGCCATTTACTTCACCAGATTATTTTACAGGTGATGAAACTGAAGAAAACAGGGTTAAGTGACTTGCCTAGGGTCACATGGCTAGGAAGTGTTTGAGGCTAGATTTGAACTCAGAAAGAAAAGTCTTCCCAACTCCAGGTCTGGCAATCTATCAACTGTGCCACCTACCTACCCAAAATAAGTCATACTCCATGATAAAAAGTGAATGGGCTGTGATGTGTACCATAGAAGGGAGTACCCACATCACCAAGATCTCAGACTTCATAAAATATTAAAATTCTTTGCAATAATTCTGGTGAGGCAGGTAGAACAAGTCATGTTATCTTCATTTGACAGGTGAGAAAACTGAAACTCAGGGCAGTTAAACAAGTTAGCTATGATCATATGGTCACTAAGCCTAGAATGAGGTTTGAACCCCTATCTCTTGGCTACAAATGCACTGTTCTACTCACTACACCACACTGCCACTCACACCACAATCAAGTTATCCTTGATTTGGCTGGTTGTGGTCCTTTGTTCTTGAAGAGGACCAAAATGACATGACTATGTTGGAGTCAAGGTACAGGGTGTCTGGCTGTAGCTGATCAGACCAATATTATCCTGGAAAGCTCTACCACAGGCACACAGGGCACAAATAGTCCACATGAGCATTTGAAGTAGAGATGTCTCTAAAATTTGTGTGTTTCATGTTTCTTTTGAGCTACCGCAGTTCTGCTTCACTCATAAAGCGTAGTGCCTTTTTGATGTGGGCACACTATGCTGGGTGGTCCTTTGCCAGTGTCTTCCATGCCATGAAATTGATTCCAAAGTCCTTCAGAGGGACCTCAATAGTCTTCTGACCACCATGTGAACGTTTGCCTTGTGTTAGTTCTCCATAAAAGTCTTTTAGACAAACGTACATTTGGAATTTGAACAACATGACCAACCCATTGGAGTTGTGCTCTCTGCAGTACAGTTTGAATGCTTAGAAGTTTAGCTCAAGAAAGGACCTCAGTATTTGGTTCCTTATCTTGCCAGGTCATCTTCAGAATCTTCCTCAGACAATTCAAATGGAAGTGATTCAGTTTCCTTGCATGGTGCTGGTATACTGTCCATCCTCTTCTCTTCCACACTTTCCTTCAAAGCCTCCCAAACACTGAGCCAGCTCTGACAGTATGTGTGTTAACCTCATCATCTACGTGTACATCCCTGGAAGGTATACCACCAAGGTAAATTAACTTATCTACAGCATTCAGTATTTCTTCATTTGCTGTGGTTGGTGGTTCTACATATGGATAATGTGGTGCTGACTGGTGGAGAGCCTCTGTTTTCTTGGTGCTAATGGTTAGACCAAAATTAGCACAAGCAGCAGATAACCCATACTGTGTTGCATCTCAGCCGCTGAGGCTGCCTTGAGCACACAATCATCTGTGAAGGAAAAATCACGTGCCAACTCTTCCTTCACTTTAGTCTTGGCCTGTAGTCTTTTAAAATTAAATAATTTCCCATTAATGCAGTGGCTGACCTTGGTCCCATTTTTGTCCTCATTGAAGGTGTCTGACAACATCCCTTAAAACATGTTAAAAAGCATGTGAGCAAGCACACAGCCCTGTTTCACTCCATTGGTGACTGGGAAAAGATGAGGTTGTCATCCATTATGCAGAACCTGTGCAAGCTTGCCATTATGAAACTGACATACAGTACTGGTGAACTCCAGATAACAAAATTCCACCACAATTTTCCACAAGCCCTCACGACTGACAGTGGTCAGACCAATGAACATCGTGTACAGACATCTGTTCTGTTCCTGGCATTTCTCCTGGAGTTGTTGGGCAACAAACACCCTATCAACTGTTCCTTGGCCCTTTCTGAAGGCATGCTGACTTTCACATAGATGGCCATCTTCCAGGTGAAGGATCAGCCTATTAAGAAGGACAATGGCAAGAATCTTGTGAGTAATAATTAAGAGAGACATTCTCCCCTCCCCCAGCACCCCTCCCCCTGTTGTGATTGTCCCAGGACAATCTCTCTTTTTTTTTTATCTTTATAGAGATAGACAATGGAGGCATGCTTGAATTCCTGAGAAATAACCTCCTCTTGCCATATAACCCAGAAAATTTCAGTCAGTTTTTGTATGATCAGTGGATCTCCTGCCTTATAAATCTCAACTGGAATAGAATCGGTAGCAGGGACTTTATCACATGAGAGGAGCCTAATGGCATTTAAAACCTCTTCTTCAGTTGGAAGTTCAGCCAGAGAGGGACTGACTTCAACCTGAGGTATGTGGTCAGTGGCTTCAGCGTTAATTAATAATGGTCTACTGAGAACACCATGGAAATGTTCAAACCATCTCTCCATGATCATGTCCTTATCACTCATTAGTGCAGCTGCATCAGAACTGAGTAGCTGAGATGCACCATAGGTCTTTGGCCCATAAATAGCTTCCAGGGCATCATAAAAGTGCTTTGGATTGTTACTATCAGCATAAAACTGAATTTCATCTGCCTTCTTACTGATCCAAGAGTCTTGTATCTCTCTAAGCTTCACTTGTACTTTACTTTTGTTGGAATCAAATGCTTCCTTCTTATATAAAGATAAACTCCTGTGGGTAAACAACCCTATGGAGTTCTTGTTTTTCATTTAGCAACTTCTGAATTTCCCCATCATTTTTGTCAAACCAATTTTGATGTTTGCAAGTCTTCTGGCCCAGACGAGTAAAATGCGGTGCCGTATACCAAACTTCTTTTCTGCTCCACTGTTGCCAACTGCGTGTTGGCTCAACTTTCCCTCCATGTTAGCAATGAACTGTTCCTTCTAGGAGAAGTGCTCTAATCTATTGATATTAAGTCTCCTGGTAGCAGTCTTGCCTTGGGGCTGCCACTTTTATTGAGAGCTTCTTTTTGTTTTTTTTACTAGTGGCTTTTTACCACTTTGGGGACTGCTTTTACCTGGGACATTCTGAACATATTTTTAACATAGCTATTGTTTATCTAAACCTCCAGGATCTCAGTGACCCATTGCAAAAGACACAGAACCATGACCAAGACTGCCTTTAAGATCTCTTCAAATATTTAATCTATGATTCCATGATCCTCAACTTACAAATGAGGAAAAGAAGATCTAAAGAGGTTATGTGAGTTGTCTAAGGTCATACTACTAATAAGGAATTGGTAGAACTAGGACACGAATCAAAGTCTTGTGACTACAAGTTCATGCTCTCTCACTACTAAACCATAAATTAATAGGATAATAATAAACTATAAATTATATATTAAACTATAAATTATATAGAATGAGTATTAGCCTGTCATGTAATAACCAAGAATTGTTGACATGAAATATTCCTTGCTTAGGCGTCAGTACTACCTTCTTAATTAGTGCCAATATGTAGGGAATCCCCAGATTCTATTTTCATGATACTGATAACATGAGGTGTAGGGTGTGTTCAGGGAAGACCAATACCTCTGGCATGAAGGTTGCTGAACCCTTTTCAGAGCCGCTTTCCACCTTTGGTGTCTACTTGACCCACCCAACTCTTACCTGTGGCTCCAAGAAGCTATAGCATGTGCAGTGGCCATACCTTAGTAAATCCTTTTAGCAGATGGGCTAAACCAGGTTGTGGATAACTGAGGGGTCTCAAACCCTTCCATGATTTAGGGAGTGTCTACCCCAAGCACATGAAGACTTCCACTAGTGAAATGGGCAAATGAGAATAATTTGTTCCAATGGCCATGAAGGTAGCTAAAGCAGGTGCTGTGGAGTGCTTTTAGCCTGGTCAGACAAAGATGCCAGGGTCATCCACTGCACCCAAATCATCATTGGGTTGAGGGTAACCAAAGGGTCTGAAACCCATTCAAACCACAGGAGATCATTTTTCTCTAGAAGTCCCAGTCACAGAGGTCATCCCTCAGAAACAAAGTTGTAGATAGGCTGGGGCCAATGGAGTTTTGCCCCAGAGTAGGGAGCTTGGAGTGAGCCATGGATCCCTTTCCCTTGTTCAAGCCACCGCCCAGCAATGCAGCCCCGTCTTGGGGTGTTTTCTCCTATCTTGAAGGCAACTAGATAGCACATATTTAACAAAATAAATAAAATACAATAAAACATAGATAATATTATATTTTAAAACTTAAGTTAAGATGTTCCCTGGGTGGATTCATAGTACTTATTTTTATCTGAGCTTGACACCAGTGGTTTGGAGTACTAAGAGCTGAAGTCATTTGCCCAGGGTTACACAGCCAGCATATGTTGGAAGATCTTGGACCCAGATCTTTCAGAGTCTGGAGCTGGTTCTCCATCCACTATGCCATCCTGCCTCTATAATATGTCAGCTATGGTTATCATTATTATTGTGTTATTATTATTTGGCAGACCGGAAACCTTGAGATATTTCAGGGCACACTCATTCCTCCTAGCAACTTTACTCTACACGGTCCCCTGTCACTTGTTCCAGGTGCAAAAATTCTTAGTTGTGGCTCTTTCTGGAAGCTCTGTTTGCTAGAAATTCCACCCAATGATCTTATAGATGGAGAATTTGTCCCCTTATGTAGGCAAAAGTAGTCTTTCTGGAGCTTGCGTATTCTCTCTCAAATTCTGTTGTGACCTTATCCATTTCCTGTATGTCAGGAAAGATCTGACTAGCTTTGCTAATTTTATTGATTGCTAGATCTACTATTGGTATTTGCAAAGGCTCCCAAGTTGTGGGTGGCAATGGGAAATTAGGGGCCAAAGTGATAAACCATGTCAATGAATGACACAATCCCAACTGTTATGCTATCTGAAAATGTCTCTCTGCTTGGGGCTATGCGATGTTAGTTTTGTTTCTTGGTAAAACACTAAGAAACATTGAGCAGTTTTTAATGAATAAAACAGAAGAAAACAGTATGCTAAATGTAGCCTTGCTTTGAGAAAATCATTTTGTCTGTCAGAGCCAAATCGTACTCTTAATTTAATGAACATTCACAGATTGCTGAGACCATCAGGTGGATGAAAGAAAGACTTTTGAGAAAGCCAAAATAATGAACTGCATCAATTCTCCAAGTGGCACTTTATCTGGAATGGAAATTGAAGTACCAGCAGAGGCAGGAGATAGTGTATGATAGTAGAATCAGTATTGGATTTGAACTCAAGATTTGGGTTCAAATCTTGACTATGTTATTACAAGCCATGTGACTTTGGGCCACATCTCTTAAACTTTATGGCTCTTAGTTATTCATCGGTAAAATGAGGGGGTTGGATTGGATGACCTCTAAAGGGCCTTCTGGCTCTAAATCTATAATGATAATTAAGTGAAGAGGTTAAAAAATTTTATCTAAATTATATCTAAAGTTATTCCAAAAATACCACTTAGCTGTCTCTAGTAATAGTCAATCCATTCATGAAACACTCCAGGCTTCATCAAAACTACGTTTCCTACCTACATGCCTTCCAAGTTCATTTCATTTTAATTTATTCAAGAAGGTCTCCTGGAGGCAACCGAAATAAGGTGAACAATCCCAACAGGCCCTCACAAAAGGAGCTTCCCTTCTACAACCACAAATTTTGTTCTTATAGTAATTACCGGTGATTTTTGGCATGCCCTTGCAACAACGGCAATGATATGCACCCTCTTAATTCTAGTGCTTTCTCTCTGTTAATTCATCCTGCATACAGCCTGCTTTGTATATATTTGTTCTCATGTTGTCTTCCCCGTTAGATTGCAAACTCCTCGAGGGCAGGGACTGTCTTTTGTCTCTCTTTTTTTAATCCCCAGAAATACTTGGCACATCTTATGCCATTTAATGAACGCTTATTGATTGACTGAGATACACCAATTCAATTCAATAAACATTTATAAAGTGCTTACTATGTGCCAGGCACTGTGATAAGCACCGGGGGTATAAAAAGAGACAAAAGCTCCTCAAGGAGCTTACAATCTAACCAAAATGATAAACTCTCAGGAGGTTTAGGGCAATCCTCGAAGGGGGCCAGTTGCTCGTCTTTGTATGTCCCTAACCATGTACAGCCACTCTGCAGGCCCTTATCGTTATATGGTTATTAACGGTGATTTAAAATGACTAACAATTGTTTAGGTGAAGCCGATCTTACCAATTTTGTATATACTTCCCTGTGTAGGTGTTATCTTCCCCAGATAGAGCAAAAGCTCTAGTCAATTTTGAGGCAAAATGCTTGTTAATCAATTGAAGGGTGATAAAATGGAAAGAATACTAGCATGGGAATCGAAGATAGAGGTTTGATTTTGGAACTGCCTCTGGTTACCTATATGACCTTGGATAAGTCACTTAGCTCTCTGAGCCTTAATGATGATGAGGTTAGACTTCTAAGGTCTCTTCCAACTCTCACTAAAATAACAAAAGTATCGTGACTGCACTATTTAGTGTAGACATTGAAATTTCACAGCTATTGCCATTATTTCATCCATATTATGTTGTTTAGTCGATTCAGTCTTGTCTGATTCTTTGAGAATCTGTGGACCATAGCACATCAATGCTATCTGTGGGATTATTTTTGGCAAAGATACTGGAGTGGTTTGCCATTTCTTTCTCCAGTGGATTAAGACAGACAGAGGTTAAGTGACTTGCCCAGGGTCATATAGCTAGTAAGCATCTGAGGCTGGATTTGAACTCAGGTCTTCCTGACCCCAGGCCTAGTGCTCTATCCATGAAGCCACTTAGTTGATATTACATATTTACTCCTGTTTCTCATCTCAGGTGGCACTTATCTTTGCCTTACGAATGATCAATTCACTTTTTGATTTAGTATTTTTATTCCGCTATATGTCTAAAACAGGTTGGTATTCACATTGTTTTGCTTTTAACTATAAGTTCCCAGAGGACAAGAACTCTATCCAACCTGGTTGTCATTGAATGGTTCCTATTAATGCAGTATGTAAGATGGGTTACCTAAAAAGATTTTACAATGCTTAACAGCTTTGTATTAAAGAATGCATATTAGACATCCCAAACTAGATATCCTATAGACACCTGAAACTCAACATTTCCAAAACTGATTTCATTATCTTTTCCCCAAACCCTTCTGCCTTCCAAAATTCCCTATTATTGTCAAAGATATCACCATCCTCTCATTCCCCCAAGTTTCTTCAGCTCCTCATTATTTCTCTCCCCCTCTCCCATAACCAATATGTTGCCAAGGCTTGTTAATTTTATCTTTGTAGTATTTCTTGAAAAGCCTCCTTCTCTCCTCCCATACTATTACCACCATGGTATAGGCCCTCATCATCATCTCACACCTGGACCTACTGGTTGTTCTCCCTGCCACAAGTCTCTCTACTCCAGTCTATCCTCAACTCAGCAGTGACAGTAATTTTTCCTAAAGCATAGGTCTGATCATATTAACCTCCCCCACCACTGCCATATACATTTCAACTCCAGTGGCTTCCTGTCATCTCTAGGATCAAAAGTTGTCATTCAGAGCCCTTTATAATACATACCCCTCCCCCATCTCCCTTTCTAGTCATCTTACACCTTATATCCCTTCATGTACTCTTCAATCCAGTAACTCTGGCTTCCTTGCTATTCCTTGAACAACACACTCCATCTCTAGACTTTGGGCATTTTCACTGGCTGTCCTTCATGCCTGGAGTGCTTTCCTTCCTCATCTCATTTCTGGTTTACTGGCTAAAATCCTTCCTTCTATAGTATGCCTTTTGTGATCTCTCTCTCTCTCTCTCTCTTCCTCTCTCTCTCTCTCTCTTTCTCTCTCTCTCTCTTCCTTGACCTCTCCCTTCCTCCCTCCCTCTCTTATCTTTCTCTCCATGTATACATATATATATGTATATATGCATACACACATATGTTTGTATGTATGTGTATGTGTGTGTATACATACAAACATATGCACACACATAGTTGTTAGCTTGTCTTCCCCAATATATTGTGAGCTCCTTGAGGTAAGGGATTGTCTTTTGCTTTTTTTTTTTGTATCCCCAGAGCTTAGCACAGTGCCTGGCACCTAGCAGGTGCTTAATAAATGTTTATTGACTGAGTGAAAATGATCCAAGTAAGTCATGTGTCTATGTTAGAAGACAAACTGTTCAGAGTTGAATTTTGTAAAAATAACATTAAAGTTTATAATGAAGAGAATCTACAAAGAGTTTTCAGGATTCCATTGACTTCCTTTTCTGCTCCACAACTCTTGGACATTTTAGTAAGTGCCTGATAGAGTAATTCTCATTCAATAAAAAAGAAATGGCTATCCACAATCTGTTGTAGATGAAAGTGGTTAATGAGAACGGGTAAGCCCATGAAAACTGATACTTTTATACAAATGTACAAATCTATTTTAAAAAGATATCTCTGCATTGAGACTATAATTCTAAATATCCCTAAAGATACAGACCCACAAGCATTCATGAAAGTAGGATGGAATTAGATTACAAATTAGTACCTCTCTTAGGGTCCCATTAGGCTGACTTACTTGACAGAGGCCATCCAGCCTACAAGATCCAAGCCAAGAAAAGAAAGAGTTGGAGAGAGGGAGAGAGAGAAACAAAGACAGTGAAAAAAAGATGCAGCCTCTGGAAGGGAACCAAAGAGAGAGAGAAATATCTGTTTCCAAGCTACTGCTCTGTCTAACAGAAAAGGGCATTTATTAAGTGTTTACTATGTGCCAGGAACTGTGCTAGGACTTAGGGATATAATAAATGAAACTAACAATCCCTACTCACAAAAACTTTATATTCTAAGTAGGGAAGAGGGAGGAGGAGAAAATAATGACAAAATATAAATATATAAAAAATACATATAAAAAGAATGAGTTAATTAATGATGAAGTAATTTTAAGCTCTATGTTGCCCCCTGAAGGTTGGAAGCAAAACCCCCTATTCTTTCTGCATTTTAAACTCTGGGTCGAATCTAATGGCCACTTAGGGAGTGTTGCCCCCTTTAAAGGTCAGGTCAGGCATGAGGTTGAGGAGTTCCAACTCTACTATTACTTGAAATTGATTTCCTCAATTTTGCCAAGTAACTCTACACTGCCCCCTTTCTAAAGACCTATTTTTCTGTCTGGAGGTGATAGGGGTGGGGAGGGGAGAAAGAAGAAAGAGAATAGACTATTATTTCCTTCCAAATAGATAGAAGGGATTGAGATATCAATAGATAATAATAATATTGCCAAAGATAACTAAACAAGCAGAGCATAAAAGGGTATGACCCTACATTGGAATCCCAACAGCTAAAGCTAGGGAAATTGTTGTTGCTGCTGTCATTTTAACGAACAGTTCTAGGATTTGAACTGCTGAGAAGGGAAGAGAAACAACGCCTTTGTTGGCTTCAATGAACTGCCACTGAAACCCTAGAGGCTGCAACTACTCATGACCAACAAGTGATTAATGAGGCATTTAAATTATATTAACCAGGTGCTATACTTTCGATGAGCTACAATGGAGGCCAAAGCTTTGTATGGCCCACTGGAAAACTTGAAAATCCCAAAATGTTTCATGAAAGCTAGAATTAGAAGGACCAAAAACAAAGATGGCAAAAATAGACAAAGAAGTGAGGCAAAAAAAACTTCAGGAAGACATTTGGTCCCAAGAGGCCTACCAACTAGGATCTGTCAGAGTCAAAGGAGACAAGCTGTACTCTGGGCAGACTGAATTTGTAAGCATGCACTTTGGTTGAGCAAATACTATCCTTCAAGCAAGGAATGTATCCTCACGCTACCTAACACAGGATAGAACCAGGACACTGTGCTAAGTATATTGAACACGTCTACTGAATGTCAGTGCTAAGCTGTGAATTTGGCAATCTCATACCTAGGCCTCAGTTAACATTTTCTCAAATTCCCCAGTAGACAATTTGTCCTAGTTGGCAACCTCCTCAGAAGAGACCCAGAAACACATTGTTAATTCTGCTAGGAAATCCCCAGAAAAGATATTCATAGGGAAAATAATGTCCGAGGCTTGAAGGGAGTAGCTATTGTCAGTGGGCCTCCCTCAGCAGCTTAGGTGGAGGAAAGCCAGTCAGACATAGGGCTATTTGCATAGACAACAATTCATCATGTCATTGGTAGAAATAGGCTGTTCAAAGGCATAGTTTGAATAGAGTGACTAGCAACAGAGTTCATGGCAGCTTAAGCATATAGTAAATCAAAGGGCTATTAGGTATGTAATAAGCAAAAGCCACAGTAATACCAGGTGCCAACTTAAGAAAGAGCCAAAGAATGACAGAGCACTGAAAAGTCTAATTATGTAAAATAATAGACCTCATTGGCCAGATGGCAGCTTTTAAGCCATTGGAGCTCTCTACAAGAAGTTAGGGCCAAGCTTTTAAACTTGACTCCATCTTATTTTATACCACCCCCTACAGGGAGCTTCTGTTCACAAAATATCAGGCGTGTGTTGCCATAACTACAAAGCCATTGACTAGTTCAAGATTTTTATCCAATCTACTCGGGGGAGGGGAAGAGGAAAAAGAGAGAGAATTGGGTTGTGATCAATTCCATACAAGTCCAAATGAATTGAACAGAATCAAAAAGTGTACTACAACTCATCTAACTACATATGGGGAGTATGTGGTATTCAGGGAGGACTAACACCTCTGGAGTGAGGGCTTGCTAACCCCTTTTCAGGGCTCCTCATTCTCCTGCTGTGTCCATTTGTCACCCAGCTCTCTCCTGTGGCTCCAAGAAGCTGTAGCATACACAGCGGTCATATTCTAGTAAACTTCCTTGGCAGGTGGGTTAAGCCAGGTTGAGGATAACTGACAGGTCTCAAACCCATAGCTGAGTGAGGGAGATGTCTACTCTGAGCATGTAAAGACTTTCCCCAGTGGAACAGGTGGATAAGAACAATTTGTTCCAGTGGCCATGAAGGCAACTAAAGCAGGTGCTATGGAGTGTTTAGAGCTTAGTCTGACATAGAAGATGCCAAGGTCATCCACTGCACCCCAGGCCATTGCCACTCATCCCAACTTTTGTCTTGCCACTGGTTTTTGGTGACTCTAGAACAGTGAGGCTGACGACTTTGTACAACTCTGCTTCACTTAAACCCAGTTCACGCGCATTGGTTCTCTTCAAAAATGAAGGACAAAAACAACTACATGGTGCAGCAGAACCTTCTGTGACTTCCTGGTTCCTATTGGAACTGCTGTGCCTGGTTTTCAAGGTCCCTTATAATCTACCCACACTCTACATAGCCAACCTTATTTCTTAGTCCTTCCCTACATGCTTCCTCTGTTCTAGATAGGCAGTCATCCTCGTTTCTCATGAAGGCACAATGCTCACCCTCATCACCATGACTTCAGCCATGTTCTTCCCCTCATTTAGAATATTCCTTCTATAGAGGACAAGTGGCTAGAGTGTTGAATCTGGAATCAGGTTCAAATATTACCCCCGGTACTAAGTAGTCGTGTAACTATGGATGAATCATTTACATTCTCTGCTCTTCAGTTTCTTTGTATGGAAAATAGGGATAATAATACCTCTAGCACCTGCATCAAAGAATATCTCTGTGCTAAATTAATTTTGATTATTATTATAATTATTTTTATTATTATGCCTTGCTTGTTCTAATCCTACTCGTTCTTCCTGGCCAAGGGGTGGTCCTACTTTTTTCTTGAAGCTTTTCTCGAGTATTCTAACTATATTTATACAGTGGACCTAATTTGGCACCTAAGAATTTTTGTACGGTATTTGTATGGCACAATTTTTGTGTTATATTTGTATTGTATGGCACAAAAAATATTTGCATTTTCTGTTTCATGTATACTACACTGATCGCCCAGCTAGATTTGATGAAAGCATGGAGCTAATCTCACATTTTTTTTTCCTGTATCTCATACCTAGCTCAATAAGGAGCATCTAATGAGTGCTCTAGGTATTTTCTGACTGATTAATTGATGACGAATTCCCTGAAATTCTGGGTTTTTTTATTCATGAGTGTTAAGATTAAAATGACCCCCTGAAAACTGAATCAACCTGACACCTATAGTGTCACAGCTGAGTCATCATAGTTAGAGTTAATTATAGAGATATTTTCGAGATTTTAAAAAGTGTTTGTTATTGTTTATGGAAATAATATTATTATAAGGAATAACCATAGCTTACATTTGTATAATGCTTTAAGATTGGCAAAGGGATTTCAATACATTATTTCATTCAATCAACACAATAGCCCTAGGAAGTAGTATCACTATTCCCATTTTATGGATAGGGATAATAATCTTAAAAAGATCAAATATTCCACATAAAGGAAGAATAATTTCTGAGCCAAATAATTGCCCAACACTTTGGTTGAGTACTTTACCCCTTGTGCTCTTTCAGAAGAAAGACAAGGAACTCTCTAAGAATCATAATATATTACAGTGGAAGACATGTTGTCTAATACCTACCTCGGTGGATAGAGTCAGTTAAAATATTTTCTCAGACACTTATTAGCTGTGCATCTTTGGGTACATCACTTAAGTTCTCCCAGCCTCACTTTCCTCTCCTGTAAAATGGGGATTAAAAAAATAGCGCTCTCCACCCCTCTCACCCCACAAGGTTGTTATGAGAATTAAAATAGATTAATATGCAAAGTGCAAACCTTAAAGTGCTATACAAATGATAGATATTCTTCACTTACCTTCACCTACTTTCCCCCCACCTTCTCAGGGGGGAAGTTTGCTACTTCTGGAGGCATCCTATTTCATTTTTGTCCAGTGATCATGGTTAGGAAACTGCTTTTTATATTGAGCCCAAATCCAACTCCTTACAACTTCCATCCATTGGAAATACAAATTAAAGCAACTCTGAGATTCCACCACATAGCCTCCAGATTGGCAAAATTGGCAGAAAAGGAAATGATAAATGTTCTAGGGGCTGTAAGAAAAAGGTTAATTATTTGGAGGGCCGTGAATAGGTCTAACCATTCTGGAAAACAATTTGGAACTGTGCCCCACAAATTATTAAATTCTGCATACCCTTTGACCCACAATGCCAATATAAGGCCTATACCCCCAAGTCTTTGATGAAAGAGTAAAAAGGACCTATATTTATAGCAGGTAGCAGTGGCAAAGAATTGGTAACTAAGGAGAAATCCATCAATGACTGAGCCAATTATGACACGTGAATTAATGGAATATTATTATGCTATAAAAAACATGAGGGAATTGAGGGGAATGGGCCAGCAAGTGGTAGTGGAAATTGTGTGAACCACAGACTACATCTTGTGATTCAATTCTGAAGTTAGCTTAGTTCCCGTCCTATTCAATTACAGGTCTACCCCAACTTCTGTTTTATAAGAAAGCTTTATTCAATTGTGGGAATTGTGGGAAGCTGGACCACCATCTCAGCTTGCTGCTTAGAGACCCTTAGCTATGGACCTAGGTTATGCTGATCAGAAACTTGGTCAGAGCCAAAGACTGCTGCAAGGAGTTATTGTATAATTGTACATCTCAAGTAATCCCCTGTGTCTTATTTGATAATTGAGCTTGTACTAATCAATCAGTTACTGTTTCAATGTTCTTTTGGTGTTCACAGACACTTGGGGAGGAATGGGACACCTTTTGCGGATTTCAGGGTTTTGCACCTATTTACTCTCCCACTCCCCACTTGGAAAGCCTCTAATCTTTCTTCCAGTTAGAAACCAGATTACCTAATGTATCCTGGTTAATTGTTTCCTTATAATTAATTGGCCTTTTTTGATTGTTTTTAATCTATAAAAAACTGTCTCCCCTGTATGTGGGCTGGATCCAGCCTTAAGCTGAAGAGGTCTGCAATGCAATCAGCATGCATTGCTTAATAAACTGATGTGCTTGGAAGTTTGAACCATTGTTTCCTCAGTCATTTTATCTTTCACCCTCCACAAATGACAAATAGATGGTTTTGGAGGAGTCTTTATGAACTGATAGAGAGTGCAGTGAGGAGAACCATGAGAACCTCATTTATATAATAACCACAACATTGTAAAGATAAACAACCTTCAAAGACTTAAGAACCCAATGACCTTCCATGATTCCAGAGGAATGATAAGGCATGGTCCTCACCTCCTGAAAGGAGATATCAGAATGAAATATATATATATATATATATACTCATATATATATACTCATATACATATATATATACTCATATATATATATATACTCATATATATATATATACTCATATATATATATATATATATTTGAATCTATAGTCAATGTAGATTTTTTTTTGCTTGATTATGCATATTTGTTACAAAGGTGGTTTTTTTCCTCTCTTTTTTTCCATGTTGGAAGGGGAAGATGGGCAGGAAAAATATTTTTGTTAGTCAATTTCTTTTAATTTAAAAAATTCTATCTATCGATCCTAGTTTTGCCCACTGGGACCAACAAGAATAAGCATACTTCTTTTAGAAGTTTAAGATTGTTAGCTATTTTTTCCACTATCGGCCCCATCATGCTACTGACTCATATGGCACTTCCAATTCACTAAAACCCTGTGTTCCTTTTTCATATGAACAACTCTTTAGACAGGTTCCTCCTGCCTTGTAATTGTGTAATTGATATTTTGAACCCTAATGCAGTACTTCACCTTCATCTCTGAAAAAAAAAATCATTTTCTTATATTCAGCCCTTCACTCTAGCTTGTAGAGATCTTTTTAAAATTAGCTCTCCTTCCTAGCATTGTACCATCAAAAAATTGAACTTGCATGCCACTTATCCAAGTCATTGATAAAACTGCTAACTGAAACAGGGCCAAAGAGCTATGTAACACCACTGGAGACCTCCTTCTAGGGTGACTGACTGATCTAGTAATAAACACTAATCTTTGTGGGCAGTTGTTCAACCAGTAACCAAATGTCCAAGAAATAATAACTGACATTTATATAGTTCTTTAGGGTTTGCAAATTGCTTTACTTACATTATCATATTTGATCTGCCAACGACCCTGGGAGGTAGGTGAAGCATTTATTAAGGGTTTATAGTGATTCAGGTGCGGCGCTAAGTACTGGGGATACAAATAAAGGCAAGAATATTCCCTGGCCTCAAGGAGCTCATATTCTAAAGGAAGGGATATGTAAACAACTAGCTGTATACCAGATTTATACAGGGTAAATTGAAGGTAATCTCAGAAGGAAGGCTCTAGCTATGGGAAGTTGGGAGGCAGAGATGGAGAGGATACTGGGAAAACCCTGTTGTAGAAGGTGGGATTCAAAGTGAGTTTTGAAGGACACCTGGGAAGTCAGGGGGCAAATGTGCAGATGAAGAACATTCCAGGCATGGGAGACAGCTGCTCAAAAGGGATACAGTGAAGAGATGAAGGAGGAACAGCAAGACGGTGTCATTGGATTATAGAGTGTAAAGTGTAAGAAATATGGAAAAGCAGGAAAGGGCAGGCTGTGAAAGTCTTTAAAAGTAGGAAAAAGCAAGTTTTATTGTGGGAAAAGCACTAGTAAAGTCAAGTGGACATTGAGGTTCGCAGATCAATTTGAACAATCTTAGAGTTGACATTGGACAGAAACAAAATGACTGTGTCTCTGTGTCTGTGTCTCTGGCACATGTAATTCATGTTTGTAATCTTAACACCCCACTCAAAGGGATCACAAAAGCTTTTCATTTAAACTACAATTATTCTTTTGTCTATTGGGAACTCAGTGTAAAGATGATGTCCTGTGTGCAAGGGGCAAGCTTGCCGAATATTAATTAATGAAGGCTTTTTAATATGCAAAAGATGAGGAGCAACGATCAGTTCTGAGGCCTTATATACTAAAGGCAAAATCATTGTTATTCCAAGAGGCATCATGAGGCCAAATGCAGGTTACAACTCGTTTCAAAAATCTCCCATAATTATGAAACATGAAAGTTTAGGCCTCTCATTATAAAGGCTGTATTGTGAATATAAAAAGAACCGATAGATGGTGGGATGGGATAGCAATGGATAATACTGGATAATAATGAAAGATGGTGAATGGGATTTGGGGCCATTCATTTAACTGGAAGTTTAAGCGACAATGTTGGTTTTGCTTCAGGGGGAAAAAAAGGAAGTTAAGGCAATCTAGTGGACAAAGCTGTGCGTGTGCGTGTGCGTGTGCATGTGTGTGCGTGTGTGTGTGTGTGTGGGTGTGTGTGTGTGTGTGTGTGTGTAGAGGGAAAAGGGGTGTCAGAAGACTTGGACTCTTGTCCCAATTCTACCTTTGGCTACTTATGTCATCTTGGGCAAATAAGTCACTTTAACCCTTCTGTGTCTGAATCTTTCTCAAGAGAAGATAACAAAGCACTCCCATAATACTTATTACACAAGCCTTTGTGAGGATACTAAGGCTACACAGTGAAAGTTTCAACAAAACTTTAGACTCAACCTAAAGATGTTAGATATTATCAATGAAGGGGTGGTAGGGCCTATAGGTAATTTAATCTGAATGAGCAGTTGTTTGTTTTGCAAGTTTACTTTCTAGGTTATCTCTTGTTTACCCACCTGATTGAGTTACCTACTGTAAATACTGAGGTTTTGATAGGCTAAATTAGGAGGAGGTAGGGTTAGCCAAAGTCAAGATGAGACCTTTGCCCTCTAGGAGTTTATAATTTAGTCTATAAATGGGGGTTTTGTTAGGTACCCCCAGTATTATCTTTTAGGATCACAGCATGAAAAAAGAACTCCATACTTTTAGATCTATTTGGTATACAGAAAGACTATTAAGCAATTATCTATCTCTAGATGGACATAATGGATTGAAGATATCTTAATTTAGTCCACAAGGATAATACATTTAGCAGACCAAAGCTTAAGTTTCCATCTTTCCACAGAAAGAGTTGTATTCTGTTTACCAGACCATCTTAATTTGCTCTCTCAATTGAATTAATTGATTAGTTAATTAAGTGCTTAACACTATTTGTTACCTATGAATAGAATCACTAAACTTTAAATTAGCAAAAGTTTATAAACAGTGAATGAGAAGAAGGAACATTTCTCTGAGCTGCTGCAGAGATCTAGGCTGTGTCTCTTGGAAACAATTCAGTTCAACTCAGCCTGGGGAAGAAAAAAAAAAAACAAAACAAAAAGTGAGCCAGTTTCTGCCTTCAAGGGCCCTTTAGTCTGGTAGGGACGATAAAAAAAAATGCACACAAACAACTATAGCACAAATATTTAGCAGAGGTCCAAAGACAATGACATGAGATTTTTGAGGAGATACCACTTCTAGCTGGATGTCCGCAAAAAACTGCAATGGAAGAGATAGCACTCAAGGTAGGCCTTGAGGTCAGGAAAGAATTCCAGTACCAACATATATTGGGGTGGAGGGGTTTTGAGGTTAAAGGCATAGAGGGAAAGGAAGGCAGAATGAATTAGGGAGTAGTGAAGAATTCAGTCTCTGGGATCACAGAATGAGTGAAGACAGGTAGGAGTCATGTTCGGTAAGACTTGGAAAGTAGGCTGACACCAGATTATGGAAAACATTGAATTCCAAGCTAAGGAGTCTATATCTTATTTCATAGACCTGCTGAACTTTTGATGATATTTGAGTATGTGAGTGTGCAAATGTCATCAAAATGAATACTTGGCAGCAGTGTGAAACATGAACTGGAAAAAGGAGAAACTGAAGGCAGGGAGTTAAGTCAGGAAGTTATTGTGATAGTCTGGGCAAGATATAACACTAATAGCAAACATTTATATAGAGCTTTAAAGTTTTCAGAGTCCTTTACATGTATGGTCTCATTTGATTCTCACAACAACTGTGATAGGTAGGTGCTGTTATAATCCATCTTTTATAGATAAATAAACTAAGGCAGAATCTATGAAGTTATATTGTTACCAAGTGTCTGAAGCAGAATTTTAATGATAATAATTTTTCGTTGTCGTTCACTTTTGTCCATTCATGGTGATCCCATTTAGGGTTTTATGGGCAGAAATACTGGAGCGGTTTGTCATTTCCTTCTCCAGCTCATTTTTACAAATGAGGAACTCAGCCAAACATGGTTAAATGATTTGCCCAGGGTCACATAGCTAGTAAGTGTCTGAGGCCAGATTTGAACTCAGGAAGATGAATCTTCCTGATTCCAGGCCTATTCCTCTACCCACTACCCTGCTTAGCAGCCCATTTGGAATGTTTGAATTGGTCTGTCATATTCCTAAACAAACAGACACATGCCTACAGTAAAGCCAGTAAGTATACATCAAATGACAGGTTTAATGTAGGGCCGTGACCATTTTGGGACACCTGGGGATGATGCCCCATTTGGTGATTCCTGGGATCCAGCTAAAACGAACCCCTTTCTCCCTCTCACCTTCCTTAGCTATGATGTTACATATGTTCACATGTTCATAAAAGTCTTTCGGACCTTATTAATACAAAAGTTCACTTCTGATTGTATGAAAGCACTTCATTGTTTTTTTTTTTCTCACTTAGAGATGAGCTGTAGCCTATTGGTTATACCAAGACCCTTTGAAAAATAACCTAGAAGTAGCATCGTAGTGGTTCTACAGCTAAACCTTTAGGGCCAAAGTACTCAGACTCAGTAGAATTAGTTCCACTACCAAGTTAGATTTCTACCACCAATCCAATCCATAATTATCCTAAACAAACACCTGTCTGAATCCTGAATGCTAGGGTGAAGGACAGTATATTAGGGGACTAGCTCCTGGTAATTGCTTGCAGGTCCTCATCACAGATAGAAGATATTACAACAAAGGAATTACTGAACAAAAGATCCTGAATGAATGTTAACCTTTTAACAATGTCAATATTAGTATTCTGTGGTTGTCTGGATATTGACTCAGGAAAGTTAAGGGTTAAATCTAAATTCAGGCCATGAGGAAACTTAATGGCACCTTTTTCTTTTTTTTTCCTTTTCTTTGAGACCCTGCATGAGGTAAAGATCACCTGTGCCAAAGTCTAGGCCCCTAGGTTATGGGAAAGTTTTGAAGAATACAGCCTAGGCCATGAAAGCAGTCTTGTTTCTAAAACAGGCCCAATAAGTCTCCAAAGTCAGTTATAGGATAAAGATTCCTTTTCTCTCCCCTTTGGCTCCTTAATCAATAGCAAAGTAGCTGTGTGACCCTGGGATAAATCGCTGAACTTTTTATGTGCCTCAAGCATCTTCCAAGGATCTTGGGATCCTAGAAATAGTGTTGGAAGGAACCTCGGAGGTTATCTAGTCAATCAAACATCTCAAAATGTAGATGTGGAAATGGAGATGACAGAGAACACCTTTTCTTCCCCGTCAAGTCCCTGCCATAGAACTCCTGAAGTAAGGAAAACTGGTCAAATGTCATTGAACTAAGTCAGACATGGGACCTTTTCTATATAAATAGAGAAAGCTAATAAGCTTATGCGGAAGCTAGGTGGTCCAATGGATAAAGTATCAGGCCTGAAGTCAGGAAGAAGACTCATTTTCCTGAGTTCAAATCTGACGGCTCACACTTACTAGCTGTATGACCCAAGTCACTTCTCTCTGCCTCAGTTTCCTCATCTGTAAAATGAGCTGGAGAAAGAAATGGCAAACCACTCCAGTATCTTTGGCACGAAAACCCCAAAGGGGGTCACAAAGAGCCATACACAACAGAACAACAACAAAGCAAACTAATACTCTACAAGTTGATCTGTCATGGACTAGAAGATTTGCAGCAGTCCCTTTCTTTAGTCCTCCTGAGGCTTAAGTTGATTTTTAAAGAATATCTTTCGATTAACTTCATTTGGACGTGTATGCTTCATGTAGGGGCTTTCTTTTTCCTTTCTTATTGTGGATGCATATTTACCACCAAATCACTCATTTAGTGATTCTTACTAAATGTGAGATGCAGAATGAGTAGGAGAAGGTGATCAGTTTTCTTTTGTTGTTTTAGGAAAATACTAATTCGGATATATATATATATATATATATATATATATATATATATATATATATATATATATATACATATTGACCATGTTATGCCAGGCTCTGTATTTGTTTACATTTTTTGAGTCAATACTTATTAATGATATTGGCCTATCCATTTCCTTTTTCATTTTATTTTTCTCTGGTTTAAGTATTAGGACTATAATTATCTCATAAAATGATTCTGATAGGATGCTTTCTTTCTCAGTTTGTCAAATATGGGTACTAACTGATCTTTAAAAGTTTGATAGAATTCTCCCATGAATCCATTAGGTTGGGTTTCCCACCCCCCACCCCCCACCCCCCACCCCACCCCCACCTTTGGTAGTTTCTTTACACTTAGATCTATTTCCTTTTCTGAGATTAGGTTATTTACGAACTCTCTCCAGTCCTTCTGATGGTTTGGATATTTTATATTCTCTCTCTCTCTCTCTCTCTCTCTCTCTCTCTCTCTCTCTCTCTCTGTCTCTCTCTCCCCCTCTCTCTGTCTCTCTCTCTGTATGTACACACATACATACACACGCTATATACATATATATACATATACATAAATATTTATATATAATATATATTTATTTATTTTATATTTTATTTCTTTTGTGTTCTCACTTTTGTTAGCATATAATTGTGCATATGTTCTGATGATTCTTTTTATTTCTTCTGGTTTTGTTGTGATACTGTTTTATATCTAGTGATTATGTGCAGATTTACAATTATTATTTGACTATTGTATTTCAAGGGACATGATTTGACTTGCAGGATAAGTGAACTCTAGAGACAGTGTAGTATAGTAGATAAAATGATGAGCTTGGAGTCAGGAAAAGCTGAGTTTAAATCCTGTCTCTGATGGATACTAACTCTGTGATGCTAGGTTAGTCTCTTAATCTCTATGTACATTCCCTGGGTTCACTGGATCATAAATTTAGAGCTGGAAGGCGCTAAACCACAGAGGTCTTAGAATTTAGACTTTAGAGGTCGTCTGATCAATCAAGAAGCATTTACTAAGTGTATTATGGTCTAGACTCTATGCCAGATTCTGTGCATACAAAGGCAAAAGTAAAACAGTTCCTGCCTTCGAGGAACTTATCTACTCAGGGGACACAACGCGAGACTGCTGTATACAAAATACATACAAGATAGTTTTGAGGAGAAGCCGCTAGCTTGGAAGGATCAGGAAAGGTTTCATGTAGAAGGTAGCACTTGGACTAAGACTTGAAGGAAGACAGGAATTCTAAGGGTGAGAAGAAAGAGCTCTGCCGTCATGGGGGACAAGTAGTATGAAAGCTGGAGATCAGAGATAGAGTGTTGGGTATGAGAATAATAAGGAACTTGGTTTGTCTAGACTGGGATGGGGAACCCACAGCCTCGAGCCCACCTGTGGCCCTCTAGATCCTCAGGTGAGGCTCTTGAAATTTGGATTCAAAAGATGGCACTTGAGGACCTAGAGGGCCACATGTGGCCTCAAGGCCAAAGGTTCCCCACCCCTGCTTTAGACTAGTGGTTCTCACAAGTGTGGCCCAGGGACTCTAGAAGGTCCCCAAGACCCTTTCAGGGGTCTAAGAATTCAAAACTATTTTTAAAATAACAATAACACATTTTAATTTCTAATATAGTAAATATTGATAGACATAATTCACATAAACAAAATCTCTTTAGGGAGTCCTCGATAATTTTCAAGAGAGAAAAGAGCTCCTGAGACCCAAAAATGTGAGAACTAATGTTCTAGACTTTGCATGATTTGATCACCAAATGATCACACTGGTCAGTGTGCCTCTGAGGAGATGATAAAAATGAAACAATCCCTCCACTCGTGCAGTTTATCTTAGGGAAGGATACAATATGAATATGAGTGGTAGTATTACTACCACTAGTAGTAGTACTATACGGGTAGTAAGCATAAGCACTGGGAATTGAACCCATTTCTTCTGACTGCAAATTCTTCCACTTTTCTGTTCCACATAGGTGTTGGTGGTGAGAGTTCCTCCATGGAGCTCCCCACGCTGAATAAATTCAACCATTTAATTTGACAAGTATTTATTAGATACTCATTATGTGCCAGACAGTATGTTAGGTGCTAGAGATACAAAGACAAAATTGAAAGCACAGATACTTGTATTCCTGTAGAAAAGAACTGTATTATAATAATCCTATATTAATACAGGATTCTACTTACTCCATAATCCCCAATAGTGAAAACTGTAAACATCCAGGCTCAAAAGAGTAAGAGAGCAGAGGTGTCAGTGAATTAAGGCAGAAGAGGAGGAAAGAAATGATTTTTTTTAAATGAATGAGGGGATAAGAAAAATTACAAGCACAAATGCCATACTAACATTCTCATGGGGATTTAATTTTTTCTATTACTTTTTAGATTAATTTGAAAGAAAATCTCTCATGTGCAAACATAACAATACATCTGCCCTTAATAATCCCGGAAATCACTATTCATAGGCATCTAATGTGTTGTTGAAATTAAACATAACACATGAAGAGAAATTTTGAGATATGTTTAGGGTTTTCTTTTTCAATAAAACGTACCACAAAGGGAATAAAGAAATTCCTTACCCAAATTAATGGTGAATTATTTTGTCATGAGAGTAGGAGTTTATATCCATTTAAATGAAAGCATATAAATTGTTCTAGACAAGAAAAACAAAGCTAGCCCAAGGCAGTATTTTCATTATAGAGAAAGGCACATGTCCATGAATATCTAGTGTAATATTAACAAAAATCGTTCAATTAGCTATGCATGTGCCTTTGTTATGAATATTTATTTGCGTCTCTTGCTAAGTAACACTGATACCTTTTATTCACCGGTTCAGAGATTCAAATGATGTGAACATTACCCTTCTTTGCCCTGGTATGCTGTAAAGAGATTTCCATGCCAAAGAAGACTAGTCACTGCCCAGCACTAAGGTTTTACATTTCTTCAGAGGTCTTGTCCACCTTTTCTGAAAATCATACTTTTATTCCTTCCTTCTCAAACTCTTAGGAAAGGAGTACTTTCCCTACCCCTCCCCTTCTGAGGTGGCTGCTCATAGCCAAAGCAAAGAAGAAGAATGCCCAGAAATCTGGTGGCTCTGAATGATTCAGGCAAACAAACCAAAAATCCCAGTTGTTGTTTGAACCACTCTTTTCAGTGGTATTTTATTAATAATAATAATAATAATAATAGGTAACATTGACATAGAACTTTAAGATTGCAAAGTGATTTACAAATAAAATCTAATCTGATCCACATAACAACCCTGGAAAGTAGGTGCTATTATTATCTTCATTTTATAGAAGAGGAAATAAAGGAAGACGAAGGTTAAATGACTTGTTCAGGGTAATACAACTCGTAACTGCTTGAGGCTGGATTTGAACTCAGGTCTTCCTGTGTCCTATTCACTGTGCCACCTAGCACATCTTTTAGCAATACTCTTAATACCTTCTTCATTCCTCAGGTGAAAGTTTTCTGTCTCTGTCTCTCTCCTTTCCTCATCCCCCAGCCTCCACCCCTGCCCTACCAGGCTGAGAAGGGAGGAGAGTGGAATATTTTTCTGAAATAAGTTCATAGAATTATCCATATGCTTTAAATATCTACTGTAAAGGGTCTTACCTTGTGCTTATGTTCGGATTGCCTAACTTGGAAGCATCGTCCTTCCCTTAGTTCTCCTGCCACATGGGTGTGAGTAGACTCCTTTGGTCTTTAAAACTGGCCAGACTAAGGTAATCTCTTTCCTGCTTGCTCTGTCTTGTGTATTCTTTCCTGTTGCTTCCAGAGGGTGAAGATCACAGTCCACCCATAGCCCAGGTGATGTGAATTAAACCAGGAGGGAGTCTATCTTCTTTCTCTTCTTCTTTTGACTTGGCTCTGAGAAATGGGCCTAAGAGCACTTGTTTCTGTTTTGTTTCATTTGTTCTTCTCATTTTAAGATGCCAATGGTGATTCCTACTAGACTGAGAGTTCCAGGCATGGTAGCTTTGGAGCTAGGTCTGCAGGCAGGATGTCGCAGCCAGCCACCCTGGAAGGAAAGCCTGGAGAATTCAAGGGTGCCTGGGACTTGAGTCCAAGGCAGGCTATGGACTTGAACTGGAACTGTGCTCTATAGGAACTGAGCTCTGTTTGTATATTTAATATTATACCATTGGAACAAATATTTCTATGTAAAATAATCTGTTAGTGGTTAAATGGAAATGGAGTGGGGACCCCTCCTACACCCGTGGTAGCACCATCAGTTGGAGCTGGAACCATTTGCAGAGAGCCTAGACATTCCCCAATGCCCCCAAGGGTACTGGAAAATCCTGAGGGAGGGGTGAAATGTAATTGGCCTTCAGGCAGCGGGGGCCAGAAAAGTCAGCGTTACACTACAATTTCTCCTTCCCTCAAACAAGAATGAACTGTAATTAAAATAATTGGTTAAGTTTTACCTAGAGATACAAATTCCATTGCAACAAATATCATTAGAAATAAAGGTTCAGTGTAACAGAGTTGTTTTCGTGTGTCAGAGTAACATAGTGTTTGTTGATCTGGTTGTGACAAATTCCTTCCCACAGACAACAGCTGAGGGCATCTCCTGTTTGCTTTAGGGCTTCTGCAGGAATCTGTCAATTATAGAACAAAGGCAGCTGAGCAAGCTGGGGTCACATTGCAAGAAAAGGTGGGAAAGCCCTCTATAAATAAAGCCTCATTCAGGAGTTTCCATCAACTGAGCTCTCAATATGGACAAGAGAAGGATGGAGGGGAGAGGAATAAAGCACAGAAAAAGAAGGGAAGAAGAATGAAAACCATTGAATATCTGGAGCTAGATAATAGAGGTAGAAAGTATGGGGAGGTGGAAAAAGAACAGGTTCAAATCTTGCCTCTGATGAACACTGGCCACATGATCCTGGGGAGCCAATCCTTCAGCACTCCAGGAAATTCTGTAAAACTCTAAATTGAAGAGAAGGTGAAGGGAGTTTTCTTATCATGCAGTTCCTTTTAGCAATGAAATCACAGATCCAGCCCAGTCTCAAGTAATAGATATGAGTCTTTCCCTAGAGAGCTCCCCTTCTAGAAGAGGGAGTGGGACCCTCTGGAAAAGAAGCAATTTGCTCTTGGAGGAAGCAGCTTCTTGTACTCCAAGGAATATGGATGCCACCCGGAAAAGAGAAGTCCCCCGGTACTGATCTAAAGAGTAAATAGTGAATGAATGAAAAATCATTTTTTGTGCTTACTGTGTCTGAAGGCCTGAGAATTCAATTACAAAAAGCAAAGATAGTCCCTGCTGTCAAGAAACTTACCTTTTAAACCTCCTTTTGGGAAGACAACATGCAAAAGGGAGTGGTAGCCAGAGAGGGACTCTGGTCAAGAAAGTTACTAGGGTGGTGAGTAGGGTTATAGGGGAATAGATCACCATACCCCATCCGGGAATAATGGCAGAGTTGATTTGATCAACTGATGGAGTGGGGAAGGGTGCTAACCAGAGCAGGCTGTTTGGCTGGCGAGGCTCTTCCTAGGAGTGAAGTAAAGTATGACAGGACTTTTCTGAAATAATGGTCTGGGAAAGTCAATCTGAGTTTGATTGGTGTTGGCGATTCCTTCCTGCAGAAAGACCTGATATGAACAATAGAAATGTACACTGCCTTCCTGTGGCTTATACCTGGTCTCTGATGAGGAGCCTCCTAAGACTTGGCAAACTTAATGATTCTTATCCCCTTGTGGTGATTCATGTGGGAACTAATAATATCTACAAAAGCAGCCTAGAAAGCAGTGCTGGGGACTTTGAAGTTCTGTGCAAGAAACTGAACACCTCACAAGTACAGGTGGGCCAGCTATATGTTATCTTCCCACTCATACGCACTCTCATGATCACACACTTAATTCCTCTCACTTTACTTTGGGCACTTTCTTTTCGCATGTGAAGACCACTTTAGACTTATAAGTGTCCTGTTCAGATATTGCATCTGTAATAGTTTTGTAATTATTGACCCCAGATGCTGATATTTCTATCAGGAGGGCAGTAGGTCTCTGGTCCACATACAGACTCAGGCTTAAAGGGCCAGCTGAGTATCACAGTACAGTACAACACAATACAACACAACACTACACTATACTATACAACAAAACACAACACAATACACATTTGTTAAGGGCATATTACTTTCTAGGCACTGCGATAAGCACTGGGAATACAGGTAAGTAAAGAAAAACAGTCCCTACCCTAACCAAACATTGTAGTAAATGGAAAATGAAGAGTTGGCTAGGCTTCTGAGTCCCCTTTAAAAGGAAGCTTTGGGAGCAGTGGGTTTTTTTTTGTTTTTGTTTTTGCTCTGCTCTCCAGCCTTTAAATCAGAAAGACAGAGATGACTGAGGGTACTGATGAAGTATGAGTACCAAAGCTGAAGTAATCTCCATGGAATGAAGAATTTCCTGGTGATGAACTTATCCTAGGGGATGAGGGTGGCAGTTGATGATGGTAGAATTGAAAGCAAGCTCTAGAGCTGGTGGAAAAAAGAGAATTAGCTGCGCTTTAGCACCCACACTCTAGGTTTCCACAATCAAAACTCATCCTAAAGGTCTGAGGTCTATGAATCCCCAATATTCTGGGGGGTTTTATCCTGGCAAATCACCCTTCCCATTTATGCTCTCTCAGTTTCTACAAGGTCATGTCACTCTTCCTAATCACACTCTTCCCCTCATCACAAGGTTAGATTATTGTTGTGGTTACTAATATCCTACTCCCATTCCTTGAATATATTTAATGACTGTTCCATATTTTACCATGGACATGATCTTATGTCACCACGCCCAACAATTACCATTAGTGTCAAGAAAACATCTTGATACCTCTTTATAGCACAGGATGTAGTGACCAATTAGAGATAGCTACAACCCCCTTTCCATATACCTATTTTCCTTTCAAGTCAGGCATTCCCAGGGGCAGCATGGTATGTACAGTGGAAAGGTTGCTAGGTTTGGAGCAAGAGCTTTTCTAGCTCTTCTACCTACTTCCTGTGTGACCCCAGGCTAGTCACTTCACCCCTCTAAGCATCAGTTATCACATCTGTAAAATGTAAGGGTTGGACATAATGTTATCTAAGGTCCTGTCTCGCCCTATCTCTATGTTCCTAGGACTCTATGAGGTCAAATAGTAGGGGCTTAAGAAGTGGATAGCCACTTGTATAATTTTTTTCCTCTCAAAAAATACTATTTGTCACATGAGATAGCTCTCTGGGAGGGTATAGAGGAGGGATGACTATGGTGATATAAGAAACAGAAAAGTCAATAAAAACTTATTTTTAAAAAGTGAACAGAACATTTGGGAAGTCTGTTAAAAAGATGATACCTGAGATTGGAATATAGATTTCTGAACAAAGATTAAAATATCAGAATTATAGACTTTGGCCAGGAATGGAATGTACCTCATGAGGTCTGGTCAAAAGCTTCCCCCACCCCTGTCCCAGTCTTATCAGTTTGATCAAGGGGCCTTTAAATTGAAAATGGTGGGGAAGTCAAAAAATGATCATTTATTGCCATACAAAATAATACAGAAAATAGCAGGCACAATATAGTAAGAAGAAGAAAAATAGAGAAGACTGGTAGTTCACATAATACCATAATCAAGAAAAGAGCCAGCAAGAAAGCCATTGATTTGAGATCTCTCTATGTAAATGCCAAAGGATGGGCAAGAAGCAGGCTGATCTAAAAGTCTTAATGCAAAGATGTGAACTTGATCTGAAAACTACACTGAGACTTGGCTAGAATTGGTCTTGGAATATGGCTGGAGTATATCTCTGGAAGGGTAAATCTTATTCAAAAAGAATAAACAAGTAAAATGAGAATTGGAGGAGCCTTAAATATTAAGAATATATTCATGTGAAGGAATCCATGAACCAGAGGAGTGAAATATAGTTGAAAGAATTTGAATGAGGATCAATGGAGAGGGGAAAAAAGGGGTATGGTAGTGAGAGCATGATCCAAGCCGCCTGGTCAGAAGGAGGAAATAGACAATAAGTTTAGGATGTGGATTACAACTCTACCTCAAAGGCATAATAGTAAAAACAGGTGATGCCAACAATCTGGATAGCTGCTGAAGCTTTTCTGCTAAAAGCAAAGTAGCAAATAAATAGTTGGTGTGTGTTAATGATGATTTAATTCTCCAAAAAGGAGAGGAAACAAGGAGGAAAACTGCTAAACAAGATCTGATTCTGAACGATATAGCAGATCTCATTGCTTAAGTAAAAATGGTAGGACCTTTTGGAGAAAACGACCACTTCATTTTAGAATTCATGACAGTGAAGGAAAAGAAAGCCTCACATAGTCTGATGGGCCATATAGATTTTAAGAGAGTGAAGTTTAGTTTTCATTGAAAGGATAGGTAGAAATACACTGTAATTTTACAATTCTATAAAAGAAGTCATCCTAAAGTGGATGGGGAACTATGAGGAATGAAATTCTAAAGATACAAACATAAATGATTCTGATAACAAAGAAAAATACATCTAAAGATAATGTTAAATGTATAGGGAACTCATAGAGCAACCTAAATTTTAAAAAGACCCATATGGAAGATGCAGGAAATGGAGAATAAATTCAAAATAATGTTATGGTAAGAATATTTTCAGGAATACTAAACTCAGAATTAAATCAAGGATGGTAAAGAATGTTAAGGATGGCAAAAACAAACAAAGGTTTGTTACAGCAAATTTAGAGCAAGTGGAAGGTCAGAGAAGGGAAAAGACTTCTTTGATGGTGAACAGTACAATGGTAATGGATGACAGAAAGAAGGCAGAATTACTGAACTCTTATTTTCTTCCTGTTTTCTCTCAAAGGAGAATAATTTTCTACTTGAAAAAATAGAAAAGAAATGGTTAATAGGCAGTTGAAATTGAAGATAAGTGAGAAGGTAATAACAGAACACTTGGCATTTTTAATGAATTTAAGACACCAAGCCTAGATGAACCACAACCAAGGGTACTAAAATAGCTGGCAATTGTGTTGCTGAGTTGTAGTCAGTGATGTTTGAAAAATTGTGGAGAATAGGAAAGACACCTTAGGATGAAAGACAGATAAATATTGCCTGGATATTGGAAAAAAAAGCAAAAGTTGATCCTTCAAACTATAGTAAGCTTGACTTCAATGGCTGGCACAAAAAAAAATCTAGAAGGTATTTTTTCTTTAAGTAGGTTATCTCATTATTATTTGTTTCTTTTGTTTTTATATCACCTTCATTTCTAAATATATCCTCCTTCCCTCCCTTATCCAATGAGCCATCCCTTGCAACAGACTGAAAGGTGATGCTTTTTGTCCTCCTTGCTCTGATAAATCATCGCCTTTTCTCCCTTTGATCTCTCATGAGAATTGTTGTGACAAAAGCACTTTTCAAACCTCATGGTGCTATCTAAATGTAATTTATTATTATCGTTATGTGCTAAACATAAGGAAAGATCCAAGGACAGTGGTATAAAAAGTTCCTTTAGGGAGACATGACCTCTACCTTGAGGGATCAGGGAGAGATCCATAGAGGAGGCAAGACTTGAACTGGGTTTTGAAGGAGGGAAAAGATTCAAATAGAGAGTGATGTTGTTGCTGTTCAGTCTTCTTAGTCATGTCTAACTCTTTATGACCCCATTTGGGGTTTTCTTGGCAAGGATGCTGGAATGGTTGCTATTTACTTTTCCAGCTTATTTTAAAGATGAGGAAACTGAGGCAAACAGGATTAAGTAACTTGCCCAGACTCATATAGCTAGTAAGTGTCTGAGGTCACATTTAAATTCTTCCTGACTCCAGGTGTGGCACTCTATCTACCATGTCACCTAGCTGCCCATGAGAGTGATGTAGGGGGAGAATATTCCATACATTAGTGTTGAGACTGGCATATGATCAGAGGCCTGGTTTGGCTGGAACAGAGTGTATGAGAGGCACTAATAACAAAGCAGTAAAGATACATCTCATTTGGTTAGTAATGAGTAATCACTGATGATTAAAATCAATGGATTGAGATGATCTGTGCATTAATATGAATGTCCTGATGAGAGTATGAAGGGTAGAATAAATGGGGGAGAATAGAGAGAGGACTCTACTAGTGAGGATATTACAATAGTCTAGGTCAGATTTAACAAAAGTAGCAGTTACTAGGCATAGAAAGGACAGGATATACAAGAGAGTTATTGTAGAGAGTGTCTAAAGGCAGCTGATCAGAAGTGGGACATAAGGGCTGACTCTGAAGTTTTGAGTCTCAAGGTCTGGGGGAAAGGTGGTATTTGACAAAAACAAGGAGTTGAGGAAGAGGAACAAGTTTGGGGGAGAAGGTGTTTTGGGTTCAGTTCTGGTGATGTACGGTTTGCAAAATCAACAGGACATTCAGGGATGGTTATCTAGCAGGCAGCTGGAATATCCGACTGGAACTTAAGGGATAGGTTATGGCTGGACACATAGATTTAAGAATTATCTCCATAAAGATGATCATTGAAGCTCAGGGAACAGATATGCGTCCCCAGTGAGCAAGTGTAAAGAGAGATCCTGGACACAGCCTTGGGAGATAACTACATTTAAGGGGCAAGAGGTGAAAGAAGAGCTGGCAAAGAAGACAGCAAAGAAGCAATCAGAGAGGTAATAGTCCATGGTAACAGTCATTTATTTTGGTTAATATATTTGACTGTGTAATATGTTAATACAATCATGGAATTTTAGAGGGAAAGAACCTTAAGACAGCTAGACCAACCCCAACTTGTTAATTCTAATTAGAAGGCTCAAAATGAACTTTATCTTTAGGTCTTGGAAATGGAGAGTGTGATTTTTTTTAAAGAAATGTGTTTGCCCTAACCAAACTTAATTATGATAGAACATTGAGGAGGGAAGAGATGGGGGAAAAATAGTGGATTATGAGCTAAGACTAGGTTCTAGTCTGGACTTGGCCACTGACAATCTCAGAAAAAGTGACAGCCACACAGAGCCTCAGTTTCATCCTTTTTAAAATGAAGGGATTAGATACCCAGCTCGAGATTATGATTCCAGGTCTAGTATTATTTAATTGATTGGAGTTGCTCCTTGTATTTGAATTTAGGGTTTTGACAGGTTAAAATATTACATAAATTCCTAACCAAGAGTGTTATTTCCCTGCAATGATAGGTATAAGATTAAAGGCATCTCTCAAGGTCAATACGAACACTAACTAGATTGTAAGCTCCTTGATGACAGGGACCATGTCTATTGAGGTGGCATGTGAGCCACCTTGACTTGGAGTAAATAAGTCCTGCATTCAAATCCTGCCTTTGAACTAGCTTGCAGTGTGACCCTAGGCATATGACTTAATCACTCTCAGTTTCAATTTGAAGCTTACATCTGTAAAATGGGCATAAGAATACTACCTACCTCCCAGGGTTGTAGTGAACATAAAATAGTATTTGTAAAGCACTTCACGAACCTTAAAGTGCTACACAAATGCTAACCATTATTATTTCTCTTAAACCTCTTCTCCCCTCAATGTGTAACAGATTTCTAGTTAATAGTAAGAAGTTAAAAGTTTCAAAAAGGTTTAAGAAGTATTTAAAAATTTACAAGAACCCTATGACCTAAGTACAACAGGCATTATTCATATTTTACAGATGAGAAAAGTATATGGTCATATGGTTTAACTGTGGTCACACAGCTAGGTACATGGTTGGTGTGGATCTGAACCTGAAGCTAGGCTGGGCTTAAATCCTGCCTCCATCTCAATCATTTACTAGCTCTGTGACCATGGGCGAGTCACTTAATTGCTTTCAGCCTCAGTTTTCTTATTTGTAAAATGAGGATAACAGTCCCTATAAGTACCTACTTCACAGAGTGATTGTGAGGCTTAAATGAGACCACAGGTAAAGTGGTCTACACACTTGAAAGCATTATACAAAAATTAGTTATTATTGTCAGAAATAGGATTTGAGACCAGTGTACATGTGGATACATAATGGGTCCTCGACTAGTCAGTCCTTTTGGTTAGTTTCTATTTTTCCCTTAAATTAATTAACATTCATTTCTTTTTAAATTGTGCATTCCAGATTCTCTCCTTCCCTACCACCCCTTCCTTACCCACTCAGAGGGCAAAAATAAATTATCAATGTGAAATCTGGCAAAACGTATTTCCAGATTAGCCATGTACCAAAAAGAAAATAAAGTAAGAAAATTATATTTCAGTTTGCTCTCAGTTTATCAGTTCTTTCTCTGGAGGTGGATCACGAGTCCTTTGAAATTGTTTTGCATTATTGTTTTGATCAGAGTGGCCAAATATTTCATGGTTGATCATCATTACAATTTTGCTGTTCCTGCATCTCCTGGTTCTTTTCACTTCACTCTGCATCAGTTCATATTAGTCTCACCAGTTTTTTCTGAGACCACCCCCCTCACCATTTCTTATAGCATAGCAGTATTCCTTCACAATCATATGCCGCAACTTGTTCAGTCATTCCCCAATTGATGAGCATCCCTTCAGTTCCCAGTTCTTTGCCACCGTAAAAAGAGAAGGTAGAAATATTTTTGTACACATAGGTCCTTTGCCTTTTTATTTGATCTCTTTGGGGTACAGACCTAGTAGTGGTATTTCTGGATCAAAGGGCATAGTTTCAGATTATTCTTTAGAATGGTGGAACCAGTTCACTACTCTACCAACAATTTATGAATTTATCTATTTTCCCTCATCCCCTCCAGCATTCACCATTTCTGGTAGGTGAAAGGTGGTACCTCAGAGTTGTTTTAATTACCTTTCTCTAATCAATAATGATTTAAAGAATTTTTATATGATCGTAGATAGCTTTGATTTCTTCTTCTGAAAACTGCCTACTCATATCCTTTAACCATTTATCAATTGGGTAATGGCTCTTATTTTTATCAATTTAACTGAGTTCCCTATATATTTGAAAAATGAGGCCTTTATTGGAGAAACCCAATGTAATTTTTTTTGGTATTACTTCATCGTCTATGATTCCTTTGTAGCAAGACGTAATTTCTCTGATTATCTCTTTTAATTAGTACTATTTTTGCTTTTGTTTTGTCTGAGATCATGATTGCTATCCCTACCTTTTTTACCTCAGCTAAAGCACAATAGATTCTGCTCTAGCACTTTATTTTAACTCTGGGTGTGTCTTTCTGTATCAAGTGTGTCTCTTGTAAACAATATACTGTTGAATTGTGGCTTCTAATCCATTTTGCTATCTGCTTCCATTTTATGGGTTGGCTCCTTCCTTTCACATCCACAATTAAGATTAATGTGTATTTCCCTCCATCCTATTTTCTTCTGTTTATCCTTCTCTCTCTTTCTATATTGTCTCTCCTCAAAATTTGTTTTGCTTCTGACTACTTCCTCCTTTAATCTTCCCTCCCTTCTATTAGTCCTCTCTCCAATATCTCTTATTCCCTTCTCCTCTTTCTCTATTGGGTAAGATAATACATATCATGTATATGTATATGTATATGTATATGTATATGTATATGTATATGTATATGTATATGTATATGTATATGTATATGTATATGTATATGTATATGTATATGTATATGTATATGTATATGTATATGTATATGTAT
>CM053626.1:241354778-241366282 GCA_028646595.1 Phalanger gymnotis | reverse complement strand
CCCATTCCTCCCTCACTATAAGAGTTCCCTGGCCACCATAAGTGCTGGTATTCTTCTTGGCCCTAGAACTGTGACCAGGGCCTCTGCTCCCTTCTAAATGACCACCAGTACTCCTCTCCACCCTGGAGCTATGACCCAGAACTGCTTACGGGTGATGGAGTTGCCAGTCATTGCCAGATGCACCCAGTACCATCAAAGGTCCCCCGTAATTTCTTTCTGACTGGTTGACCGACCCCCTTACCATTTCTGGGCTGAGAGCTCTCAAGGCTGCTGCTGTCACAGCCACCTCAAGGCCCACTGCTGGTACTCCTGCTGAGCCCCAGGCCAATACACCCCCGCCCCCAGTGACACAGACTTCTCCTGTTGACCTCCTAGGTTGTCTTTGGCTAGAAAAAATATCTCCCTCTGACCTTTTGTTGGCTTTGCTGCTACAACATTTAATTTGAGGTGTTATTTTAAAGTTGTTTGGAGGAGAATGTTGAGAGAGTTCAGCTAGGTCCCCTCCTATCATCTACCATCTTGGCTCCTGATAGGCATTGGTTAGTTTCTTGATGGATTGAGGTGGTAATACTAGACTGGGCCTATCTATTTCAATGACAGTGTTGACTGAGTCACTGTGGGGTTAAATAACTTGTCCAGAGTCACCCAACCCATATGTGTCAGAGGCTGGACGTGGTCCAGGCTGTTGTGAGAATCAAATGAGGCAACGCATGTAAAACACTTTGAAAACCTTAAAATCCTTTGTAAGTGCTATCTTTTCTCATATATGTTATTTATAAGGATACATTGTAGCCTTTGATCCAGTCTTGGGATGCACAAGTATATACTGTTTAAGAGCTATAATACTCGCCTTAGTCCACAGCCTCTGATGGGGAAGGGGAAAGGGGCAGGAGTAGTCTGAGGGAGGGAAAGTTCTCCTCTAGGCTTGGCAGACTCCTCAGAGACCTCAGGTACTCTAGAACTAGTCCACTCCAGCGAGCGGCCCAAGCCCGTAGCAGGACTTTTAGGGTGACTCCAGAGAGGAATGGATCATTACGGAGGTGCCAGCCCTGAATCACACTCTGAGGGTAACCTTGAATCTTGAACTTGCTCAGAGTTCAGGAAGCACAGATAAGGAACAGCGTCGTGACCTAGTAATACTGAGTGGGGGCATGCCCAACGGCTCTGCGATGCCATCCTAGCCCCATGCCTCCAGTCTCTGTGCCCCTCATGCATTGCAGGACTGTTACACTCCTTTAAATGATCCCCTAGTGGCCCCAAAGTGCTGATGCCCTTTTCACAAACAGCTAATTTAGAAGGAGGGAATAACTAAAGCAGTGGGAAAGTTGTGTTCTTTTGGCCTCAGGTTTAAATTAGCCTGGATAGCGGAGGATCCTTAATAGAGCATTTTTATTTTTGGTGGGCATCAAGGGAAGACGTTGGGATCTCTGCCCTCAGTTGGTGCGGTAGGAAGGCGAGTCGGGTCTTTATTTTAACCATTAAAGCCCTAATTAAGCCTGTGTCAAGTACTGGGATTCATTATGCTTCTCCTATACAGCTTGAGAACCAGCTTGTAAATGACATTACTGTTATAAGACTAGGAATACAGATGATCTGCTTCTGCCAGCCAGAAAGCAGATCCTACACAACATGTATATTAATATGGCCCCTTTGGAATGAAAGCAGGGTATCTTATATAATCGGATTCTCCCCTACCCTAATGTTGGGTCTTGGGTTGATGGGGATGAAAGGAAGGAAAGGAGATCATGGAAGAGAAGGGAAAGAGAAACAATGACATCTCTCCTTCCTGCATATACCTGGAAAATTAATTTTTTCTGCCAAGCTATAGCAGTGAGAAGTATTAAGTAGGAAGAAGGGGGAAGAGTCATTGCCTCAGTATCATGAAGTCCAGCCTCTGACACATATGGGTTGGATGACTCTGGGCAAATCACTTAACCCCTCAGTGACTCAATCAACACTGTCATTGAGCAATGAACATTTATCCAATCTCTGCTATGAATCAAGCACTATGGTAGCTTTCGGGTATACAAAGACAAAAACAGCAGTAATAGGTAGCATAGAAATTGACCCTTTAAGGTTTGCAAAGTGCTTAGACACATTCTTTCATTCAAGGAGCTTATGTTCTATTGAAGGGGACAGTACATATGCATCTGTGAAATAAATACAAGGTCATTTTAGGAGGGAAGGCAAATGAAGCTGAGGGAATGGGGAAAAGCTGTATCTAACTAAGCTTATATGTTGCAGAGCAGTTTCCAGTCTATACTTACAGAAGGACTTTCCTCACTGAGAGGTGGATTCAAAACAAAACAAAATAAGATAAAACCACAAACTATAAAAGGTCCTGAGTTCTGGAAGAAGGTTAATTATTTTATATCCATTAGGAGATAATTTTTGAAGAGGTGATAAGAAGGGCAATCTAGTGAACCAAGTTACATTTCAGTCCTGACCTTCTATTTCTTGCTAACTGTGTCACCTTAGATGAGTCACTTAACTGCTATGCCTCATTTATCCATCTATGAAGTGAAGAGAACAGTAGTCATCACCACATATTTACTGTCCCAGTCTTATGTGCTTAACTAGAATATATCTATTGCTCTCTTAGGAAAGTGACATTGAGTCCAATCATTTTGACAGTATATATTTAAACCCATTACTATAGAGTAAACTTGATTACAGAAACTGATGGGAGGATAGAAACTGAGTATATGACCTGAGGCCAGTCTCTTGACTTTTCTGGGCCTAACTTTACTCATGTGTTACACGAAAGGAGCATACTCAATGACCTCTAAGGACCCTTCCAGCTGTAAACCTATAATCCTATTATTCTATTTACTGAGTCACTGACTTCTCATATGTAGGCCCCCCCACCCAAGGTCAAAGTTCTTTGGGGACCTTTCTATATACAAAAGCATAAGTCTTACTAACATGTTTATTTTTCACTAGTTACCCAGAAGACAAAATTAGTCCAAAGCAAAAGCATTTAATGAAATAGCGTAGAGAAGGAAGTTGCAATGAAATATTCCCTCCTTAGCCCTCAAAAATAAAACAACCTAAGGTACACTCTACATGCATCATTAGGGGACCATGGGTAAGGTTCGTGTGTATAGGGAACACACGCAGTAAGAACCCACAAGAGGAGGGGCGCTTCATGCCGCAGAAAATACAGGACCCTCTGATGATATTATTTTGCTATCCTTATTGGGCCTGCTCCACAGTGGGTATGACAATTCTTCCAGGTACATTGCTACTCTGGTCCTCATTACCGATGAATGTATGGTGGTCTGGTGTTTGTTAGTCTGCTGGTCTCAGATGGTCTTATGGTGGCTACTAGTTATGTGGCCTATGCTGGGTGATGTTCCCTACTACCAGCATCTGAGTTTATTTCTTTGGGGCTACCAACCAATCATCTCAGCTCTAATTTAATAAGGCAGTGGCTCACCAAATGTGGTCTGGGGATGACTATGGGTCTCCAAAACCCTTTCAGGGGGTCTACAACAATGGTCAAAACTAGTTTTGTAATAATACTAACATTTTAATTTCTCAGGTGATAAATAACAATAGATATAACCCACATAAACAAATTCTTGGGGAAAGGGGCCCTCAATAATTTTTAAGAATATAAAGGGGTCCTGAGACTGAAAGTTCGAGAATCTTTGTTATAGGGTGTAGTGGATAGAAACTCTCTCCTTAAGGATAGGCTCGTAGTTCTTCAGTGTTGGCAGCAGAGTATGATCCAGATTGAGATTATCAAATACCATGGATAATCCAGAAAATGTACAGTTACCATATGGATAATTTGGAATTTGACTCTATCTTCTCAACTTTCTGCTTCCCCAAGAAAATTTTAGAAATTCTCCTAACTTGTGAAAGATTAATTTTTAATGTAAATGCTGAATAGAAAAACAGGAAAGTTATGTCAAGTCTCTTCATAAGGATATAACATCATAACAAAGGGCTTTTCAAATGATTTCATTGTACTGGAATTCTATTGTATTAAACATTGCTTAAAGTAAATGTAATATCAGCTAGACCCTGGACATCTCTTGAACTCACAGAGGTTTTCATTATTACAATATTTCTTATAATGGTACTTGACCTATAATCTTATTAACTCTCATTTATGGTGTAATGGAACTTAGGAACATAAGAGGATTCCCAAACATCTTAATGGCATTAATAAAATAGTTCATATTCAGTATAACCTCAGATCTTATCAATGAAGATGAGTTGTCTTAAGAACCATAAAGCTACAACAATTTAGATTGTTTGTAAGGCATGACCACCAAAGCTCTCCAGACCAGTTTGAGCCAAGCTGCAACCTGTGCAGACAGACTATAAAAGTGATGGCAATGTTCCTGGTTCAACCTGCCCACACCCAAATAGGCAGAATTCATGGACTGCTACGTGAGGTTCTCAACAGATACTTCTATTGTTCCACCAGCTATTAGGCTAGTAAGTAATGCTCAACGTTTCTTCCTCTGTCAGTCAATAATATCCGTTTGTGAGCTGCTGAAGTACAGTATGTTTTTTTCTTCCTCAAAGCTGTTTCATAGAAAAGTAAAATAAAAAAAAATCCCTAAATGGAAAACAAAAATTTGCCCACCTGACTAGTTCCAGTTTAATGTGTTCTGATAGGTCCTGTTGGACTGAGGTTCTGCTTTTCCTTATAAGCTGAACATCCCAATGATAGGACTTTAGGATGGAAAATGGAGAGCAGCAGTGATAAAATATCAAAGATTAAAAGCCCATTTTATTTTAGGCTTTTGAAATCCACTTTAACTCATTAGTCTTTTATTTTATATCTTTCTCCAAAATTGCTTGGTGCCTGATCATTTCAAGGAGAAAACAAAAAGCTTCTTGGCATCTCATCTGAAGCCAAATTATTAGGTAGATTTACATCTTCCTATAATGTTGGCTTAGAGATATGTATATCTCCCATCAAGCTCATATAACCTTCGCTCAGATTTAAACTACAGGTAATCAATTCCTTGGCATTAGAAAGAGACCCCACCTATTTCTTTGAAAGGACTAGAACAAACAAATGTTTGGCCGACCACAGCTGTATTAATAAACATGAGAAAGCAATAGCTAGTGTTATTCTACTGAAATGAATGAATGAATGAATGAATAAATAAATAGACTCTAAGCACTTTATTCTTCTCACATAATTTCTTCTCCGTGACATTATTGAACAGGCTGTTGAAAACAAACATCGTTAAATGAGAAAAGAAGAGCGGCAGCCTCTCCAATTCCCCACTGCAACATTTTCCAATGACGAATGCTCCCTAAATGGATTTAGCTTTTTTGAAAAGAAGTCAGAGAGAAATTTGATGTGGCCCCCTGACCCCTGGTAAGCACATGTATCTTCACCTGTCACATAACACACTAGTACTTGCTTACTTTTCAGCAAAGACTATTGATTTTGCTTATTGGCTGCAGGCGAGTCCATGAAGAACAAATTACAAAGTCAGAGGTCCACAGTTAGCAATTGCTTGCATGATAACAGGGGACTTAGCACTGCTCCAACCGTGCACCATTAGCATCCTCACAAATGGAAGGGTGGGGGGGCAGAGAGGGAAGTCAAGATGGAAACTGGTCTGATGCTTCCACAGCTTACGGAAGAGGATGAGACAAGAGGAAATGGGATTAAACTGGTGACACTGGATGGGTTTATTGGAGATAGGGAAGAATTTCTTGAGGGAGATCTGGAGTTGGGACTACTAGAGGAGGTGGTTCCATCTTTGGGAGTCTTCTAAAAGCTGGAGATACCATTGCCTGAGGTGGCTAAAATGAGCTTCTCTCTGAAGGAAGGGGTGTGCCTAGACAGACCTTCCAGATCTGAGATCCTTTGATTCTTGCTAGAGACTGGAAGGCAAAATAGGATGTGTCATCAAAGCCTGCGGGTTTAGTCTTAAAAGCAAATAGGAAAGAAAGTGGGAGGCAATGATTTCCAAGACTCCTCTTTTTGTCATTGACTGCTCCTTTCCTTATGTTGCTGGCCATCTTAAATGACATAGTAGAACTAACTAATAATGTAGGAATCTGAATTGTTGTCCAGTCACTTGAAAGCTCTTTCCATGTGGAATTTTCGAAGACCGCTATCCAAGCCCTCTTATTGCTTCTCTCCATAGCCGTAACAAGTAGAAGAAAATGGATACCACTTGGAACCATGGACATTGGAAACTTCTGGCTTAGAGTTCAGATTTTAATTCCAGAAGAGACTGTCTTGGAATCCAGATGATGACACTAAGGATTAAAGCAAAGAGACACATGGCAGTTTTAAAAAAAGACTTGTCACAGAACTAATGAATCATTTTCATAACATGTATACCCCTCAGAGGGCAAATGTTAAGTACACTAGTCATGTTCTACAAATTTGGGGCTTTTGACAGACATGGGGAAATAGAGTAGAGTTACTCAGACCTTTCATATGGCTTAATCAGGAAAATAAATATTTGAGACACCTATCTGAAAGTTAATACTACATTCTGTTGGTTTTGCAGATGACCTTTTGTGTGTGTGCATGTGCGTGTGCGTGTGCGTGTGTGTCTGTGTGTGTCTGTGTGTCGTGCACACCTAGGATTTCATCAGTAAGATCTCTCCATCTAGGCAGATGGAGAACTCTTGGGCAGCTTAGTCTTATAGAATTGTCCTGGGACACTTAGAGCTTAAGTGACTTGCCAAGAGTCATACAGCTCCTGTGTGACAGGGAAGAGGCAAACTTAGGCCTTTCTGACTCTATGACAAGCCCTTATAGCCACTAGCCGAGGAGTTGGGGATCTGAGGCCTCGAAGCTACATGTGGCCCTCTAGGTCCTCAAGGGCAGCTCTTTGACTGAATCCACCACAAATTGGATTCAATCAAAGGGGCATCCTCGAAGACGTAGAAGGCAACATGTGGCCTCGAGGCTGCAGGTTCCCCACGCCTGTAGTCTATATAGTTTCTCAGATAATCGAATATGTTGGACCATTTGTCAGTCCGATGTCACACCAAATCTATAAACATTTAAGCATTGTACTAAGTTCTGGTGATAAAAAAGACAAAAACCCAATCCCTGATCATAAAGACCTCATAGTCTCATGGGTTACCCCATTAGGGTGTAAGTGTATAACCCTTGTCCTGTAGCATAAAAATGAAGATTTTGTTTAGCTTCTCCACTCATCTGCTGAACCTGACAGTCATTTGGAAGATTTGAAGGGATGCCATGCTATGGAGACAGAGGCACGAGCCTGAAATAGCTGCCCTGTAAGGAAAACTTCTAAATATACCTCTCCCCACACAACATGGGGCTCTTACAAATATTATTGTGCATTATCATCAGTTTGACGGAACTGCTGAGCTAGGTTGCTGTTTTAAGTGAAAACTAAATAAAATCCTGGTCACTTTATTTTCGATGACACCACAGAGACTCCTGGTTAAGCTTCCTCTGGAGATATTTTTCAAGGAATGTTTGGCTATGCAAATCACTTGCTCAAATGGTTTTTGATCTAGAAGCTGACAGGAGAATTGCATGTACTTGGAATGAAAGAGAAATGCTTTTGACAAGTCTGGCTTGGAGAACAAGGTGTGAAGGCCAGCATTAGAAAGGGGATCTGCCGTCTACTTTTAAGTCCTAGGAGCCCTATTGGATTTCAGGCAGGGCAAAGTCCCATATATTTATTTATTTTCTTCCCAGATTCCTTTGGAGGCCCACAGCTCTTTTAGCACATAGGCTTTTTTTTTTCCTTTTTCATTTCTTTTTTTTTTTTTGTGGTGTCCACTGGATGGAACAAGTTTGTCATCATTTGTAGCTAGTAGTAGCTGTGAACTGGTAGTTGGGGAAGGGAGGGGAAGATAGGAATAGGTGGAAGGGAGGGAGGAGGAGTCGGTATGTTTATGCTCTTCCACAACGATTACCGTTGCTAATTCTACTGTGGAATATGTAGAGCATCTGGAGAGGGAATTCAGTAAAGTGTGGCCAAAATAGCACTCGCTTTATGCCCTAGCTTCTGGCAGCCGTTTAAGACAGCACTGAGACAGATCATATGACCCCAGCCCTTGCAAGACCTCATCACTTTTCATGGGAGAACTGGAAAGTGCTGATCCTGAAGCGTTTATGCTGATGGAACACAGATAAAAATCTGCAGGTGTAACTTTTTAAAAATTTAGTACGTGAAGCATAAAAAATATATATCAGTACCTCTATATATCACCCAGATCCAAATGCAACACAAAGTCCCACGGAGGAAAAAAAAATTCCCTCAGTTGCAGCCCACCCTCTAAAAGTGCACAAGACTGAAGCCCTGTAGATATCACTTTTCCTTTTGTATTTCTCAAAGGAAAACAGGGTGCAGTATGTAATGGCAATAGGTGACATTTATGATGTTTCCTGTTTTATGAAGCACAACAAAGAACCCAGTGGCAAGGGCAGTATGAGTATGGATATGTCTATTTTACAGAGGAGGAAATAGAGTCTCAGAGAGCCTGACTGACTTATGGATCGCACATCATAGATTTCTTTCTGGAAAGTTCCTTAGAGATCGTCTAGTACAACTCCATCATTTTCTAGACGAGAAAACTAAGGTCCAGGGTCACAGGGGTCAAAAGTGACAGAAGAAAGGTTTCAAGCACAGGCCTTTGTGACTTTAGGTCTAGTGATCTTTCCGTGGTACCATGTGGCCTCAAGGCACTGTGACTTGCCCAAGATGACCCTAGGAAATGGCAAAACCAGGGCTCTAAATCAGGTCTTCTGACTCTCAAGTTAAATGCTCTTTTTAATGTCCTTACACTGAATTCTAGAGATCTTATTCTATAGAACTTATGACAGTATTTGTGTGTACGTTGTTGTTCTGTCATTTTTCAGTAGTATCCTACTCTTCAGGAGCCCATTTGGGGATTTCTTGGCAAAGTTACTGGAGGGTTTGCCATTTCCTTCTCAATATGTGTGTGTGTGTGTGTGTGTGTGTGTGTGTGTGTGTGTGTGTGTTTAGGGGAAGTCAGAGAACAGGAGTATGGAACTTTGGAAGCTATTTGTTGGACCTGGAAAAAGGCATGTTGATTTACTGTAACATAGTCCATCTAATCTGCACATATTCGTATAGACCATGTAAGCTTTGAGAATCTTTATCTTAACTCCTATACCCACTGACAAGTCAGGTACCCATAACTTGGCTAGCTATATCTACCCTCCGGGGTCTAGGGAATTGCTGAAGGGTTGTGGAAGTGTCTTTCTTTGTGCCATTGGCTTGAACCCCCATTGGTATTCTTCCCTCTAAAATTATCAACTTGAGTCATCCAGCCTCAAGTAGCTTTTAGAAAGGGTTATTTACTAAGGATGGATAATAGGAACAGTTAATAGAAAGCAGCTCACCCTCCAAATTTTGTGACATATTCTTCCACAAGTACATACAGAGTTCAAGGTCAAGTTGACTCAAGCTTAGAGAATACGTGTAGCAAAGGGATAGTTGAGAGTTTCTGGTAACTCGAAGTCCTTTTCTCTTATTTGTGGGGTACTCAAAGATTTCCCCTTAACCAGTGTGAATCTCTCCTAGGCTTCTAATGCAGACACAGATACTGCCACTAGCCACTACTTTCCTGGGGAACGACACTAGGATGCTAATGAGAAAATGGGAAACTCAAAATCCTCCAGACTCTTTGAAACTCAAAGCTTCTCCTTTCCAATCCTTTTCTCTTCAGCAGGGTTCTGGAATGCTCTTTCTTCAATTTCTAGAATTTTAAAATTCCAGTTAACTCAATACTTTTATACAGGACCTAGTGGGCATGATGAAATCTCTCAACCAATTAAAACAGACTTCTTTCTTGGTATCATTCCATTTTATCAAGTGACTGACAAAGAATTTTCACACTTAGTCAAAAACCTATGATTGCAATTGATTGATTGGGCATTTTATAATTTACTTAAAATAGATAGTCCTCACTCTTATACTTTAAAGTATATCGTTACTAACATACTGTCCCCTCCATCCATTCGATTGTGAGCTCCCTGATGGCAGGGAGAATGTTTTTGCCTTTCTTTGTATCTCCAGTCCGTGTTGACTGACTGACTAGTGGTATTGGTACATGCTGCCATTAGACATCAGAACACATGTGCAAGTTGGGGCATTTACTCAGAGCCGTGACTAGAGTGCATTGACTCAAGCTTTGCTCCCAAGATACTGAAATGCAGAAGGCTTTGCCCCAGGGTGTCGAAATCTAGCGACTCTACATGCCACTGACAGTGTTTGAAGTCCTACAGTTTAGAAGCATTTGCACTTAACACCTAGTTAACAAGAATAATTAGTAACAAAAAGAAGCTACCAGATGTCATGTTTCCTTCCTCTAGCCCAGCCTGGCCCTGCTCCCTCCTAACCCCGCTCAACTGAATTTGCTGTAGAAAGTTGATTTAAAGGCACACTTTGGACTATTTGCCCAACTACAAAAATGGCTAATTTTGGCTCTGTCTCCCCCAAGAAGACAAGCTCCCTGGCATTGGCCTCTTCACAGTGAACTTCATTCGGAGGCCTGCGGTCCCTAACTACACCCCTTGTATGGGTAGCACAGTAGTAGATTGACGAGACAGAATCGGTTAGCTGCATGTGAAAATCGTTTTCTTTACTTTATAATCATACCTAGAACTTGTTCTGAAATTCTTAGTGCACATATAAAAAATAAATAGGAAACTTCAGCTTGCAGTGTTCCAAAAACTTATTTGTAAGACAGTTGTTTAGAACTCATAGTGCATTTTTTCACCTATGGTGGTTAGATTCCCAGGCAAACCCACAAAAGGCTATTAAATCCAGAATGTAGTTTAAACACCCTACTCTTGCAACAAAAAATAGTTAAAAAGAATTTTTTTTTGTAAAACCAAACCAAAGCAGAAAAAAGACATAAAATCAATACAATTTTTTTTCTTATTTATCTTTAATGTGGTGCTCAAGGAAAACCAGATGTAATTAGACGAAGGTTAGTTTGCCTCAGTTTCCTCATCTGTAAAATGAGCTGGAGAAGGAAATGGCAAACTGCTCCATTATTTTTACCAGGAAAGCCCCAAATGGAGTCACAAAGAGCTGGACACAACTCAACAACAACAAAGAGATGCAAATGGAAATTTGTGGAGATTCTGGAAGGAATTTCTCAACCTTTTTGAGGTTTTATAGGACAATGGCTCCTTATTTCATCTTTATTATGTCTGATTTCACTTCAGCATTTTTGACTCTGATACATGTGCTTTGATGGCATTACCTTTTAGTTACTAGGCACAGTTAGGGTCATTTTGGGGCTCATAGGTATAATGGAGAGGGGGGAAAGAGTGAAGGGAATGAAAAAGGGGAGAGAAACAGAAAGGGGGAAGGGAGAGATAGAAAGAAGGACAGGGACAGGGAGAAGGAGAATAAGAGGGACAGGGAAGAAAAGGGAGAGAAGTGAAAGTTTTCTTGTAATCAGTAGGCTAGAATTGAAAGTGAAAGGAAGTGAAATGAATGTATTCATTCAAATGTAGTTGTCATGTGTAAATGAGTAAAAAAAAA
>CM053626.1:241341133-241354278 GCA_028646595.1 Phalanger gymnotis | reverse complement strand
TTCGTGGATAATCTTTCCTCTCTTGGTATTTGTGACATTATTCTCTCTTGGTTCCTCCTACCTGTCTGACTGCTCCTCTGTCTCCTTTGCTGAATTTTCATCCATGTGATGCCCACTAACTTTGACTGTCCCTCAAGGCTCTCTCTTGGACTCTCTTCTCTTTTATGTCTAAACCATCTCACTTAGTAGTCTGATCAGCTCCCACGAGCTCAATTAAAGCAGCTAGGTGGTACAGGGGCTAAAGCACTGGACTTGGAGTCAGGAAGACCTGAATTCAAATCTGTCTGTGTGATCTCAGACAAGTTACTTAACCTCTGCCTCAGTTTCCTTAACTGTAAAATGGGGATAATAAAAGCACCTACCCTCCAGAGTTGTTGTAAGGATCAAATGGGATGATACTAATAAAGTGCTTAGCTCCTGGCACAGAATAAGTGCTAGCCATCATTATTCTTATCTCTGTATGTATGTATATATTTATGTGTGCATCTGCCTATCTTTTTATCTGTCTCTTTTTGTAATTCTGTCTCTTTCTCTCTCTCCAGTCCTAGTTTCTTTCCTGAGCTCTAATCTCACATCACTTATTGGACATTTTGAATTGGATGTCCTGTAGGCATATCAAACAATATATCCAATACAGAACTCACTTATTCTGAACTTCCTTATCATTGTGGAGGGTACCATCACCATCAGGTTTGTGACTTCCATGTGCCTTGTTTCCTCATTCTCATTCACCTTTCCCGTCTAATTAGTTGCTAAATCTCAACATTTCTGCCCCTTCCAAACCTCTTGCATTTTCTCCACCATCGCTGTCTACACTCACACAGTTGCCATCTCTCCCCTGGACGCTGCAGCAGCCTCCTAAAAGGTTTCCCTGCTTCAAGCCTCTCCTAGCTCAAGTCCACCCGACTCCTTTGCTGCCAAAGGGCTTTTCCTAAAGTTCAGTTCTTTGTCAAATGCACCCCCCCCCAGCCCACCAATAAACCCCAGTGGTTCTCTATTACCTCTAGGATCAAGTGTAAGGGTTTTAAAGCACATCCCATCTTTCTTTTCAGACTTCTTATGACTTATCATTGTCTATGTACTTGTGGTCTAGCTCTACTTGCTTCTTTGCACACATGTGATGTTCCATGTCTTTTTTATGGCTTTTCCACATGCCTAAAATGCTCTCTCTGCTCACTGCCTTGGAATTCCTGGCCTCCTTCGAGTCTCAGTTTAAGAGGCACCTTCTGCAGGAAGCTTCTCCTGTCCAGTTTTACCTCCCACCCCACCCCCACTCCCATTAGCTCCTTTCACTTTATGGTTTACTTCCAGCTACTTTGCATGTATCTTGTATGTACTTATTTACATCGACATTGTTTCTCCGACTAGAATGTAAGCTCCTTGAGGGGAGAAACTGTTTTGGCTTTTTCCTTGTATCCTCAGTGCTTAGTTCTCTGCCTGGCACAAAGTAAGAGCTTAATAAGTGCTTATCGATTGATTGAACTCTTTTACAATTCTTAATCATCTTCTCCCTCACATGGTTACTTAACCATTTCCTGTGTATGCCTTATCTCTGTAATTAGATTATAAGTTCCTAGAGGCCAGGGGCCCTTTATATCTGAACCTAGTGTTGCTTATCAATGATATAAGAACAGGTCTTCTCAGACTTTACTGTTTCCATTTTTGTCCAAATAGCCAGACTGTTGACCATTGAGATTCAGGCTCCCTGGCTGGCTATCTCTTGTCTCATGGGACCAATTATTAAGCCAGGCAATGGTAGGGAGAGGCTTCATGGAAGATGAAGGACTTGAGTTGGACCTTGAAGGCTGGGTCTAATTTAGATACTCACAGGGCAAGTGAATGGAACATCATGAACAAAGGTTTATAGTCAGAAATGAGTGTGGTGGGTTTGCTCAGGGCAGTGTGGCATACTGGATTGGGTACTAGAGTTTGAGTCAGAAAAGAACTATGTTCAAATCTCACCTTAGTCATTAGCTGTGTTAACCTGAGCAATTCACTTAACCTTTCTAAACCTCAGCTTTCTCATTTGTAAAGTGAGAATAAGAATGGCATTTAGGTCATTGTGAGTCCCAAATGAAATAATTTATGTAAAATTTTGTACAAAGAACCATACAAATATGAACTATTATTAGCTTATCTATTATTATCTTAGTTACCTGAAATTTAGTTGGGAGTATGCCTTATTTTTCTTCTATGGTCTCTTCATCTTCTACTTTTGTGCTATGCCCAAAGTAGTCACTCAGTAGATATTTGTTGAATGAAGAAAGTTTGACCATTTTTGTGGCTAGTTATGATTATTGATTTTTTTGTAGCTATTTCATTGGAAATCTATCCAAAATTCCCCACAAATCTGCTATGTTAGAAACAACTCAGTCTTGTAATATAGCCTAGACTGTATACACTCTAAACCAGGGGTCCTTAATCTTTTTTTTTTTCATGGACCCATTTAGTAGTTTGGTCTATAGACTCCTTCTCAGAATGTTTTTATTTTAAAAAATCATAATTGGAGAAAATACCAAATTTCCATTAGAGATAAGTGAATAGAAACATGTAATTTTTCACCTAAGTTCACGGACATTCTGAAAACTATCCACAGATTTCTGGTCAGGGAGTGAGAAAAGTAATAGACTCTGTGGATGCCAGAGTAAGGTTCCTGGTTCTAGACCATATAACTTTTAGAAGAGTTTTCAGAGTTTTGTGAATTATCTTTTCCTGTTTTTACCTTTCCTCCACCAAAGTCTTGCTCAAGAGTCTTATGGTGGCATGAACATGACCTTGAATCTTAAAGTTACTGGCAGGTTCTACCAACCTGAAAAGTCTTCAAACAGACTCCCAGCAACATGCTGTGCCTGTTTTCATGAGATCAGCTTAGGTAAGTATGAAGAGATTTATTGTCAGGAAGTTGGCCATTAGACAATAAGTTCTTAGGCTAAAATGACCTATGAAACAAAGGAAAATATAAAATGGTCATCAATTCTTTGAGGCCCCTTTCCATTTCTGCAGTGATAGTGATGGAGAGGAGGAGAAAGGATCAGAGGTTTCTAAGAATTACACAATTCTGAGACCACCTGCCAACATTAATTTAACTGTTGATACTCTAAATGTGAGCGCTTTGTCTCAAAACCAATGTGTTGATATGCTACTAAAGGAACTGGACCATATAAATATTGGCATTCTCATTATAAATGAAGCCAGAAGGTATAAAGAAACTGGAACTAAATTGAAGAATGGCTCACAGATTCTCTAGTAAAAGGAGGATAAGCAAGTGGGTGGAATTGCTTTTTATTGTGTGCCCAAAGGCAATATGCTGCATCATTTCATAGAATACTTAGCCTTCTTGCTTTGCAGTGCTCATAACGAGCAGAGATAAGAAGACTGTTCTGAAAACAGTTGCAGCTAATGTGCAGCTAATCTGTTGTAGAGGATGAAGAAGTAGATTCTACAAATAACTTGACAAATCAATTAACTATATGTCTTAATATTCAGTTACTTAATTTAGAAGGTAAACATAGTATATGTAAATAAAATAGTGAGAAAATATGGAACAGGATTAAGAAATGAAAGAGGCCTACTCGGGAGGCTCACATGTGGCTCTCTTAAGTATGTTCTTCAAATGAGTTGGAGGATACTGAAAATGGTAAACACTGAACAACAGCACAAAATAAAATTGTTTATAACTTAACAAATAATTAGTAATATATTATTGATATGAGAGTCATTGGTGAATCACCTGTCTATGCAGTTAGACCACCACGTAGAGCAAAGGTTAACACTAACATCAAATTAGAAGAAAGGATGAAAACAAGAAAACAATGGCTTCAATTATAGTAGGTCTAACCTGACCTATTTAAATTAACTATTAACTCTGAAAAATGGATAAAAATAAAGACATTGAATCTGATCATCTTAATTTCTTAAAAGCATTTAAGTAACACAAAATGGTTGTCACAATGAGGAAGCCAAATGAGTATATACAAGCCATCTCAGGCAACAATCATTTGATATCCTTGCTAAACAGAAAGACAGGACAATCTCAGTTTAAAGTACAAAATCATATCTAAAACATAACGGAAGAGAATGGTAGAAAATTATAAACAGCTTTTCAGTTTCAGAACACTGAGAGGCAATCAAAAGGGAAAATGAATTTGTAGAAAGTTTAACATAAGACTCAACAAAACCTGACTATTACAGAAATACTTATGGATGGAACTGGAGGAGAGACAACAAATAGTTGGAAAACAAAAAAGATTTTCAAGGATTTCTATAGCAATCTATTATTATTAGCAACATCATTGGTACCACTACATTTAGACTCAACACTGAAACTGTAGGAGGAAATGGACATGACGCTTAAGATGTTGAAGTTGGGAAGAGTGGCTGGGCCAGACCAAATACACAGAATAAATCCATGCTAAAGGCAATATACTTTAAAGACAGGTATCAATTTTTAAGCTATCTTAGGGAATTTTTCCAAAAGAATGGGGGAAAATCATAGTCATGTTATTACCAAATAACATTGGTTGAGAAGGCATTGGTGACTTGAATTATCTGAGTAAAATGTAGGATTGGATAAAGTGTAATGTAGCTTTATTTGTTCAACAACCCTATGATTACTAATATTGAGTGACCTCTAGGCACAAAGGATCACAGACTTCCTTATTTTAGAGATGAGGAAATTGAGACCCAGAGAGGGGAGTTTGCTCAAGGTCACAAAAGTATCAAATATAGAGTCTGAGCCAAGATCCTTTTATTCCAAATCCATCAGTCTTTCCATGACAACATATAGCCCCTCAAACAGGAAGTCATGCTTTTCAAAGTTATTTGTCATTTCTACTGCAGAGAATCTAAATGGAAGAAGGATTCCATATAGATAGGGGAGGGGGCCCTCTAGATATCCCATCTATAGATGAAGTTGCTTTCATCTGTATTAATTTCCAGAATTCTAGAGAGGGCTCTTCAATGAGATATATGACCACTCAAAATAAATCATCCTAGGAATCCATAAAAAGAAGAGCAAGAGGAAGGAGATAAAGAACATCTATTGTCCAGATAATAACATGCAGCAGGATGGACAGTCTATTGCATGAGTTTATTAATACATTTATTATGAATAGATTCTACAGATGGCCAATGAGGTAAACCTAGAATTCAATACAAAGAAGAGAAATGGTTGGTTTGCATTTGGGAAATTGTTCTTTGCTTTTAATTGCCCCCAAATATTTCCTAAAACAATCCTCCATTTTTTAAACTCCAGGATTCTCCTCATGGGGGCAACACCATAACTTCAAAGCGGTGGGTGATCTCAATGGAAAAGCAATGGAAAGACATTTGGTGACTGTAAGTCAGCATTTGACCAACAGTATTTTTTTGCATAAAAAGTGTGATAAAAATACATCATCAAGGAAATATGTAATTGGACAGGGAGGTGGGCTGATCATGGTGCAAGAAGGAGACATGGTACGTGGATGGCATTAGTGCTGGCTTGGTAAACAAAAAAATATTTAAAGTCTTAGAATGAGACCTCAGTAAGTCAGGCAGATCCTTTAGGAGAGATTTATGGGAAGAAAAGGACAAGAATCACTGTGCAAAAGTGTGGACAAATAGTGGTCTCTATCAGTGAAGGGAACACCCTCATGTATTAAATCAAGCAGTATATCAGCAAGCACTTTATTAATTGCCTTCTATGTGAAAGGCATTGCACTAGATTTTAAAATACAGAAAGTAATGGAAAGAGAGGTTTTCACTTACTAGAAAGTGAGGTCAATATTTTATTCTTTAATGTGTTGGCAATAATAATAATAGCTGACATATATGTACATATGTGCCACTCACAACTATGATTATTGACAACATATGCATACGTAGAGACATACAGTGTCCAAAAACTCTTAAGTCAATTTTAAACTTTAATAGCATAAACAGTTTAAAATTTCACTAAGACTTTTGGGATATTCTAGATAATATATGCATATATAATGCTTAATTGACATTTTTAACTCTCCCAACCATCCTGCCAGTTGGTTGCTATTATTGTCTTCATTTTATATGAGGAAACTGAGGCTCAGAGAAGTCAGATTATTTGCCTAGTTAGTTAACCAGTGTCTGAGGCAGGATTTGATGTAGGTCTTTCTCATTCAGAGTATCATCATCTTTCCATTACACCACACTGTCACTCAGTATCGGAAAGGAATGCTGAGCAGACTCACCAGCCCAAAGTAGGACTGTGGTGACGACATCTTTAGCATTTTGGTTTGTTTTGAAGACCAAACCAAGAACCTACATTGAAACACCTGCCTAGCTCAGCTTTACCCTTGAGGAGCTCCACTTGTCTAATTTCTCAAGTAAGAATTGGAGCATTAAAAAAGTGATTAATTCTAACAGTGATAAAGCCAAGGATTTTACCGGCACATCCTGCACACATTTCATTCTCACCTAGCTCTCCTAGGATATATAGTCAAGCTGTGTTTATACAACCAGAATGAGAGAGGGAGAATAGAGCAACCTTCTGATGTCCAGTGGAGACAAATCATAGGAAGAATAAAGCATTTCTTTCATATTTTTTGGTGCCGGATAGAAAGTAATTATTTCACATCTACACTTCATCTGTATGAAATCTTTCTTTCCTTTAGGTTCTCTCTAGGAAGGACATCAGTGAGCTGGAGAACCTCCAGAGAAGGGTACCTATAATTATGAAAGGCTTTCACTTTACACCATTTGAGAATCATCTGAAAGAGCTGGAAATGTTTAGTCTGGAGAAGAGAAGACTTAAAGTGGCGGAGGGGAGGAGGAAGGAGGAAGGCACTTTAACTGTCTTCAAATATTTAAAAGATGTGGTCAAAGAGATTAGGCTTGTTTTGTCTAGCCACCTAGTTAGAATGAGAAGAAGTGGGTTTATTTGTCTCCACAGACTCTAAGATCCAAATTCACTGGCCTACTCCTCAGTTCCTAGAACATAACATTCCATTTCCCATCTATGTGCCTTTGCACTGACTGTCCTCTGTCCCTAGAATGTTCTGCTCCCTCACTTTTGCCTCTCAGTATCCCTGGACTGCTCCAAGACTTAGCTAAGATCCAACCTGCTTCAAGAGGCCTTTTCTAGTGCCCCCAGCTTCTAGTACCTTCCTCATTCAGATTATCTTTGTCTACTCTATTTCTTTTTCATTTAAAAAAATTTAAGATTAAAAATTTTTTTTACCATCAACAAGCTTTAATTTTCTCTTCTTCCCACTCTCCCCTCTTCAAATGAACAATAGAAAAGAAAAATATAGCCTTTATAACAAATATCCACAGCCAAGCAAAAAATTCCCTTTTTGGTCATGTCCAAAAATATCTAGAAGAGAGTTATCAAGAGAAGGGTGTCAGATTTCAGAGAGGTCAAGGATCTTGGTATATAGTGTTTGTTGGTCTAAACCTAATTTCTGCCAGACCACTTCTCATTTTTTTCCATCATGTTTTATCAAAAATGAGTCCTTACTTTAAAGTTTGGGTCTTTGGGTTTATTCAAGCACGAGGTTTCCAGGTTTTTTGCTTCTGTATGATGTGTAACTAGTCTGTTTCACTGATCTACCTCTGTCACTACTATAGTTTGAGATCTCATACTGTTAGGTCCCCTTCTTGCCCACTTTTTAAAAATTATTATTTCCCATGAGATTCTTGACCTTTTTCTCCTTCGAATAAATTTCATTATTATTTTTCTAGCTCTATAAAATAATTAAATTCTTCATATATATTTTTACATACTTAATTATTTCTATATCAAGTCCTCCATTAGAATATAAGCTCCTTGAAGGCAGGAACAGTATTTTGCCTTTCTTTTCAAGCCCAGAACTTAGCATAGCGCCTGGCATATCGTGAGTGCTTAATCAACGCTTATTGACTAATTAACTGAAATTACAGAGAGGTAAATTTAGGCTTGATGTCAACAAAAAGTCTTCCTTACAATTAGAGCTATCCCAAAGTAGAGTGGGTGGTCTCTAGGGATAGCAAGTTCTCCTTCATTGGTAGTCTTCAAGCAGAGGCTACCAGTCAGCTTCCTCACCCTGAGTCTCTCCCTGCTGCAGTCCATCTTCCCTTCAGCTGCCAAAGTGATGGTCCTAAATACATCTGACGGGTATGTTGTACTGGGAACTCTTTTCCACATATAGGTTGAACTAGAGGACACTGAGACCCCTCCCACTCTGAAATCATCAGGGTTTTTTTTTTTTTTGCTATCCATTTTCCTCAGTAGCACTAAATCAATTGCACTATATTGGAGACAAATTTTAAAATGAATTGTCTTCTGTAGAGTGGATATAGTTGACACTACTGAGAAAATAACAATAGCTCACATTTATAAAACAACTTATATTCTACAGAGTATTTTTTCCCTCAGAATCCCACGAGGTAGATAGCCTCCATATTATTATTTCCATTTTATGGATGAGAAAACTGACAGAGAGGTCATGACATGCCTAATATCACAAGGTTAAGTGGTAGATCTGGAAATCAAAACCAAATCTTTTGATTCCAGGTTCAATGTCCTTTCTATTATTTGTTTCTTTTAAAAAATTATCTAAGTTTTGATAACTTTCATTTTTACATGACATTTATTTCCAAATATATCCTTCCCCTCCTCTATCCATTTATATGTTACTTGTAACAAAGATTTGAAAAGAAAGAGGAAGAAAACAATTTAGCTAAACTAAAAGAAAAGACCCCCAAAATCTAACTAGTTAGAAAACTAACCAACACACCAGCCTCTTCTGACAATATATGCAATAGACCACATCCATTGTCCAACATCTCTGAAACAAAGGGAAGTACATTTTTGTAACTCTTCCCTTGGGAGAAGCTTAGTCAGTTTAGTTACATAACATTAATTTTCATTTTTCTGTTCTTTCCTCTTATGCTGTCATTATCACTTTGTAGGTAGTTTTCCTGGTTCTGCTTACTTTACTCCTAATTCACATAAGTCACTCTGTATTTCTCAGAATTCTTCATATTTCCCATTTCATGTAGCATAGAAATATTCCTTTGTATTCATCTACCATAATTTGTTTAGTCATTCCTCAAATGATAGGGACCCACTTTGCATCCAGTCCTTTGCCATCACAAAAAATTGTTGCTAGTGTTTTACCTTTTCCTGAGAGAAAATGAGGGAACTAGGAAAAACATCCTTCAATATGAAACAAACAAACCAGCTCTGGAAAAGTAAAAGTATGTTATGATTTTCTGAAGCAATTGGGTTGAGGAAGAGAGGCATACCTATCTAATGATATATGTTGCCAGCAGCTCCTTCTGACTGTATCCATTTCATGAATTGAGAGGTACTCATCAACTTACATTCTTCACCCCGTATTTATAGGAATGGGAGCAGTTGGCTGGGCTGATGTGTTCCTTTTGCTAAAGTACGATTTTTTACCCCCTGCATTATTCACAGCTGGCTACGAGATTGTAGATTTCATAAACCACCCTTCCTCTTTGTTCACATTCACACACATAATTGAAATCAACACTATCTTTAAGTTAGGTTCTTGTTTAGACTCAAGGTGCATAAAATGAGTGTGCTGTGGGTCTTTTTCATGCTCGATCTCTTGGGGAGTTAAATAACTCTCTTTACTCCAAGGTGTATTTAATTTGTAAAGATATCTCTTTCCTCCTTTTATCCCATTTACCAATGAGGATAGTAACTTGGGGCTTTCTTTTGTCCCCCCTTATTCTGCTATCCTGATTTCAAGTATAGGCTACAACTGAGCAGCAGAGGAAGAGCCCACTATTAATGCCAATGGGAGAGCTTGATCTCTTAATGAATCCAAGTAGGTGAGGGAGGGAGGCAAAAGAGAAGATATTTAGGGGATGGAGGTTCTATTGAGAAGCAAGGCTAACAAAACTGTGAAATAGATGAGGTTTGTCTCTCGGACCCTGCCTTGTCTGTGCAGCTCTTGGTGCCTTTCTGTTGTTTTTATGGTTCAGTCACGTCCGACTCTTCATGACCCCATTGGTCCCTTTCTAGGGTCCTCCAATCCAAGTTCATGGTTTTATAGATTCAGAAGAGACCTCAGAGATCATATAATCCAACTTTTTTCATTTTATAGATGAAAATACCAAAATTCAGAGAGATTAAAGGTACTTGTCCAAGGTCACAATTATGGTAAGCAGAATGAGGCCATCTGACTCTAAACCCAAGGGTTCCTTCTGCTGTACCAAGTTGCCCCTGCCTTGGTTACAAGATAGTTTCTCCAAGCATGAGAATCCTCCCTTTCTCATAATCCTCATCAAATTTTACTCTTCCTTTGTCTAATTTTTTCCTGGACCTCCTGCCTGTCTAATCTGCTAAACTAATTCATGATAAGAAGTTGGAACAGTTTGAATCTCCCTTTTGCCCTTACCGTTTTCTGGCCATATCACAAAGGCAGTATGGTATTGAAAGCAAGGTACCAAAGTTACAGTTAGAGAACTTGAATTTGAATCTCAGGTCTACTATTTATTAACTTTTGACTTTAGACAACTCACTGAATTCTGGGCCTCAATTTCCTTTGTAAAGTGAGGGAAATCTAGGCAAGTCAACAGGTATTTATCAAGCACCTACTATGTGCTACACATTGTAGATATGTTTATTTAATTGTTTTTCTTTGTCACCAAGTAGAGCTGGGTGGGGGAGATTTGAAATATCTATGATGTAAAGAAAAAAGGCATCAATAAAATATTAAAAAAATAAAACAATAGAATTAAATTAGGGGATCTCTAAGGTTTCCAGCTCTAAATCCTATGACACTATTATTAATTTTACGTATATTGCATATCTCTTATTCGATTGTGAGTTCCTTGAGGGAAGGGCTGTGATTTTTTTCTTATATCTCTGGTATCTAGAAGAGTGCCTTGCCCGTGATGGTTCTTTAACAGATATGTGTTGAACTGAATTCAAAAGCCAGTACTTGTTTGTGCTGAGATTATGCCTTCATTTTCAATAAAATATCCAATATGGCTAAGTGAGTAGGAACCATATCTGGAAAATTTTATCAAAAAGATATCTTTTAAACAATATTTTAACATCAAAGTCTACAGCCTGATGGGTTTAACCAGAGATATGAATGTAATCATCTTTACATAATAGAAAAATATTAGTCTGAAAAATTGGCTTCCACTTCTAGGAGATAATGATCCTAATAGCTGACATTGACATAATACTTTAGGTTTTATAAAGCACCTGTCTCACAACAACTCTGAGAGGTAGGTACTGGAAGCATGATCATCTACAGTTTATAGAAGAGGAAATTGCTGTAGTGAAAGTCACTTGCCAAGGGTCACAGAGCTAAGTAATTATTTACGTTTTAGTAATTATTTCTAAAATGATGAGCTGTTTGAATTAAGTTTCACCCTCCCTCTCAAATATATTTGTGCTACGTTCAGAAGGAAAACTTCGAGAGTGGTCGGAATTGCATCTGGGTTTGCAAGTCACCATGGGGTCTGCTTTTTTTTTGTTCTTTATGTCCAGTTTGGAAGACAGAGAGATTTAGCCAGTGTGGTAGTACAAGCCTATTTATCCTGGCTACTGGAGAAGGTTAAGGTGGGTAGATCACTTGAACTCAGGAGTTCTAAGGTTCAGTTTGTTAACTCAAAATCTGTCACCAATATGGCGAGCTTCCAAGAGTGTGGGCCACCAGGTGGCCCAAGAAGGGGAGAACCAATCTCAGTTGGAGACAGAACAGGCTAAAGCTCCTGTGACTGAGCTGTGAGTGGCCCTGTACATCTTGTATGAGCAAATAGGGAGGAGGACAAAAAGAAGGAAGAAGAAGGAGGAGGAGGAGGAGGAAAAGAAGAAACAAAAAAAATAGATTGATCCATAGATGGATAATTATTTGCTTGTAATTTGTGAAGTTATTATATTCCCTCTATGTAAGTTAGCATGAATTGTCTTGGGAACATCTTGAATAGAGCATAAGTGCTGCTGAGAATCAGAAATAGTTCTGGGTTGTTTTTTTAATGTGTTTGTCTTTATTATAGAGCCAAGTCTCAGTTTCCTGCCCATTTAATGAGGAAAATGTAGGCAAGCCTTTGCAAATGCAGCATAATTTGGAGTTTGTTGTTTCTGTCTTACCAGATATAGTTCCCATTTTCCAATGTAGTATAAAACATAGTGGCTGTAGAGTGTGGGGACTCAGGTTCAAATCCCATCTCTAAATGATTACCAGCTATGTGACCATGGATAAGTCATTTAACTTCTCTGAGCCTCAGCTTCCTCATCAGTAAAATAAGGATTTCTATAGCATTTAATTCACAGGGTTGTTGCGAATTTCAGATGCTATCATGTATTTAAAGCATTTTGCAAATCTTCAAGCTCTATATTGTCAGTTGCAGAACACTGATAACAATTATTATTGTGATATGTATGACACATTTGGAAATATGAAAATTTTTATACTTCTAGACTTGGATGAATCTGGGTTCTCATTGGTACAGGTCTCCTCTCAATCCAACGATGCAGATCTCAATCTGTCCTTGTCTGCCCCTCCTACCTTCGAGAATACAATTGCCCATCCTGTGCAAATGTTGTTCATGGTCTGCCACAGATTCTGCCCAGAGGATCTACCCAACATCCTGGGAATTGTCAATAAATATGTTATACAAAACAACTGGCAATCCAAGTATATTTTTTTAAATAATATTTAATTCAATTCAACTAGTATTTTTACATCTCAATGGTTTTGGAGGCTACTGCCTCATGTAAACATTTAAGCATCATTTTAAACTTACTTGATCTGAGAAAATCTATAGTTTAGGAAATAACAGGGAAGGTATTTTAATCTCTTCAATAATTTTAATAGCTAAAATGATGTTTCTTCGATAGGAGCTCAGATTTTACTATCACATTCAGTCAAAGCCTTTCAAGGACTTTGTCAAATTTATGTCATTACCTTGATTATTTAACAGAAGATATAAGTTTACTGAATGTAAACTCCTTGAGGGCAGGGACTGTTTTTTTTTTTTTGTCTTTGTTTCTTAGTGCCTAGCAGAAAGCCTGGTGAAAAGTAAGCATTTAATGAATGTTTGCTGGTCATTTATGTTGGGTAGATTTTCTCTGAATTTGCACAGAATAAGAAGGCAGGCTAGCACGCCAATCTGTAGATAGATGAAGATTCAGCAATCTGCTGAAATTACAGATGACT
>CM053626.1:241283880-241341033 GCA_028646595.1 Phalanger gymnotis | reverse complement strand
CCTCGCTCGAACTCCTGGGTCCACACAGCGGTCGGCTCTGCTTCGGATTTTTTTCCAGCTGTAGTTTCTCGCCTCTCCTCGCAGCCAAGCCTCTGGCGTTCTCAAGCCCGGCCTCAATGACTAGAGACCAGAGTCCAGAGACCCCTTGGTTCCCAAATTGGCCCCTTTTAAGTCCTTAATCTACGCCCACACAGGTTTCACACCTGATAGGGCTTTGGGCCTGGGGCTTAGCATTTAATAGGTGAAAGTACTTTCACCGTAAACAAAAGCCAAACTCCTCAAGGGCACCCATTAAACTAAGCCCATTTTGCCTTACTGGCACAGTTACATAATACTTTTAAGGTTTGCAAAATACTTTACAAATACTGCCTCATTTTAACCTCACAATACCGCAGGGAGGTGTATATTTACAGATGAGGAAACTGAAACAGAGTTTAAGTGATTCACCTAGAGTCATGTAGTGAAGTGGTACCTGAGGCAGAATCTGAACTCAGTTCTTCCCCACTCTAGGTTTAGTGCTCTATCCACTGTACCACCTGGCTGTCTCACAAAATATAAGACTATATTAAAGGTTATATTGTTCAACGCTCATTGGATTCATCGACAACATTTATAGTTTCTGTAAAAAACAATATGGAGGACCATTTCTGCTGTAGCATCAATAAACATTTGTTATTACCTGAGAAGCTTCAGAAGCTAAACAGTATTGTGAGAATACTGGACTCAGTAGGCTTAGAGGATAGATTGCTGCACTCAGGGTCAGGAAGACCAATCCTAATTCTCTCTTTTTGCTCTTTGCCCCCTTTAGCAAATCAAAATAGGGAAGAGAGTAAGGGGAAGGATTAAAATTCAGTACCATGAGTACTTGTTTTATTTTTTTTAATTTAAAAAAATAAATTGCACCTGCTAGAAGTTAATCGTATAGGGCCTGTATGGACCAAATTGTATTATATTGACTACGGCGGGGCCTTAGGCTAGTTTCTGTCAAGTAAGTTTTTATCAAGTAGAAGTTAAAATATTATTCTTGCATTCTAACCCAGTCTTTAACAAGGGAGCAAAATCAATGCCCTCTCCATGACAGCAAATTATATTTCACTTTTGTACATTATAGTACTTTTTCTGGAGTTGATAAATAAAGAAAGAATACTGATTGTAATTTAACATAGTAGAATTTACTTAAATGAGCTGTCAGAAAGAACAGAACCCTTAAAATAATTGATTTTTCTCCCCATCAAATGAAAAATGTACAATCCAGGGCAATGAAGTCCTTTTAAACAAAAGTAATTTTCTGTCCATTAAAGGAAACATAAAATACAGCATAGAACAGAATTATCCTAGAGAGAGAGAAAAAAAGACTTTTGTAGATACTTAACTTGTTTTCAGTATGAGCTTTAGCACAGAGGCCTTAAATAGTGTCCTAAGCATTGCCCACTGTAGTGTACCACGAGAAACAACAACATAAAAAGGGAGCCTATTTAAAATCAGGAACAGTTGCTGTCTCAGTGTTTTTGCCATATGCTGATGCGTTAAATTTGCTGAATGTATGTAAGTGATTTGAAAATGACAACTATTTCCTGACAAGCAATGGCAGGAGGGAGACTTTGAAAAAAATCTATACCGACCTCACCTCTATGCAATTCCTATTGACAGTTGTCACTCAAACGGTGATATCACATAAACACTTTCCGATCTGCAGCTTAAGTTTTCATAAGAGGGCAAAATCCTGTTAACTTCTGACCCACCTCTCAGACATCCATTCTGTTGTCTTCATGTTTGCAAACCGCTGACAGATTTTACTAGGCAGAGTGTCTGAGGTCTACAGCGTTTCAATCATTCTAAGGCTTTGTTTCTTCCTCCTTGTCCCCTTTCTCCAAAAGAGAATCTCCTTGAGATTTTTTTCTCTCCAGGTCTTACTTTTAAAGATATGCATATACAATTTTTTAAAAAATATTATGAAACAATCAGTACTCAGCTATCATCCCTCTCACCAACTGAAACATTACTTATATATGAATTATATTTTGAATGTTTCAATTCCTCTGTTTTCCTAAAGCTAGACTATTTAATTGCAGGATATCCTTGAAATCTGAAAATAAAGAAAAAATTTCTCTCTCTTTTTTTTTACAAAATAAATATGACTTGGTTTTATAAAAATCGTCAATTTAGAAAATACAGAAAATAAGGCTGTGTTCACACAGGATCCATCTAATTGACTGAGAAGTTTAAAAATTCAGTCAATTCACCATTGTTTTATTTTATTTGATGTCAATTACTTGGTTTGATTGGTTTTATTTTTCATTGAGTTGACTGATGTTGGTATCAGCATAGACATGTACGTCATACTATAAGCTTTGATGGATCTATGATCTTATCAATGTGGACATTACCTTCAACTCATCAAAATCCATCCTATCTCTGGTAACTCTTGTCCATTTCTTCTTACAAATTCTTTACAAGGGCCCCAACCAACATATGTATGGGAGTTCAGCCAACATGCTTGGGGGCTTTCTACTGTTTCTTTAGGCATGATATGGACACCAATAGAGCAGTATAGGGTCTGTTCATTTTCCTTGCTCTCAAGCACTTGTCCCTACCTCTTTCTGGTTTGTTCTCATTATTGTCTATTTTGTACATGTTCTAGGTTTCTTTTGAACTAAAGTTTACTTTTCTGTGCCACTCTGTTGCATAGTCCTGGTTGCTCAGAAACAACGAGTAACCAGAGGTGGATGGGAGGGTCACTTTAACCCTTACAAGTTCAGTAAGATGCTTTGGGAGGAATCAAATTACATATTATGATCACTTGTCTTATTTTTTTATTTATTGAAAATCATTACTTATTTATTTTTCACATTTTTTTTCAAAAAAATGAGTTCCAAATTCTCTTTCTCTTTCCCATCCATTGAGAAAGCAAGAAATGTGATATGAATTTTACATGTGAAACTATGAGAAACATTTCCAAATTAGCTATGCTATAAAAAAGCAAGAAAAATAAAGAAAGTAAAAAATTATACTTCAATTTGCACTCAGAGTCCACTGGTTCTCTCTCTGGAGGTAGATAGCATTTTTCATCCTGAGTTTTTTGTAATTGTCTTGGATTATTGTATCAGAGTAGCTAAGTCTTTCATAGTGGACATCATTATAATATTGCTGTTACTGTGTACAATGATCTCCTGGTTGCGTTCGCTTTTCTCTGCATCAATTCATATAGGTCTCCTCAGTTTTTTCTGAGATCACCTCCCCCTTATCATTTCTAATAGCACAATAATATTCCATCACAATAACAAAGCACAACTTTATTGTGGACTACTGCTTCCTTTAATCTGCCCTCCCTTTCATCACCCCAGCCCCCATCTCTCTTATCCCCTTCAGCTCCTACTTACCTGTTGGTTAAGATAGATATCTATACCCAATTGAGTGTGTACATATTAATATATAATATATATTATATATGCACATATGTACGTATGTATATATGTGTATGTATATACATATACACATACATATATGTGTATATATATTTTTTTCTCTCTCTTTGAACCAATTCAGATGAAAGTGAGGTTCAAACATTGTCTCCCCTGTCATTCTCCCCTCCACTGTAAAAGCCTTCCTTGAGCATCTCTTTTATGAGATAATTTTCTTCTCTCTTCCCTCTTCTCCTTATACATCTTTCTTACCCATTCTTTTTTTTAGATCATTGCAACATAATTGACTCATTACTGTGCTCTCTTTGTTGGATCCATCTAACAGCCCTAATAATGATAATTCTTAGGGGTTACACGTACCATCTTCCCATGTAGGATTGTAACTAGTTTAACATTATTGAATCCCTTGTGATTTCTCTTTCAAATTTACTCTTTTATGCTTCTCTTGAGTCTTCTATCTCAATGTTAAATTTTCTATTCAGCTCTGATTCTTTCATCAAGAATGCTTAGAAGTTTTCTATTTCATTAAATATCCATTTCCCCCTCAAAGGATTATACACAGTTTTGCTGGGTGGATTATTCTTAATTATAATCTTAGTTCCTTTGCCTTCCAGAATATTATATTTCAATCTCTCCACTCCTTTGATGTGGAAGCTGCTAAATCTTGTGTGATCACAACTAGGGCACTATGATACTTGATGGTTCCTTTCTGGCTGCTTGTAATATTTCCTCCTTGACCTGGGAGGTCCAGAATTCGGTTATAATGCTAGATGTTTTCATTTTGGGATCTCTTTTATAAGATGATTGGTGGATTCTGTCCATTTATATTTTAGTCTTTGGATCTAAGGTATCAGGGCAGATTTCCTACATGTCCAATAATTTTCAAATTATTTCTTCTTGATCTATTTTTCAGGTGAATTGTTTTTCCAATGAGATGCTTTACATTTTCTTTTTTTTTTTCCATTTTTTGGACTCTGTTTCATTGTTTCTTGATGTCCTATGGAGTCATTAGCTTCCATTTACCTAATGCTAATTTTTAAGGAGTTAGTTTCTTTTGTGAGCTTTTGTACCTCTTTTTTCCATTTGGCCCATTTTGTTTTTGAAGGAGTTCTTTTCCTCAGTTGATTTTTGTGCCTCTTTTACCACTTGGCCAATTTTGGTTTTTTAAGGTATTGTTTTCTTCAGTATTTTTGTGCCTATTTTTTTCACCAAGTTGTTGATTCTCTTTTCAAATTTTCTTGCATCACTCTCATTTCTTTTCTCAATTTTTCTTGTACCATCTTATTTCTTTCTTCAACCTTCCCAAAAATTCTTTTTGGGGCTTGTGTTCAATATGCATTTGGGGGGGGGGTGTTGCTTTTTCATATATTCTTCTTTTGAGTTTGTGAGTTCAATTTCATTGTTACCATAATAACTTTTTATGGTTGGGTTCTTTTCTGTTGTTTGCTGATTTTCCCAGCCTATTTCTTTACTTTGAACTTTATGTTAAAGTTGGGCTTTGCTCACTTAGAATTGGGGAGACACTGTCCCAAGCTTCAGGCTTTTTCTTTCTATTGTTTTCAGAGCTAGTTCTAGCTCTGCAAATTTTTGTGCTTCTAATCTTGGGAGAGGTATGATCATTGCTCTGGTTTGCACTCTGCTCTTTACTCAGAAAGGATCCTTGCTCCTCTGTAGCCACAAATCACCAACACTCGTTTTAGAGTTACAGAGCGGGGCTTCTGTACCCTTGTGACCAACAACAGGTGCTCCTCTACCCCTAGAACTGTGCCCCAGAACCACATATGGGCAATGGAGTTGCCAAATAGCACCTGGTTCTGTACCTAGTGTTAGCTCAGGGTCTCCTACGATCTCTTCCTGACCAGTTGTCCAATTCCTTTCATTTCTTCGGCCTGAGAGCTCCTGCTGCTGCAGCCACCTCAAAGGCTCACTGCTGGCGCTGCCACCATATGTGCTCTGGGCCAATCCCTATCCCGGTGTCACAGACCTTTTCTACTGGCCTCCTAAATTGTCTTGGGTTGGAAAAATGTTTCACCCTGACCTTTCACTTGTTCTGCCACTCCAGAATTCTATTTGATGAGTTATTTTAAAGCTGTTTGGAGGGGAATGTTGGTAGCATTAACCTGGGTTGCTGTCTCTACTCCACTATCTTGGCTCTCTTTGCCTACAGCCAAATCTGAATACTTGTTTTAAAAAGTTCTTTGTACTCTTTGGATGAAAGTTTTTTGAGGCAAACACCAAGGTTAATAGGTGTGTAACATTTAATTAAAATGAACACACGAAAAATTTTTTAAAGGAAAATATTTATTGAATATTCATAAGCTCATAGTCTATAGCTAGAAGGGACTTTAAAGTCCTATGGAATCCAAATTCCTAATTTTACAAATAAAGAAATTGAGAAACAGAGAGGCTAAGTGGCTTGCCCCAGCTTACACATGTAGTAAATCTAGACAAGATTCAAACTCAGGTCTTCCTGAGCCTATATCCAGCACTCTAGCCATGATACAACATAGCTACCTCAATTATACTTAGTTTTAAAGAATATTATTTTTACTCATTGAATAAACTAAAACTTCATTAAAAAATAACCACTAAACTTTACTTTAAAAACACAAACTTTAAAAGTGAGATATAATGCAGCAAGTTTCCTTTGAGACATTAGGGTGCATCTGAGCATACCTAGTATACTTTATATACATACCTGCCCCACGTCCAGTTAATGTCCCCTCAAAGCAGTTCAGACACATAGACATTTAGTTTTGTAGATACTTAATATCTACTTTTTTTCTCTTGAAGTCTGTTTTTGTTTTTTTCTTTCTTTCTTCTTTCTCCCTTCCTTTCTTTCTTTTTCTTCTTCCTTCCTTCCTTCCTTCCTTCCTTCCTTCCTTCCTTCCTTCCTTCCTTCCTTCCTTCCTTCCTTCCTTCCTTCCTTCCTTCCTTCCTTCCTTCCACACTGCCTATTTCCCTTAGAAATGGCATGTTGCTTTTCTTTAGGAGCATAAACTCTAACAGAAAGTGGGTTTTTCACCGTGCCGCTGCCATGTTGGTGATGAGAATTGAAAACTAAGATCTGGTCTTTGTGGCATGCAGCTGCAGATATGGATCTATCATGAGAGGATGTCCTATGAAATTAGAGATAGATGAGAGATATGGATTTATTCTTTAGGATGTATTCCTTCCTGGATGTCAGGTGCCATTTGTCACACCCTAGATTTAGCTGTCCATCAGGATCTAGGTAAAAAGGTGTTTCATAGCTTAGGGAGTTGCTTGATGGAAAACCTTTATCCATGGTTAGTAGGAGGAGGGGAAGGGGCCATCCTTCTAAGAAGTTTAGAAGTCTGAGAGGATTCACAGTGGTACACATCCCAAAATATTGGTGGTATTGTTTAGTTGGGTTTGACTCTTCATTATCCCATAGGGGATTTTCTTGGCAAAGATACCGGAGTGGTTTGCCATTTTCTTCTCCAGTGGATTAAGGTAAATAGAGGTTAAGTGACTTGCTTAGGGTCACACAGCTAGTGAGCATCTAAGGTGAGATTTGAAATCAGGTCTTTCTGATGCCAGGCCCAGTGCTCTATCCACTGAACTACCTAGCTACAGCCAACATATATAAATATATATATGATATATAATATATAACATATTATATTAATTATATAATACATAATAAAAATTATATAATAATGTTACATAATAGTAATATATATGTATATATGTATTGGTAGCTAAGGGAAGCCAGATTTCATTGCCTTCTCTTGCAAGTGACATCATTACCCAGTTCTTCCTCAGGCACCCTGTTAATCAACATGCCAAGCTCAACATATCCAAAACAGGAGTCATTTCACTCTCCTTCTCCTAGCCCAACCTATTCTTCCAGTGAACTTTGTGTCAAGGGCCCTCCCATCCTTCTGGTCGCAACTTCAGTGTCATCTTTCACTCTTTCCTCTCCCTCACTCCACATCTCCAATCATTAACCAAATTCTGTTGTTTCTATATTATCAGCATCTCTCATCTCTTTTCCACTTCTCTGTATTTACATGGTCACCACCCTCATTTAGGTCCTTACTAATTTTCTCTCGGACTTTCGCCATCCCTAACTGTGGACAGCCTCCACAGTGCCGCTCTGATCAGATCACACTTGCCCCTGCTACATCCCCACTCTACCACCACAATAGACTCAATAAACTCGAGGGGGCCCAGTTACCTCTGGGATCAAATATAAGCCCCTCTATTTGGCATTTAGGGCAGCTAGGTGGTGCAGTTGATAACGCATCAACCCTAGAGTCAGGAAGATTCATCTCCATGAATTTAAATCTGGCCTCAGACTCTTACTAGCTGTATGACCCTGGGCAACTCACTTACCCTGTTTGCCCCAGTTTCCTCATCTGTCAAACGAGCTGGAGAAGGAAATGGCAAACCACTGTAGCATCTTTGCCAAGAAAACCCCAAATGGGATCACAAAGAGTCAGACACAGTTAAACAACACCTTTCCAGGTCTTCAATTTACTAATTTTCTATGACCAACTCCCCCACTATGCCTTGATTTTGTTATCTCTCCAAATATTCCACTTCTATGTTCATGAACTCTGAAATTTCTTTATCTGGTCCCAATATTTTATCATTTCCTCTTTCCCTCTGCCTTAGGACCCTCAGCCTTGTTCTTTGTTCTCACCACAACCTCCAATTTCTGTTACTATGGAGGGCACTGCCATCCTCCCCATCACCCAGGCTTGAAGCCTAGCTGTCATCTTTGACTCCTTGCTCTTGCTCATTCCCCCATATCCAATCAGTTTCCAAATAATGCTGATTTTACCTTTACAACATCTCTTTTATATGCCCCCTTTTTTTCTTTCACATTTTTTCCACCTAGATCTTCCTAAAGTAAAGGTCTGACCATCTTTCTCCCCTTTTTGACAATGGTTCTTGTTACTTACTAGCAGGATCGAATATAAAATCACCTGTTTGGCCCTTCATAACTGGGCCCCCTCCTATCTTTCCAGTTTTATGCCTTGATCTCCTCTACATTCTTATTAATTTTCACTGGCCTCTTTGTTGTTCCTCCATACCTTCTGTAAGAAACTTTTCTCAGTCCCTCTTAATGCTAGTACCTTCTCTCTATTATTAACCCCACTTTACACTGTATATATCTTGTCTGTACATGGTTGATTGCATATTGTCTCACCTATTAGATTTTGAACTCTAAGAGGACAGGGACTGTTTTTCTCTTCTACACATACACACACACACACACACACAGAGCTTAGCACAATACTTAGCATATAGTAGGTGCTTAATAAATGCTTGTTGAACTGACTTGATGAATTAGAAGTTGTATCCTTTTATACTCTATCACAAAGTTATTTTTTCTTGCATTTTATGATCTCCAAGTGCTTCATTGAACTCTACACTTTAAGCTTGAATCAGAGGACTACCTAAATTAGCCCTTTATTTAAAGTCTCTCTGAATTAGGTAGTGCGAATATAACCACCAGCATTTTTCAGATGAGGAAAGTGAGGCTCAGAGAGTTTAAGTGACTTGCCCACAACTATACAACTATTAAGTGGCTGAATCCAGGTCTGAAATCAAGTCCTTTGACTTTGAGCCTAGTTCCTTTTTCACTAATAGTGATGAAGAGGTACCAGGGAGGTCTTTTGAGGAAGAGAGGTCACTCCCAGCTGATTTGCTCTGAGGAGGCTGTCTTCAGTGGAGGGAGAATCTTAGAATTGTATTGAATTGAGGCTAAATCAGACAGATAAGGGGTGGGGTCTGATTTTGGAATATAAAGTCACGAGGAAAAAGACACTGAGTCTGAAGTGGGAAAATGAAATAAGGGAGATGGACAGGTTTGTCTCACTAGAGCAGATGGAATGGCTAGGAAGGTGAAACATTTTTTCTTGCTCTCCCTTGTTATAAGGACCCTGGACTAGATTAAATGTTGCCATAAAAGGAGGAAAAACCCAGGAAGCTATTCAAACAAGATTAAATTGGAGATACGACTGAGTAAAAGAAGACCATATTATGGAGAAGACCCTGAATTACAGGCTGAGTACTTAAAGAAGATGGCATTTCTTCTTTTTAGAGCCATCTGCAACTAGGTTGGTAGCTACATCAAAAGCCCCTGATAGCAGCAACCACCTTGCATTAAGGAACAAAGTGCTTGATTTTGGCCCAAGGGAGACACATCCCTTTATTCTACTGTCCCTTTTCTGCTTGCCTTGGGGTAAGAGTGAGAAGCTGGTGCCAGCACACTGCTGTTTTACTATGTGGATTCATGTAGGGCTCAGGGAGGAGGTCAAGATCACCTGAACTCATTTCATTTGTGAACTTTCCCATCCATCAGCTTCGACTGGCTCATGCTCTGCTGAAACTGCCTGAAAAAGATGTAAAAGCTCATCTGTTACAAGGCTGACTGACCCAATGAAGCGCACCTGGGCTGAGGAAAAAGCCCAAGAGTAAGGCAAAGATGCTTGAGCCACAAAGGCTTGCTAGGTTTGTGGCCTTGTGTACTAGGATTTTGTAAAATTAAAGTAAATTTTGTGTCAGTGTCTGTGTGCGTGTGTGTGTGCGTGTGGGTATGTGTGACAGAGAGACAGAGAGACAGAGACAGAAAGAGACACAGAAACACAGAAAAGAGAGAGGCAGAGAGATACTTAGAGACAGTGGCAGAAAGAGAAAAAAAGACAAGAGAAAAAAAAGAACAGAAAGGCAGAGACAGAGACAGAGAAAGATACCCAAGACTAGTAAGTATGACTTTTTATGCTAAGCATCCACAATGCATTTGATTAGGCACATGATCCCTCTTCCTATGTGAAGGAGAATATATGTGGTCTTTGCCCTCAAGGAATGAATCACGTGACCAAAAGTTATTTACTTGTCTGGAAGTCGCAGTGGTAGGCAAAACTTTGGGGCATCTCCTTTCAAGATAATGTGGTTATAAGCCTATGATAAGAAGCAGCAATACTGCAATTGGTAGCATACTCTAAAGATAACCATGGTCTGGTTTCTCCCATTTGTTATAATTCTTCTATGAAACATGACTAATGTGAAAATGTTTTAATAGGAATGTATGGGTAGAGGGGAGAGAAAATTTTAAACTTATGGAAATGAATGTTCAAAACTGAAAATAAATAAATATTAATTATAATAATTATATTATTAAATATAATAATTAATTAATAGAAGTAATAATTATAACCACAAAAAAGATAATAACGATGGTCTCCAAAATGGGATAAATCAGATTTATAAGAATGTTTAAAGTTACCAGCATATACTAATTCTCACTCTTTCTTTCTCTAAACCAGCCCATCTTTCTAACTATCTGTTACTTGGTAATTTTTGGAAAGAGCAGTTTCAGTTGAGTGCTGAAGTTGGAAGCCAGATTGCAGAGTTAAGAAGTGAGAACAGAAGACACAGAGACAATGAATGTAGACACCTTTTAAAAAGGAGATTTGAAAGGGGGAGAAATGTGGGTGGGGGTGTGGTGAGATACAGGGGGTGTAGTAGGATCAAATGAAGGAGTTTTGTTGTTGTTCTAGAACAATCTTGGGTCAGCACCTTAAAATCATATCTCCTTGGCTTGTTTTGCCCCTTGCAATTTCCTCTGGGAATATAGCTTATGTCTAGGTCATGATAGATGTCACTAAAAGAATCTTCTGGTCTTCTGCAAAAAGTTCATGGCAATAATGTATGCTGGTTGTAGGGTAGTCTTGATTTTATTCTACAAAAAAATCCAGAGAAGACATAAATGACTCATAGTAACCCAAAATTCTTTCCTACTGGCCATGTTCCACCTTCTTTCCAGGGCTTATATGGCCCTCAAGACTCCCGGGGTTTTAGACTCATCTCAGAAGCAAAACAATCTTGGGACTGTTAGAGAAGCCAACTGTCACCCTACCTCCACATTCAGTCCATCCCACTTTTACCCCAGGGCTCCAGCTTTCTGATAGTGCCTCCTCAGTGGAGGAAAACTAATTTTGGTTTTCTGGAGAAGCCTCCCTCTCCTCATCAAAACTGTACTGTCTGAATAATTTGTAGTGAAAGCAGAAAAAATTCTATAGCTTTTGCTCCTCGGGACAGTGGCTTGCTGAGGTGCCTCTAAGAACTTGGGTAGGACTCTCTTCTCCACAAGAGACTGACCAGCCCATTTCTTTCTCTAGGAGACTGGGTCCCTGAACTCTGGAATTTGGGTTACTCATGTGCCAACCCCAAGGCTGGTTCCATTCAGGAATTATCCCTCTTCCATTCAGAAGGCTGAGGTTCATGAATTCTCAAGGCTGCCTCTCTGTAACTGGTGTCAAGAAAATTGGAGGCCACAAACTCTCCTCTCTGGTCATGTGGGTGTGGGCACAGGCAATTGCCATGTGCCTCTAGGCATGGGAGTCTGTGTCCAGGCTTAACATTTCCCAGCACACATGTGATCTTAGATCTCTGGTCTTAGCTCAAATTAAGGAGGGCCGATTGCAAGAAAGGACTACTTATAGGTCTTATCCACTAATAACTTGAGCCAGCCTATGTATCCTGTCCTTCGTTCTCTCAAGGAAGTTGTTGACAGACTTCCACAGGGAGATACCATCAGTCCCAAACAAAGGTTCATTACCCTATGATAAGCTCACCAAGTTATTAAGTGATCTCCTCTTTTGGCACTTGCCAAGATCATTTTATGAAGAACTCACACAGGACAAGTGCTTGCATGTGGTCAGAAGAAAAGATACAAGGACATTCTCAAGGTCTCTTTTAAGAACTTTGGAATTGTGTGACATGGAAGAGCCTATCACAGGACCACTCAACATGGCATGCCCTCATCAGAGAAGTTGCTGTGTTCTATGAGCAAAGCAGAATTGAAATAGCTCAGAAGAAACATGAGATGCACAAATTTAGGGAATCTACCCCAAATGTTCACATGGATTATTTATGCCCAACCTGTGGTAGAATGTTCTAAGCTCATATTGGTCTGATCAGCCACAGTCAGACACACTGTAACTTGACTCTCGCATAGTGATGTCATTTTGGTCCTCTTCAAGAATGAAGAACATTAACCAACCAAGTCATGCATGTAACAAGTTTTATTTTGTAGTGAAATGAGTAATATCAGCGCTGTGGCAGGAGTTGTATAAAGGTTAAATTTTAATAAAAATAGTTTGTAGGTAAGTCATTTCCATGAATTTGTAAGCTACCCTTTTCAGAGAGGCTTCTAGCCTAATGGAGTTATTAGCCAGTGGAGAGGAGGCTGTAGCTGATTCTGCAGAAAAGGAAACTGGATTTTTGAGACTGAGGGGACCTCTCAACTCTGCCATTTATTACTTGTGTGACCTTGGGTAATTCGCCTCACTAACCGAGCCTCAGGTTCCATAGAATAAGAAGATGGACTAGATGACCTTGGAGGTTTCCATAGAAGAGCCCCTGGGCCTTGGTCTGAGTCCTTTTCAATAGCTAAGAAACAGGCAGCTCCCCATTTCCCCTACCTTTGAGGGAAGGTTCTTGCTACTCTTCTCCTTCCCCAGATGTGCCCAAATGTTAGCATATAGGCCTTTTACTATGTGGAAGAAAGGAGTCATTGCTAGTGTATATAAATTCTGCTTATAGGGTTATAGCCAAAACTTACAAATTGGGAAAATAAACAGTCTGAATTATTGATGTGTCTGAACTAGAAAATATTTTTAAAAGAAGCAAAGCCTAGAAAGGCCATGCCATATGGTGAAAATACCACTGTGTTTGGAGTCAGAGTATTTATATTTGAGTTCTGACTCTGCACTTACTATGTGACTTTGGGTAACTCACTGACTCTGTCTGGGCCCAATTTTCTTCACAAGCAAAATTAAGTAATGAACAAAAGTCCCTTCCCATTCTCAATTTATGATACCACTTTAAAGCCCTTGTCAGAACTCAAGTAAAGCTAAAATAGAGTTGCTAAAATTCTGCCAGGTCTTCTCTAAGAATAGTTAAGGATTATTTTTAATGAGAATTCTCATTGTTTGTAGGTAGATGAATGCTGAAGCATTCCCATAAGGAGGTAAAAGACTGTCCATTCAATCTTGTTAACTCTATTGCACATGCTCTCATTTTCTACAGGTAGAACAAATTTAAGTTAGCCTGATTCTGTTAAATTCTGAATTAGGGATTTTTGAGAAATAGGAGCATAGAATTGAAAGGAAAAAAAAACAATTTGAAAGTTTCTATGAAAGCTTTTTGACTCCAACGCTCTATATCTTAGTGACTTACTATCTACTATCTTCTTCTCAGGGCTTGTTAATGTCACCGACACTCTAGCTTAGGCATTTGGGTTAATGAAGATTTTTTCTGAGGAGAAAGTTTGTTCATCACTGGGTGTATGAATGACTAAGAGCAGCATTAAATCTCTAGAAGAAAGTATGTATGTTTCTGTGCTGACCCAAGACAATGATAATAAATGTTAAATATTAATTAAATTGTGATAAAACTCATAGATGCTACAAAAATGTATTTATATCAGGATAAGCACCAGGAAAGAGACAGATATAATAAAATATAATAGTATATAATAACATAACAAAAAGCAGAGATGCGTATATAAGTATATATATATATATATAACATCAGTACAATGTGAATATTTAACATTAGAAAAAAAGATAAGAGATTGCTATTACAATACACAAGGAAAGGATTTCTTTTGGAGTAAAGCTCATTTCTCCAAGCCAAATAAGTGATCACTCCCACTTTATCTAGCATGAGAGGCTTGGGAAGGTGAGTGTGTATGGTTTGAGGAAAATTCCCCATGTACCCCTCGGAATTTATTTCTGAGCTCCTGGTTGCCTTGGTCATTGCTTTTGTCCCTGGGGAAAGCTGAAACGATAGTGCTGACAGTTGACCAGAGTGACGGCCCATCACTCAGAGAGTGATGGCTGACTAGGCACAGGACACAGCCTTCTGAGTGACTCATCTTCAAAGCCCCCAGCCTTCCAAGTCTTTGAGTATGTCTGGAGACCAATTATGAGGGAGAGAGTCTCTGTCGATAATCCTGGCTCACCCTGCACTTAGGGGCCCTCCTTTTAGTTCTCCTCTCATCCAGCCCAACAAGAGTGAGCCTGATGGATGGGGGCACTCTGGGCTGTGGTCTCTGTGTGAGGAGAAAATACATTTTCTCACAGCAAGAAAATGGAGATAGAGAACCGTGCTGATGTTAGAACAAAAACAAGCAAGGGCTAGGATGTCACTATCCGTGGTTAGATCTTTTTAAAGGGTTTAATTCGGTACCGTATCCAGTTTTGGCCGGGACATTTAGAAAGAGATCTTGGGAGACAGGACAGGGTCCAGAGAGGAGTGAGAAAAGGGATGGTGAGCCTTACGTTTGAAAGCATCTGTCTACATGGGGTGAGGATTTTAAGGACACTCAGAAATCACACTATCTCCCTAAATCCTCCAGAATCCATATAATTGAATTGGCTTGTTAATGATACCTGGAATTCCACTTCTAGTGATCTTCGGATTACACCCTGCCCTTGTCCTGGGAAGGGTTAACACTTAGTCACTTAGTTCACCTTTACGATACTTAATATATTAGGCTACATTTCTCAGGGATAGAAGAAGGTATGAGAGCAGTGGGTGTCTGTGAGGCCAGTTTAAAGGAGGTGAGGAGGAAATTGGAAAGTAAATAGAACTGCGGGGAGGCATGAGGGGAAAACTTGGGGGTTTGTTGTAGAAGGGCTGCAATATATGTCAATGGAGGGAGTAACCAACTGAGGAAATCATGATCCTTCAAGTTATAACAGGCTCTCCTCAGATTTCTCTTCCCTAGCCTGAACGGCTCCAATTCCTTTAACTTTCCAAGTGGGACATACCTTATACTCTTTCAAGTGTAGCCCAACATTAGACTGAGGTCAGGGACGTTTGTTCTCAGATCCCAGAATCACAGAATGTCAGGGCCAGAAATGACTTTATATATCAGATCAAGTTCAGCCCCCCAATTTTTCAGAGGAAGCTGAAACTTACACGTAGGAAATGGTTGATCCACTATCTCCCAGCTAATGGCAGAGATGGTAATCACGCCTGGTTTTCTTAGTATGCCTCTCTCTTACAATCTCATAAATAAGATGAGATGATGAGGGGACTTCTAGCTGGGACCCAGGCACCCTCAGTTTGGTTGCTGTCCTCCTGAGAGCCCTGGACTTTGTCATGAGTCCTCAGTGACCCAATGGATAAAGTACTGGGCTTGGAGTTCAAATCTTGCCTCAGATACACTAGCACTAGTTCTTAAGTAGTTCAAATGGAGGACAGATTACTTTGCTGTTGGGGCTCCTTTGTTTTAATTGACCCAGTAGGGTATAACCACAACAGTTGTAATTAATAATAAATGAATGATAATAATGATAGCTCACATTATATCTCAGTCTAAGATTTGTGAAGCTACTTATGTATATTCTGTCATTTGATCCTCATAATAATTTTGACATGGGTGCTATTATTATCCCAATTGAGGTGAGAAAACTGAGACAGAAAGCAACTTTGGGCAAGTCACTCAGCCTCTCTTCATCTGTAAAGTGAAAGGCTTCAATTCAATGACTTCTAAGATCTCTTTCAGCTCTAAATCTATGATCTATGAAAATGAAAGTTAGAGATCCTATGCTAGGGGTCATAATCAATCGCTCTGGGTCTGGAGTCAGTAAGATTCACCTTCTTGAGTTCAAATCTGGCCTCCAACACTTACTAGCTATGTGACCCTGGTCGAGTCACTTAACATTGTTTGCCTCAGTTTCCTCATCTATGAAATGAGCCAGAGGAAGAAAATGGCAAACCACTCCAGTATCTTTGCTAAGAAAACCCCAAATGGGGTCATGAACAGTCCGCCACAACTGAAAAATGGCTAAACAACAAAAGTCTTTATTGACTAATTAAGTAACTAGGCACATAAAAGATATTTACAGATAGATACTCTCCAAGGGGTAGGCACTAGCAGTTGATAGGAGACCAAGAAAAGCTTCCCAGGCACTTAAGCTCTTCCTGTCTCAGTTTCCTTACCTGCAAAATGGGGATGATAATAGTACCTACAGTCATGGAGTTGTTGCGAGGGTCAAATGAGAGAATATGTGTAAATAGCTTTGCAAACCTCACAGTGAAATCTAATGTGACCTTTTATTCTCATTATTATCCCTACTGGGTCAATTAAAGCAAGAAGCCCCATCACCAAAGTCACTGGCCTTCCACTGGAACTATTTAAAAACTCTTTAGAGAAGAGTTTGACCAGTAGATCACTTTAGGAAAATCAGCAAACCTAGCAAGATCTCCAAGAAACAAGTGAGAAAATACCCTGACTGAGGCTGGCGACATCTCTTTTTTTTATCATCAGGGTTAGCCAACTTCCTGGTTAGACAAATTATCAGGCTGACAAACCATGGCATAGAGTTCCTAGGACCAGAAGTCTGCTGTTTCTACCACCCTATCCTGAAAAGCACAAGGAGTACCCCTGGCCACCTAGAAAACACTTAATTGTCTCCTTGGAGAGTCCCACCCTGCCTTGAATAGGCCCAGTGGTTCTGGTGTCTGTCAAGGCGTTGACCTGAGTAGAGTTAGAATCCCTACAAAGAAATAAACCACAGGGAAGAAACTTTCGCAGCTAACTTGGTTGCCTCTAAAATGTTTCTCCTCTCCTCCTTCCTTCCATATTCAGTTACGTCAAATAAAATTATAAAGCTCGTGGATCACCTGGGGGAAGGACATTGCTCTTGAGGCAGAGGAAATCCTAGATGTAGCCATTAGAATTTGGCTCGTTCCCTTCCGTCAGTTTCTGGGGAGTTGGCCCCCACCATGTTTAGGGTTGTAGACATACTTCTTGGTCTTTCGATAAATGGTGTAACCAAAATGTTTACCTGTCTCCTTTTATTAAGGGAGAAATATCTGCACGGACAGTACCCAATGCCTGTACACATAGTGCATACATGCACTGAACTGGCACAAGGGAACAGTTAGGGTAAATTAAAAGTGTTGGGCATGTTTGTTCCATTACACTGTAACCACACATCATGTGTTTTAAATGAGAAGAGGACTTGGTCCACGAAAGTGCCTTCAGGAACAAGAATATTGTTTGTACATACAAAGAGTCATGAAATTAAGATAAATGAGGCTATTTGTGGGCATGGCACACCTACTATCAAAATGTTGTCATTGTTTTTTGTTAATGGGAGTTGTATCAGGTGCATTATCTCACTCTCAAAATGAGTAATTTACAGAGGAGCTTCCACCTGCAGCTCAAAAAAATCTTAGCCCTGAAAACATAAAAGTCAGATAGCAAAAGGTGAGACAGGGCCCCCAGGGCAGATCAGGGAGACAAGGAGCACAGATGATTAAAGCCAGACCTCCTCCTCAGTCTGCAGATCACACGTGAATATGGGTCCAATCAGCAGTATTACAGCATATGCCCGGGAGCCTCTCTCCAGCACCACAGAGTAGGTATAGTGGGGAATTGCATTGGACTAGGAATCTGGGCTGAGGACCCAGTACCAGGTCCACTATGTGTTGTATGACCTTGCTGAGTCACCCTCTGTGAGCTTTGCTTTTCTTAGCTGTCAAATGGGGATAATAGCTGCCTTGAGTACCTCAGAGTGGTGAGGATCGAACTAGATAACATATGGAAATGTCATAATCTATGAAGTATTTTACAAACGCAAGGTATTACTGTGCATTTTTCCAGGAGACTTGGCTCTCCTTGGAATCTAAGAGGATTTATTATTGGAAGTATCAGAAGAATTTTATTACGTAGAATTACAGCACATTAGATCTGGAAGGAACTTTCTAGATAATTGAGCAGTCCAACTACCCTCATTTTAAAGATGAGGAAATTGAGATCCAGAGAAATTTAACGACTTCTCTAAGGCAACACATCAAAGGCAGAACATGAAGAAGGGAAGACAAGAGAAGGGAAGGGAAGGGAAGGGAACGGAAGGGAAAGGAAATCAGTATTTTTCAAGTATTTGAAAGATTCATGTGTCAGATGGATTGTTTGCTTTGGCCCAAGAGAACAGAAGTAGGAACAAAGGATGGAAGTTGAAGAGAGGCAGATTTGGGCTTAATGTATAGAAGAACATTTGCCTAACCATTAACACTGTCCAGTAGTGGAATAGGCTGCCTCATAAGGTAGTGAGTTCTCCATCACTGGAAGTCTTCAAGCAGAGGATGGGTAACCATTTGTCAGCCATGGTAGAACCCAGTTAGTTACTGGTTGGATTAGATTACATCTGAAGATACTTTTGGTTATGAGATTCTATAACTACATAAAGCATTTCTAATATCCTTGTAAATAATAAAGTCTCATATATTCTTCAACACTTGGAAGAGTTGCAGTTTCACTGGTGTGGGTACTCTTTTGTCTATTGTAGATCATAGCCCCATGACCTCTCTACACCCTCATAGATGGCCTTGGAGAGTTGCCATGGTCAAAAAAACTAATCGTATTCCATCCCCTTTCCAGCATCTTCAAACTAAGGGTGGCCAAAAGACATGTCATCACCAGGCCAATAATGGAAGCCGTTCAGAATATCATATTGATGATCATATAACAAGAAATGAAGAACAACAGATGGAAAATTCAAATACCAAACTGGTACCCATGGAATTTTAAGTGACCTAGAGGAAGGCCTCTAATGATCTAGATAGCTCCTTCAGACAATCAATGATATTAAAAATAATGATTAAAATAATAATAATAATGATAACTTATTTATATAGCACTTTAAGGTTTACAAAGGGCTTTATAAATATTTCATTTTATCCTCACAGCAATCCTTGGAGATAGATGCTGCTTTTATCCCTATTTTACAGATGAAGAAACTGAGACAGAGGTGACCCAGGGTCACCCAGCTACTAAATATCTTAGGACAAATTTGAACTCAAGTCTTCCTGACTCCAAGTCTACTGGATCATTGAGCCACCTTTGGGAGGACATGGAGGAGAATTCTACAGGATGAAAAGGCAGAGATGAGTTTAGGTCTGCACCATTGGAAGAAGGAACCGTAATAATAAGATCTCTATTTATTGAGTTGACATTGAAGAGGTGTCATATTCATCTAACTCTTATAGCTCTAGTGCCTATACATGGAATACAGTTACTCCCTGTCTCTATCACCATCATACTACTTCTTCCTTCAGGATGTGTTTCAGAGCTGTCTGTTGGAAACTAAACTGTAGAAGTTACTTATATAAGTTGTAATCACCAACTTGACTAATATCCATCTGTTGATGCCTTCTCACCTTTTGTTCTTTCAAAATTGAAAATTCTGGCCCTTCCTGTTAGCTATTAACAGAGTACCTTGCAAATAGCTGTTCCCACACTTTCCCATTCATGACCTCGGGGTGTGTCCCCATTTGTGTCTCCCAAGAGAAGGCAGAGGGGTCAAAAGTCCCAGTGGGTTAACTTGTGGGAGCTAAGCAGGCCACTCTGTGGCTAACTCATTGATCCACAGGATCTGAAAAGGACCTCAGAAAGAGCCAGGTTCAGGTCCCACCTGACACTTACTAGACATATAATCATGGCTAAATGACTTACCCTTTCTAAATCTTAGTTTCCTTCTCTATAAAAGGAGGATAATGTTTACCGTCAGTATCTTCCTCTCTAAGTTCTTATGAAGCTCAAATGAGATAATGAATATAAAACACTTTGCAAACTTGAAAGTCCTATATAAATTTAAGTTATTATTATTGCGATTATAATAGTTCAACCTACATCGTAGCATGTTAGACCTGGTTGTGTTATTAGAAATCACCTAAGCTAACCTGGCCCTTACTTCCTTTCTCCTCCTCTCTTCCATTTTATAGATGAGGAAACTAGGGCCCAAAGTGGTTAAGTGACATTTTTTAGTATGTAAAATATGGATTTAATTTTGGCTCACCCTCTGGTTTTAGTTAAGTGTGAAAATGAGATTAGCCGTCACTGAAGTGAAAGCAGGCAGCAACCAGGGAAAAAGGCTTAGAGGTGACAGATCTTTTCTTTTTTACACAGAATATTGTGTACTTATTTCCATTCCCCGCCCCCCCCACAACTTTCAGACTATTCCTGAAGGCTAGGCTACAGTTTTACTATCAAACTGAATCAGAGTCAGAGTGGGAGAGAGGGTATTGGTGTTACTAATACAATGTAATTTAAGGAATGCTAAAGTAATGCTGGGCCTGGAGTCAGGAAGACTCTGTGATCCTCAGTAAGTCACTTGGCCCTCTTTGCCTCAGTTTCCTCATTTATGAAATGAGCTAAAGAAGGAAATAGCAAACCACTCCACTATCTTTGCCAAGAAAACCCCAAATGGGGTCACAAAAAAGTCAGACATAACTGAAAAAAGACTTAACAACAACAATGACTACCTGTTCCAGAGCACTTTTACTCATAGGCTTGACAATGTGTTCTTTCTTTCTACCTTGTCTGAAATTCCAACTGTTTAAATTACTAATGGCTTAGACAAGAGAAAGAAGGAAATATTGTTTCCAGAACTGGTCCCAACTAGTTAGCAAGCATGGTGAAACAGATTAAGAGCTAGCCTTAGAGACAGGAAGACTGGGTTTCAAATTTCACCTCTGACAAAATCGATCAATATTTATTATGTACTAGGCACCAGGGTTCCAAAAACTATTTCTATCTTGATAAACTTAGATCCTATTGGGAATGTCAACATATAAACTTATAAGTAGCTCCACAATAAATTCAAGTATGCAATATACATACAGGTGGTGACCCTGGATGCATCATTGAACCTTTTGTTGCCTCAGGAACCTATCAATGGTTATAAATTGCAGATCTGTTTCCAGTCTGTAGTGGTTGAGTCTCCTCGACAGTGTACATTACTGAAATGACAGTGTGTTTAGTAAGACAGTGTATGAAATATGGGGTATATGATCTGGTTAATACAGTGGGTGCCAACCATTTGACCATGGTGCTAGGTGCCAGTGAGGACAAAATTTCAGATTCTTTTTTCCGTGAAGTTGCTATCTGCTTTTAAGATGGAAAAAGCCATTGTCTGGGCTCACTACACACCCCTTACTCTGACCAGCTTTGATACAAGTAAACGAATTGGTCAAAAAGAGAGACCTGAAAGTTAAAATCATTCTTTGTACATTATCACTCTTATTGGAAAAAAATCACTCAGTATATTTCTTTTTTGAGTTAGTAACATCATTTTCATACCTGAAAGACAGCATATATGAAAAAGGAGTTATATTCAATAAAACCTCGAGAATAAATCCTCTTAGGGTAGAAACAAGGTCTTTTTCATTTCTGTAGTGCCCATAGAACATTGGCACATACTGGGCACCCTAGAAATATTGATTAAATAAAAATTCGCTAATTTTTATAAATTAGGAGGAGGCTATTCTTTATCAGTGAAACATTTGAATTGCGGAATTTTTTTTTTTAAAGAGCACAGTCACATTGCTTTCAGGTCAGTGTAGTACCTTAAATTTGGCTAACAAAATTTTAGAAAGTAGATATTGATGGATACCTGCTTTCATTCATTTAAATTTTATAAAAGTATTTTAAAAGTAACTATGCCATGCACATTACAAAGATTAAAAAGAAAAACCCTGCCCTCAAGGAGCTTCCATTCTGCTTTCTCTCAGTTCATGAGTTAGATAAGAATGATCTGTCCTCAACATTCTAATTGATTACATGCAAATGCATACTTTTAAAATGTTCGAAAACAGTTTGATCTCTTCAGAGTCCTGAACGTCTATTCTAAATTCCTTTATTTTCTTCTGGGGCAGCTCAAGCACCATCTTCTACATAAAATTTTCCCTGATGCCTTCAACTGCTAGTGCCCTCCCTCTCAAGCTAGTTTATATTTAACTACTTTGTGTATATTTGTGTTTATTCCCTTTATATCTATTCTGTGTATGCTTACGTATGCTTTCATCGCCCCTGCTTTAAAGCAATTTGGAACCAAGACCAAAAAGTCTATGCATGCCCTCAGATCCAGCAATTCCCAAAGATATAAAAAGAAAGGGATCCATATGGTTAAATATCTATATCCATATGCATACACATATACATATATATATACATACACATACATATAAAAGCTCTTTTGTGATGGCAAAGAGCTGGAAAGTAAAGGGCTACCTATCAGATGGGGAATGGTTGAACAAATTATAATATATGAATGTAATAGAATACTATTATGCTATAAGAAATGATGAAAAGAATAGTCTCAGAGAATCTGGAAAGACTTTCATGCATGAGGTAGAGTAAAGTGAGGTGGACCAGAAGAAGAAGTTATACTATAACAACATTGTAAAGAAATACAGCTTCAAAAGATTTAAAAACTCTCATCAACACAATGATGGACCGCAGGTTGAGAGGCCTCGTGATAAAGTACCGTACTTAATTCCTGACAGAGAAGACAATGTGCAATGAGACATATTTTTTGCACTTGACCAATGAAGAAATTTATTTTGCATAACTGCATAGTCATTTTTTAAAGGAGAGGAGGTAGTGGTGGGAGGAAGAGAAAATAGATTTTTTAAATTTAATAAAACTAATTAAGAATAATTCAAATTCCTTGCAAATAGGACTTATTTAGTTTGTACTCGTATTCCTAGAACCTAGCAGAGTGACAGGTACATAGTAGGTCCTTAGTAAATAAATGCTTATAGATCGATTTATTTTTGCTTGATAGATGGAGATAATCCAGGATTCTGAATGAATAGATCATGAATGACAGTACAAGCTATTTGTGGTAGGAAAAGTATTGGGTTAGTGAAAATATCCCACATATACAGGCTTTGGTTAAATTAGAGAAAGAGGTGAGTGATGGGGCCCTCTTTGGGAACTGGCTTTCACAGAGGTATGGTAAGGGCCACAGACAAGTAGTTGATTAGGATGGGGGCAGCAAAGGAAAACAAACAGCTGCTAGCCAGACTGAAGAGAGGAGAGGACAGCCCATTCGGCTGTGTTGTCAGATCGGATCTGAGTTGTGCACTGAAGAGATAACTGTGAACTAACTGACAGAAAGTGTTTACAACTCAGGCAGCAAGAAGACAACAGCCTAGAATCAGGGCTCCTTAGAGCAGCATACAGCAGGTCCCTGAAGCACTTAATCCAAACCAATGGGCTTTGGCAGTGAATGGCTCACATGGGAGAGCTGAGTTTCACTGTGAACAATTGTTTAAATCCAGGCTTAAGGTAGTTAAGTGGTCTGTCCTCAGTCACATGATAGTGGCTTTTAGTTTGATGAGGCTGAGACTGCCTAAGGAAGAGCTAAATGCTACATTTCACCCCAGAGCTTTTTAGAATAATGCCCTATTACAGTTACATCGATTAGGCTCAGAATAAATGTTCACGTTTAAATTGTGCCCTTCTCTCAGAAACGAATTTCATTCATTCTTTTCTTGCCCCTGAAATTATTTTGTCATCAGTTAAAAAAAATTTTGGGCCCAGGAAATTAAATGATGTGTCTAAGGACCTACCTACCTACCTACATACATACATACATACATACAGCAAGTCAAAAAGACAACTAGGCACAGAGTCCAGATTTTCTAGCTTCCTTATTCCTCCAACCACTTTGGTTTTCTTTGTAAAGGTTATTTTAGCATCCCCAAATTATCAAAAAGCATACCTTTATGCAGGGCTTCTTAACCTGGGGTCTACTAATCCATGGATAGATTTCAGGGGGTTCATGAACTTAGATTAGAAAACAACACATCTTTATTTTTACTACCCTCTACTTGAAATATAGCATTTCTTTTAATTATGAATGAAAATAAAACAAAAAAAAATGATTTTGTGAAGGGGTCCATGGGTTTCACAAGATTTGCAAAAGATTCCACAACAAAATTGGTTCAGAACCCCTGTGCTAGATAAAAACAAAATCAAAATGCTGATTCAGAATAGGGGTAATTCATAATGATAGAAATGCTAATTTACAACTAGTTAGTAGAGAATTAAAATGAGAGTCTCAGTTTTAACCCCAAACCAACAATCCTGTTTCTGCCAAGCAATACCACAATCACCGATCTTGCCCTGGTAAGAGCCGAGCCCTATATTCTACCAATTTGCTTTTAAGACGTGGGGAATGTGCTTAGAAAACCAAGGAGGAGATGGAGGAGGAGGGTATGCTATTCTGGGGGTGCCTATGGGCATTGCTGGTTGTTATTCTGTCTCCTTGATGCCTCCTGCCCTCACTACCCCACTTTGAAGAAACTCACACTTAGGCTGACTCCTGTTCTGAACCTACCCTACTATAAAAGTTGTGTGACCAAAGGCCTTTGACACAGTCTTCTACTGGGCAGTGATAGTGACATCAAGTGGATATAAGAGTGAATTAAACAGCTGACTTTACTTGTAGTAGTATGGATATTTTTAGCTGCCAAAGGATTATGCTTTTGGAACCACTATCTCTTTCTGATACAGAATTACACTGAAGGGCCTCACTTGGCTCTGCTCATTGACCTTCTTCCACCTGAATATTTCCTCAGCAAAATCATTCACCAGACATTAAAGTTGCCCTTCTTGGTCCATGTTCAAAACAGGTTCTTCATATTGCTTTGAATGGTGGTTTACTCAAGTCGTTCCTGAATATTGGGAGGTGGGGGGTGGGGTGGAATGAAGGAGATGGTTTTAGTAATACTTCACATGGATTTGATTCAAATCTGATGACTTCAGGGTATGCCCACCACAAAGCTGGTAAATACGTAACACTTTGGTATTGCATCAGCTATAAGAACTATATTCCTATCCCCACCTGGGTGTTTTCTAATGCTGCTAGCTTATGCCCTATCTTCTTAATCAATCAATCAATAAACATAATAAATGCCTACTATGTGCCAGACACTGTGCCAAGCACTGCCTTCTTCTGCCTTTCTCCCAATATTTCACTTTATGGTTGTTACCACAGTCAGAAAGGAAGTCGATGTTATCATTGACCTTTATCATGGCTTCAGCCTCTCTTCCTTAGATTGCCCATAGCTAACTGGTGCTGGATGTGTGTTGCTATACTAGTTATCATACTACAGAACTGACTGTGTCCTTAGGAGAAAGAGATAGAGATCCAGCCGAGACCTCCATTTTAAAGTAGTGTAGCTCTGAGGAATCTTCCTAATTGGGTGGCTTCCAGTTATGTTTATTTTTGCTTTGTGTGGGAGGCATGAAATTCTTCTCAGGTCATTCTCCTTCGTTGCCTCTCCTACATCTCCTAGAAAATTCAGGGAAGGTGAAGATACACAGTATAAGGCCTAGATATGGCAGTCTTTTGCAAGCCACAAGTCCTTGGTCCCCTGACCCCATTCATTTTCTGGCCATCTCTATGGTTCCAAAAAAGAAATAAAAACATAGGTATCTAGAAAATTAATTGCCCAGCACTTTCTCACAAAGGGAGTTAGTTGCTTAATGTTATTTAATGGTAGGCTGCAGCAAGACATTTAAGAACAAATTCTCCTTTAGAATGGAAAACACACGGGAAGATGCTAGTGAAGGAAACAAGGAAAACTTATCAAACATGATTATGTATGTTATTACAAACAGTGAGCTATTCTGCCTATTGTATATAGAACTCCTCTCCTTCCCACACACCCTCCATTCCCAATCCCCAGCAATAGGGTCTGGAAAGCCATGGGCATGCTGCTGAATTTTCAGGAGCAGAAAACTTTCACTTGGCTGTCACCCATGAAAGCCAATGTCTCCCTATCAGGGTGGAGGATTGCCATTGCTTTGTGACTTTGAGGTTAGAATAAGGTATATTGAGGCAATTCTTAATAGCCTCTTCAAACGGCCTCTTCATCATCTATTCTCTTGTTAAAAGTAAAATTGAAAACAAATCCTTAACACAAGTGGCTTAAACCATTGGAAAGCTGAGATTTCAGACCTTACTGGGAATAGTGGTCTGGGATACACAGAAAGCTTCAGGATTACAGGGATCTCCTCCACAAGCAGTTTCTGGCCTATACTCAGCTAAACTATCTAGCTTTTGTTTGAATAATATTTTATTTTCCCTCAGTCATGTATAAAAACAATTTTAACATTCATTTAAAAAGATTTTGAGCTCCAAATTCCCTCCCTTCCTTATTCCCCTCTTCCCTCCCCGAGACAGCAAGCAATCTGATATGTGCAATTATGCAAAACATATTCCCATATTAGTCCTGTTGTGAAAGAAAACATAGACCAAAAAAAACTATGAAAAAATAAAGTAAAAATAGTATGCTTTCAATCTGCTTTCAGATTCCATCAGTTATTTCCCTGGAGGTGATAGCATTTTTCATCGTGAGTCCCTTGAAATTGTCTTGGATCATTGTATTGCTGAGAATAACTAAGTCATTCACAGTTGATCATCATGCAACATTACTGTTACTATGTATAATGTTCTCCTGGTTCTGCTCACTTCACTTTGAATCAGTTCATGTAAGTCTTTCCTTGTAAAATACCTAACTTTTGAACTCTCTAGTGAGTTCTTCCAATGAAGTTGCTCCATTCTGATTCAACCAGATTGGTATTCATATTTTATGAAAAGGTCGACAGGATATTAACACCTTGGTAACATATCAAAACTCCATCATCGTATACCGTATAACTACTTCAACCTAGCTAGGGAGAGGGAACATTGCCTCTTTTATATATCTTTTTCTTGTGTTTATAATATATGTATAGTCCTTTCAGGTCACATGAAGTTGGGAAGGAAGAAAGGATCCCATGGTAATCAAGGCATGAAGCATTTTGATGATTTATGATTTATTATTGGTAGTTGTCATACCCCAGACAGAGAACCTGGGCAAGGTACAAAAAGAAAGACTGGGAACCAAGCAGATCACATCTATCCATGTTCAAAGAGATTCCAGCTACTAACCCAAGGTATAGAGTAATCTAGTGGCTTCCTCAGAAATTGTATTATCAGTGGCTATTCCAGTCCTACTCTCAAATAGGTATATGGACATTGCCTGCCTTTTTACCAACTTTCTTTTCTGTCTCTATTACTAATGTAAAGCAGATGGTTATATTTTACCTCTTTTACAGAGCAATTAGTGGCTTTGGAGAGTTCAGCTACCTGGGTGACTTCTACATATGTCTACGTTTGTAATTCCCTGTGCTATTTCTGTTTCTGAAGAAATCATGACCTGGTGAGCTATACTACAAACTACTGGAGGTCTTGAAGCACAGTATATACTAGTAGGGCTGGGTAGTGTTAATATTCTGTCACAAGATTAGTGACAATTTTGTTCTTGAAAATGCCTTCTCTTTTCCCTATCCTCATGAGTATATCTGCACCAGAGGTTGTATGACCCTGACAGTCAGAAATTGGGGGATTCTGGTAGCAGTGAGACATAATAAGAGACTGGAGGAAATGTCTCATTTTTAAATTTTGTTTTTTGTCAGGGCAGTTGTGGTTAAGTGACTTGCCCAAGGTCACGCAGCTAATACATGTGTCAAGTGTCTGAGGTCGCATTTGAACTCAGGTCCTCCTGACTCCAGGGCCAGTGCTCTACTCACTGCGCCACCTAGCTGCCCTCTCATTTTTAAAATTTTAAGGTTGTGGAAAGACATACATGAACTGATGCAAAGTGACGTGAGCAGAACCAGGATAACATTCTATACAGTAACAGCAATGTCATATGATGATCAGCTGACGGTTTCCACGCGGGCTAGCGGTGTCTTCTGTTGGTCGCCTGTGAGCTGTTGGAACCCGTGGCCCCGGAGTCACCAAGATGCCTAAGGCAAAGGGAAAGAATCGACGGCGGCGGAAATTCGGTTATAGTGTTAACCGCAAGCGGCTGAACCGTAACGCGCGGAGGAAAGCAGCGCCGAAGATCGAGTGCTCGCACATCCGTCATGCCTGGGATCGCTCCAAATCGGTGCAGCAGAACCTGGCGGAAATGGGCCTGGCCATGGACCCCAACAGGGCCGAAAGGTAACAGCAATGGATGTGGATGTTAGCAAGGAAAAAAGGCCCAGCAAAATAGTTCGGAAGCCATGTGTCTTGAATGATCTAGAAGAGGAAGCCAGCCTGCCTGAGAAGAAGGGTAATACTCTTTCACGGGACCTCATTGACTATGTGCGCTACATGGTTGAGAATCATGGAGATAACTATAAGGCAATGGCCCGGGATGAGAAGAACTACTATCAAGACACTCCAAAGCAGATCAAGAGCAAGATTAAGGTATACAAGCGCTTTTACCCTGAAGAGTTCCAAACCTTTATTGATTCCCTGGAGAAGAACAAAATGGAAGTAGAGTGAAGGACTTCTGCCATCATCCAGTTGTGGCTTAGCTAAGTGAACATTGTTGAAGCCCTGGGTGGGAAAATACATCTGGTGAGAAAGGAGTCCCATCCATACTTTCTTGGATTTCCCTAAGGTTGTACCCAGTCTTTTTTTTTCCTAGCTGGTGCTGGATCATAGAAAGGAGCTGTGTTGTTGCCATAAGAAGTAGATTTCTGGGAGAAGGGGAGGAGCCAGAACAAGTTACCTCTGTAGAAGGGATTTTTTTTTAAAATGCTGGCTTTGAACATTAAAGCTCATGTGTCTTTGAAAAAAAAATATCATATGATGATCAACTGTGAAAGACAGCTATTCTCAGCAATATAATGATCCAAGCCAATTCTGCAGGACTTAGGAAGAAAAAAGCTATCCACCTCCAGAGAAAGAACTGGTAGAGTCTGAATGTATATTGAAGCATACTTTTTTAAAAACTGTTTTTCTTGTTTGTTGTTTTTGGTCTGTTTTCTTCTGTTGTTTCAGTCGTATCCAACTCTTCATGACCCCATTTGGGGTTTTCTTGGCAAAGATACTGGAGTGTTTTGCCATTCGCTTCAAGTTAAGTGACTTGCCCAGGGTCACATACCTAGTAAGTCCAGATTTGGACTCAGGAAGATGAGTCTTTCTGACTTCAGGCCCAGCACTCTACTTACTGTGCACCTAGCTGCCTGTGTTTTATAACACAACATGACTAACATGGAGATATATTTTGTATGACTGTACCTGTATAACCTATATCAAATTGGGAAGGATATAATTTAGAACTCAAGAAAATTTTTAAATGAATGTTAAAATTATTTTTACATGTAATTGGAAAAAATAAAATATTTTTAAAAAGCGCTATAAAATTTCAAAGTTGGTTGATTAATCAAGGGCAAAATAGTATGAAGGTGCCTCATTCATTAGTTCATTTAATGAATATTTATTGTGCGTGGTATTCTGCTATAGAATTATATGTGAAAATAGAGCCTGCCCCCAGGAAATTTAAAAGTTAGTAGAGGAGATCCTACAGCTACATATATAAGTAAGTCAGGGTGGCACAGCAGAAAGAACACTGGACTTGGAGACAGGAAAGTCCTGGGTTTAAATCTTTCCTTCAATGCTTAGTTGTATAAGCCTGGACATTTTGTCTAACCTCCCTAAACTTTGATTAAGTGTAAAGGGACATATAAATTCCTGTGTTATGTAGCCCACAGGGTTGTTTTGCAGATCAGATGAGATAGTTATGTAATATTTTGTAAAAACTGAAAATGCTACATAAATGTTAGCTATCACTCTAATACAAGGTACAATATGATGAATATCATAATAAAAGTGCAAATGGGTTTTCAGAGGAGAGAATGATGCTTTCCACTGAAGGAATCAGGGAAGGCTTCATGGAGGCAATTTTCGAATTGAGCCTTGAAGAACAAATATAAGTTCAGCAAGCGGAGATAGATGGGAGACATGGCAGTCTAAGAAAGAGGGAATGGCATGAACGTGGAAATAGAGGCAAAGGACTTTGTTAGTACTACCATTGATTAAAGCATAGGTAATTATTTAAAAAATAAGAACTAGTAGGAAATAAAGCTTGAAAGAAAGGCTGGGCCAGACCATAGAGAGCCTTGAATGCCAGACTAATGAGTTTGAAATTGATTCAGTAGGGGGAGAGACATGAGCAGAGGAATCAGAGCAATGTGATTCTGGTATCAATGTATTGAATGGGTTGGTGGTAGTGGAGCAGACTCCAGATACTAATTAGGGAACTATTGTATTGTATTGTATTGTGAGGAGCTGAATTAGGCTAGCACTAATGGAGTTAGAAAGGAACAGATTGATAGAAAATATATTCTGGAGGTAGAATCTCTTGGACCAAGTTGAATGTGAAGGGCTAATGGAGGCGGGGTAGGGGGTGGGGGGAGTCATAGATGACTCAATGATTTTGAGCCTCAGTGTCTAGGAGACTGGAACTGCCTTTCACAGAAAAATGGAAATCAGAGAGAGGAACTGGTGTACGGGGAGAAATAATGAATTTTGGTTTTGGACATGATGAATTTAAAGTGCCAGGAGAATATCTAGGTGGAGATAACATCAGGCAGCTGGAAAAGTGGGACTGGAATTGATTTCAATTCAAATCAGTAAGTGTATGTTATGGTGAAGTAAATGATCTTTACAAGGTCACTTTCCTCCTACCTATAAACTCATTTAATATCTTAAGTGCCAGCATGATGTGATGTTTCCGTTTCTCAGCACAAACATGAACTATATTTGATCCAAAGTGAACAAGGTAATTAAATTTTCCTTTAAACTTGGTAAAAAGTAAAGAGAAAAATAGTTTCAATTCATTTTTAGGTCTCCATAATTGATTATTCAATTCAATTTAATTCGATTCAATGCAACAAGCATCTATTAAGTGCTTATGTGGTACAAGGCACTATGCTAGGCTCTGGGGATAGAAAGACCACCCCCCCCCCAAAGATATAGTCTCTGCCATCAAGGAGCTTGAATTCTCTTGCAGAAGAGAAGAGCAACATGTACACAAATAAGTAAGTATAAACTATATAAAAAGTAAATGCAAGGTAGTTTTAGGGTATAGATAGAGAAAATACTAAAACCAGGGAGAGGGGTGGGAATCAGAAAGATAGCATAAAGGAGGCAACCACTGAAAAAGAGTTATAGATTGCAGGAGAGAGGGGTAAGGAGAGAACATTCTAATCATAGGGGATAGATAGATAACATTTGAAAAGGCATAGATTGGAGAGATGGTCACTTTTTTGATAATATTTTGGTAATGGTATTGCTTTAAGTTGTGCAGTATCAATGTACCTGAAGAATAGAAGTTGAAGATCACCCAAAGGGCAATGGAGGGCTACATGGTAGACATGAACAGGCAACAACATGTTAAAGAGAGGAATTGTGCAGTAGTGCTGTGTGAAAGATGTTACCAGAGAAATGTAGAACCAGAAAAAAAAGAAAGGCTTGGAGACATAGCAAGAGTGACTGAAAATCAACAAATCACTATGTGCTCCATTGGTGTCTACAGAACATCAAAAAAAGAAAATACGAAGGAGGCTTTTAGCAAGTGCAGTGGCCCAATTGTGGTGGATTGTCCACATGATGGAAACAGACACGAGCTGTTCAGGATACAAAGAGTGAGTTGCAATCAGCATCGTTGGAGGGAACCCCCAGATCTATGGGATAATGTATCCGTTGAAGTTTTGAAAGATTATTGAAATTGACTATTTTATCTTTTATCTGACCTTTATTTACAATTTTTTTCTCCTTTCTGTAACAGTAAAAGATAGCTTTCCATTCTCCTCTAATACTTTAATGGTGTGATATTTGTATTTCATTTGTCATCTACTTAGAATTTATTGTGGTTTAAAGTTTAAAATGTTGAACTAAACCTATGTCTATTATATTTCTTTCCAAGTTTCCCAGTAATTCTTACAGGACAAAGAATTATTTTTACAACTGTATATTGCTGCAGCCCACCCAAGTGTACTGAATATCTGTCTAATTATATAGGTCTTTATTTAAAAAAAAATTTCACTTATTTTGTTAAAAATTTTCCCAATTACATGCAAAAAGTTTTAATCATTTTTTAAAATTTTGGGTTCCAAATTTTCTTCCTCCTGTATCAGTTATACATATGTAAGTATAGAAAACATATTTCCATATTAACCACATTGCAAAAGAAAGCACAAAGAAATAAAACAAGAAAAAGAAAGGAAAAAATTTTTAAAGTATGCTTCAATCAGCATTCAGAATTCATCAATTCTCTTTCTGGAGGTAGATAGCATTTTTCACCATGGGTCCTTTGGAATTGTCTTAGATCATTGTCTTAATCGGAGTAGCCAAGTATTTTACAATCGATCATCCTTACAATATTGCTGTTACTGTGTAAAGTGTTCTCCTGGTTCTGCTCACTTTACTTTGCATGAGTTCACATAAGTTTTCCTGTATTTTTCTGAAACCATGCTGCTCATCATTTCTTATAGCACTATAGTATTCCATCACACTCATATACCACAACTAGTTCAGCCATTTCCCTTAACTTCCAATTCTTTGCCACCACACACAAAAAAGCTGTTATTTGTAAATGTAGGTCTTTTTTTTTCATTTTCTTTAATCTCTTTAGGATACAGACAGTAGTGGTATTGCTGGGTCAAAGGGTATGCAGCTTTATAGCCCTTTGGGCCTAGTTCCAAATTGTTCTCCACCAACTTCACCCACAGTGCATTCATGTCCCAATTTTTCCACATTCCCTTCAACATTTATCATTTTATGATTATCTTTAATGGAATTTCTCTCCCTATATTATCTTCTTCCTGGGTTTTATTAGTAAAATACAAGTATGTGGATGGTTGTGGCTTTATTTTATGTCCTTCTGTTGTACTTGCTAGGGCACAAATGTAGAATCATGTATTTATAGTGGGGCAACTTGTGCTCCCAACCTTATGGGAGTGCCAGTGTCTTCTGATTTTATCATGCTCGTTTTTCTGAACAATCTCTATACTGGGCACTGCTCTCTGTCGGACCAACATCTGGTTGTCATTTTGTTTCTTTGGTGCCTTGCCAATAGGTATCGTGTCTCTGATGCTCCCCATCTCTCTTGATATCTCTCTCTGCCTTCTCTTCTCTACTGGGCACATTACTATGCTAGTTTTATTACCATTGCTAGACCTTTCTCCCTATTATTGGATCCTAGGCATTATCTCTTTAATGTCACCTGAAGACTTTCTCATCCCAGAAAGCAACCTTTGTAGAGATTTGACCCGGCAACTTCTTCTGTAGGGACTGAAGCCCCCCACCGCCTCAGCAACCACAGCCACTGAAAACCAAGGAAAAAAGTTCTCAGCATCAAAGTATTTGGCACTGTCAAATAATTCAATAACAGAAACAGATAAAATTTTATCAGTGGGAACTACATTAAAGAAATTACATTACAATTTGCTTTCCTACTAAACCATAAAGAACACGTGACTTGCAGCAGAAAACTTCTTGTATTTATTGCTTCTCCTTGAGATCAGGGACTTTCTCTGCTTTTATATTTGTATCCCCAGCAATTAACATGGTGTTTGGCACATAGTAAGTGCTTAATGAATGTTTTAAAATTCATTCTTTAAGACAGGATGACACCTCTTTATTCATAGCAAAAATTATGAGTTACCACACTCAATTAACAAAAGAAAACCTCCCCAGACATCAGTCTTAGATTTAGTCATTATTATAACTGAAATAATAGTCCTTTGTTCCAAACAGTTATGTAATTAAAGGTTAGGAATTCCAAAGCTCTTCTCTGGCTTGGCATGCAAATGAATTTGAGTCATGACAAAAGGTAAACAAAGAAGGCAAGGTCATTATTCTATATACACCTGGCCCATGTTCCTAGTTTTATTATTTATATCTCTCCGTACTAATGTCCCTAGTTTTGGTGCTTTATTTTGTTCAGAAAACCTCAATGAATCCCTATAATTTTATTAGGCTTTAAAAAAATGAAAACAGCTGATTGTTTTGCTAATGAGCTCAACAGCCATTTAGTTTCAATTCTTTTTAGCTCTTTGATTTTTAAAATTTTTATTATTTTGCTTCTTTTAAAATTACTTGATTTTCTAGGCTTTTTAGATGAATGGACAATTCATTGGATTTATCTTTCCTAATTTAAAAATAATTTTTTACAAATATTTGTTTTTACATCATGCTTCTTTTGTCATGTTAGATTTATCAAAGTTTGAAAGAAGCATATTGAAATCCTCAATTATTTCTTTCTTTTCACCTATGTCATCTTATAATTCTGTTAGCTTTTCCTTTAAGAACTTTAATGCCATGCCATTCTACCCCTAAATACTTAATATTTCCATTTCCTTACTGCAAATGGTATCTTTAAGCATCATGTGATTTACCGTTTTTTATGTAGTGGAGAAAGAGGTGTTGATAAGAGTTTCTAATCCTTAAACAACTTCTAATTGAAGGCAAAAGGGAAATAGAGAATAACTGAATGAACCAGTTCCTTGTTAAATTAGGAGTAGATGAGATCAACAACCTTAAACTTGGCAAGAAGTAAGGATTTTTTCCTCTCAGATAGAGGCCTCAAGAAAAAAAAAGAGAATAGGGAAAATCACAAAGAAATGTGGAGATGACAGAAGCTGGAAATGTATTCATTTAATAAGAGAGTGACGGGTGAGGGTATGAAGAGAACAGGAGTGGCTTGCAATACTGACTATTGTTAATGCTTTCACTGGTGGGCTTTTATTGTTGCTTCACTTTTGAAATTAGGAAATTGAAACTCTAGGGGGAGCAATTGGGGGAATGTGTGCTTTGGACTGGGTCTTTTAGAAAGGCATTACAGTTTGTTAACTGTGCCTCAATAAAATCAATCTGTGCATTCCTCTGGAAAGAAGACTTCTTATACACACTGACCCACATTTCATAATTCTGCCAAGTCTTAAATCTCTTCTGCTCTCCAGACTGTCCAGTGTTATTGATAATGCTGATGCTTTAGTAAGCAACCCCATTCTTCTAAGTCAGTTTGGGACCAATGCTTCAGTGAGGGTGCTTCAGGGAATCCAATGCGGCTGCCAAATGGATGGCCTGGCCACTTTTGATTCCTAAAGACTCCTTGATACTTCTCGCAAGATTGAAGCCATTCTGTTTCTGGCACCAGTCCTAGTTTATTGGCTAAATTCCAGCCTGGGTAATTACATTCTCCCATCCTCAAATCCCCCAAGGTAACCCATCCTTTTGTACATCTCCTTGCCGTCCTAATTTTTGTGTGCAGTGTTGTTCTTGACATAGTACTGTCCCCAAAGGATTTTGTGTTTCAATGACAGGGGCAGGTGTATCAATTGGAGTTCATATATTAGGTTTGGAAGAGCTATGGGATAGGGTTAAATGTGGAGGAGGAAAGGTGATCAAGGCACCAGTAAATAGGATGTACGTACAGCACCTAGTCTAACTGAGGATTAGAGAATCCTACAGCAGGCTGGGGGTTTGAAGTCGTCTTGTCCAATCCTCTGCTTTTAGGCTGGTGAAGGGTGGCTATTTATTACCTTCTTGAAAGTTTTCGAGATTAAGACTCCATTTCTTCTCTTGGGAGACTAAGGAGTTTAAACTTTATTCAGTCCATAGTGGAGTATCAATCGTGTTTAAGCCTAGGAGCCACATGATCAGAACTGTTTTAGGGAGAACAATCTGACAGAGATACAGAGAATGAATTGGAGGAAAGGAGAGGGACAGATTTTAGTTCAGGAGAACAGTTAGGAGGCTATTGTAGAAATTTATGTAATGAGGTTCTCAACCAAGCTGTTGCCAATTCAAATTTCCCCAATATTTTTCCTTTGTTGTCTCTGTAAATAGTCCTATCTTCATTGAGGATCTTACTTTGGATTTTTAACTTTTCCTTCTTCCTTTTGTTCTTCATACATCCAACACATCTATTGAATTTGTTCCTTTGTCTCCATTACCACTACCACAATCCTATTATAGGTCCTCATTATCACCCATTTGGACTACTGCAATTGTTGTTTAGTTTGACCCTTCATGATCCCATTTAGGGGTCTCTTAGCAAAGATACTGGAATATTCTTCTCCAGCTCATTTTACAGATGAGGAAACTGAGGCAAACAGGGTAAAGTGACTTGCCCAGGAACACACAACTAGTAAGTGTCTGAGGCCAGATTTGAACTCAGCTCTTCCTGACTCCAGGAATGCAGAAATGGAAATATTAGGTATTTAGGGGCAGAATGGCATTGCATTAAAGTTCATAAAGGGAAAGCTAACAGAATCATAAGATGACGTAGGTTAAAAGAAAGAAATAACTGAACGTGCTTCTTTCAAACTTTGATAAATCTAATGTGATAAAAGAAGCATGATGTAAAAACAAATTAGTAAGTTTTAGTAAATTAGTAAATGTAAATATTGGTAAAACATTAGTAAATATATATTATAAATATATATTATATACAAATATGTAATAAACAAATTAATAAAAACATTGCTAAATATTAATATTGGAATTAGTTGATTTTCTAGGCTTTTTTAGATGAATGGTTGATTCATTGGATTTATCTTTCTTAGTTTAAAATAAATTTTCACTAAACTATTAAGATTTGGAATTAATAATGGAAACATTAAGCACTACCTAGCTGCCCTGGACTATTGTAATAATGATAATTAATTTTAAAGATGATGGCTACTTATATTTCTATAGTGCTTTCACATTTACAAAGATCTTTAGTTATCTCAGTTGTCCTTCCCGACAATTCTGTGAGGCAGATGCTATTATTAATCTCATTTTTACAAGTATGGAAACTTGGGCTAGGAGAGGTTAATGGCTTGCCCAGTATCACATAGCCAGTAAATATCCAAGCTGATAATTCAGACTCATGTCTTCCTTTCCAGTTCTAGTTCCAGCCTTCTACCCACTACATCATGCTTCTTCTCTATGCATTAGCCTCTTAACTGGTTTTTTTAACCTGTATTCTCTCTACTTCTGATCCCTCCTTTAATTTTGCTGCCAGGCTGCTCAGATCTGATCATGTTGCTTCTCCCTTCAACACTCTTCAGTAACTCCCTATTCCCTACCAAAAAAGAAGTCCAAATTCCTTAATTCAGCATCCATGACCCATCATTATTTGGGGCTACGCAACCTTTGCAATCTTATCTCTCACTACCCCTCTCCACATACCCTACATTCCATTAAATTTATCTATAAGCCAACTATATTGTTTACTTAACTGTAAAATGAAGGGGTTAGAGATGCTGGCCTTAAAAGTTCCTTCTAGCTTTATATCGTTGATCCAATGATATTTTCTCAAATGTCTTACAGGCAAAACCAAGCGAAAAATATACAAAATTGAACTTATTTTCTCCCCTGAAACTGTCTTTCCTCTAAACTTTCCAATTTTTGTTAAGAGAACCACCATCTTTCAATTTATCCACATTGGTGAACTTGGAAACATCCTTGTCTCCTCTTTCTCCTTCAGCCCATATCCAAACAGCTGCCAAGTCTTATTACTGTACTTCATGATTTCTTTCAAATTTATCGCTTTTTCTCCACTCCTGATGCTACCACCCTAATTCAGGCCTTGGGTGCCTCTCAGCTAGATTACTATAGTAATCTGCTAAGTGGTCTCCCAGATTCTAGTTTTTCCTTTCTCCAGTCCATCTTCTACAGAGTTTCCAAGGTAAGTCACAGCTCTGATCCTGTAATTCCCCCAAAACCTTTAATAGCTCAAAAACCTTCAATAGCTCCTCATGTCTCTAGGATAAAATTCAAAGTCTTTAGTCTAACATTCAAGCACCCCCCACCCCAGCCCCAAACACACAATCTGACTCTCCCTACCAGTTTTATTGTACTCTATTCCGTTCATAAACTCTCCATTCCAACCAAACCATAATAGGAGCTGCTCTCTAAACTTGACACACCATCTCCTGCCTCTTTGTATTCCCAGAAGCACTCCTATTCAAGGAGCATCTAGATGTCTCTGATTTGAATTCTCAATTTGTTATCTTACCTTAGTAAAACTAAGGAAACTAACAACATAATTCCTTATGCTTTAGTTTCCACATGTGTCAAATTGGGGGAGGGGAGGATTTGGATTAGATGACCTCTAAAAGACCTTCCAGATGTAAATCTATAATCCAATGACTACCATGAGTGGATATACCTCTTTTTTCCCTCTTAGAGTCTCTTTCTTCTTTCCAGTCTCTGCTCAAGACACAATATTCTCAGTGAAACATTCCCTGATCCAACAGTTTCCCCTCAAGTATTTTCTACCTCTTTAAATTATTTTGCATTAGTCTATTCTCCTTTCATGTTGTATTCTCCCTGTAGATTGTAGCTTTTTTGGATTACACAGGATGAGAGGGTAGGTGTCTATGAATTAAAAGTCTACAACACCAGAGAAAGTACCCACCTCATGGATATTCATGTAAGTGACCTCAACATTCAACATACTGTCACATATGCTTATATGACACTACATAAACATTTGAATTGGATTTCATGAATGATTGGGGTGTTTCTTAGCCATTTTGTTCAGTTGTGTCTGACTCTTCGTGACCCCATTTGGGGGTTTCTTGGGGTTGGCCATTTCCTTCTCCAACTCATTTTACATGATGAGGTTCAGAGTTGAGGAAGCTAGTTCAGGTATGAAAGAAATCACTTAAATGATTTTCTCCTAACCGAGAGGAGCTTTATTGACACAAAAGCAGCATGTTCTCCTTCCAAGAAAGCTAAGTGAGACTCGGATACTTGCAGGAGCTATGCTTATATAGAGTTTTCAGAATGATGATGTAGTTTTAAAGGTTTTTATGGGGGTTGAAGATTAGGGATAGGATGAGGAAGATGGATGACAGGATAGGCGACACAAGATAAGAGAGATGGGAAATTTTATGACACAGGATGGGGGGAGACAAGGAATTTTATGGTCCAGGATAAAGGGGGTAGTTTTTTTATGGTATTTCAAGATAAGGAGAAGAGACTTTGGGACACCTACAGGTTAGAGAATAAACTAGGGGCTTCACAAAGTACTGGAAAAGAAACTCTTAACACTTAGGGCACCGTTTGGATCTTCATCATACAGAGAAGAAACTGAGGCAAATAGGGTTAAGTGACTTGCCCAAGGTCAAGCTAGTTAAGTGTCTCAGGCCAGATTTGAACTCAGGAAGATGAGTTTTTCTGACTCCAGGTCTGGCACTCTATCCACTTTACCACTTAGCTTCATGAAGAAAGTAATAGGGGAATTCTAGTCTGAAAATGACCCTTGAGATTTCATTCTAACTTTGCAGGATTTCAGGAGTTCTCCATGTTAGTACTAGGTTTAATAGTGAAAGCAGCCCAGTGTATAGAATAAAGTCTAAATTTCCCACCACTCGAGAGAAAACCCCTGCCTTCCCCCAGTCAGATGGCTTCAAAGTAACAAAAAAAAATTCCTTAATCTTCCTTTCGCCACTGTCATTTGACTTTATTTGGTATCTCCTGAAACACCTCTCTCTGCATTCCATTTGGTAATGAGGAGCTTTAGAATGAATGGGTATTCTTAGGGCATCATTGGACTGGATCTTCCTAGTCATGAGGGGACTTAGAAATACCTATAATAATAAAGACATACTGCTTCTATTACTAACCCTTTTTCATACTCCCACATCATTTCTCTCCAGCTGTTGAGGTTCACAGCTATCCTCATTACTCCCTTAATCTTTCCCACTCACAGCATTCATTGTCACACAATAACATACAATTCCAAATGGTTATCTGCCTAGTATATGAGAAGGTCAGGTGTCATCGGAAACCCCAAGGGCTGAGATATCCTCCAAGATTTTCTATGCAAAATAGAATTCTTTCAGTTGGATTCACAAGTATTCCACGGGACAGGTATTCACATAGTTATTTTAAATAGAAACCTAGAATGAGTTAACGAGTACCAATACATTTGCTCAGATGAAAAAAATACTTTGTTATTGTGTGGCAATTGGTAAAGAACTTATTAATTAAGGATATAAGATAGAGACAGATATCCCCGGAGGCTAAAAGCCATTACAAAGACATCGTGCAACCAATCTAGCAGTTAATGAAATACTCAGAGGTTCACTTAAAAAAAGAGAGAGGGGGCTGCTTGTGCAATGCAATAGTTATCGTCAAATTAGTAAGTCCAAAATATAGGAAAGAGCTCCCAGAAAATATGGCAAAATTTTAAAAGAACCCACAAATATTTGTTTTAATACAGATCCACCCTCTCCCTTGACCTCTAGATTCCAAATACACATGCGCACACACACACATGCCCATAAACATGGCATGTACAGGCACACACACATATACGCATGCACGCACGCATGCACACACCCCACAAAACAGTGGTGACAGTAGCAATAATAGTTCAAGATGGAGAAAAAAATCAAGCTAGTGCTTCAAATGAGAATTAATAGTGTGTTTACTTATGCCTCTTCTGAGACTGGGACAATAGAGGAAAAATAAATAACTCATTGCAATTGCCAGTGAGCTGTTCATTGAAAAGCTAACCATTGAATAAAAGAGAAAATGCTAGAATTTCCTTCTCTTTCCTGCTCTTCTCCTCCTCCTTAAAATATAAGATTTTCCACAGATCATCTGATCTTATTAAAAGAAGTATAGTGTATTAGAAAGGGATTTGGCAAGATCAGCTAAACAGCGAGGATTAACTAAGGATTGGTTCCTATAAGGGGCGATGATGAGGATCTTACATACCTATCCTATTAAGATGCTTATCTCAGGCTGCCTGTTAGAGCTCCAACCCTACAAACTGCTGAAGCAATCCCCACTCTTCCCACCCACAATATAAAGTCTCTCACAAGCCATGAGTACAACTCGACCCAGCACCTTGATAAGGTCAGTGTGATGCGTCCATCCAAGTCTCTTAGCATGGAAACATCTGGAGCAGAGATATAACTATTCTAGAGGAAAGCAAAATAGATCCGTATGAGGAATATGGCATGGAATATCAGGGCCCGGAGCTTCTCTGTGCAAACTGGGTACTTGGTTGCCTTAGGGTTAAAATCTCTTCTGTTTAAATCTCCTCTAGGGGAACGACAATTTTGTTAGGAAAATATGATTATTTTTTCTAAACATAATTCAACAAACACACAACAAGCATCTACTATGTGAAAAAGCTTGTGTTAGTTGCTACAAAAACACAAAGATACAAGGGTGGTGAACCTGCGGCCTGGAGGCCACAAGTGACCCTCTAGGTCCTCAAGGGCAGCCCTCTGACTCAATCCACAGGTTCCCCACCCCCAAAGAACATTATGTAGTCTTGGCTTTCATGGATCGTGTTGTCTTGTAGGGGAGATAGGCCAGAGACATATTATGATAAATGACAAGAGACATACAGACGAGAGAAAAGGCTCGAGGAATGAAAAAGCATTTGGGGAATCAGGGCAGACTTCCTAGAGGAGGTTGCATCCCACACAGTAAATTCCTAGCAGTGGTTGTTTCGCCTGTTTTGAAGGAAGAATCAAATGACCAGGAAGTACTCAAATTAAGAAATACGGAAGTTTGGCAACCATATAAAATTATTTAAAATCACTAATAAAAAAAGAATTGAAAATTAAAACAACTTTGAGGTCCTACTTCATACCCATCAGATTGGCAAAGATGATAAAAGAGGAATTACTAGAGGAGTTTTAGGAGGATGGCACACTAATGCATTTTTGGTGGAGTTGTGAATTAGTTAAAACAACTTGCAAGTATATTTCCAAATTCATTAACTTTATATTCTTTGACCCAATAATGAAACTATTAGGCATATACTCCAAGGAGGTCAAGGACTAAGAGAAAGGATCCACATGAATAAGACTGTTTATAGCAGCATTTTATTTTGTTATTTTTTGCTGTAGCAAATACCTGAAAACAATATAATTATCAGTTATTGGCCAGACAAATTATGGTATATAAATGCAATATAATATTTATTATAAAAAATTATTTTGAAGGATTAAGAGAACTATGGAAAGACCTGTATAAACTGATACACAATGAAATGAGGAAAACTGGGAGAATGATATATTCAGTGACCATAACTATGAAGGGAAAAACTGAAAGATTCTAGAAATGTGATTGAAGCAATGACCAGTCATGACTTCAAGAAATTGGTGATGAAACATACCTTCCTTTTCTTGGTAGAGAGGTGACAGACAAGAGTTACAGAATCATATATTCATTCTCAGACAGAGACAATGGGTTGATTTGTTTTGCTTGACTACATATTTGTTGTAAGAAAAGGCTTCTCCTTGGAGGGGGAAGAGATGTAGTTAATAATAGGAAGTGACATATGGAAAAAAGAGCATCGGCAAAACATTTTTAAATGCACAAAAGAAAACAAAAATCAGTGCAGAAGGAGACACAAAGCAATTTTGTTATTACATTGTCAAATTTAGTATAGATAATAAATTTAAATTTCCTTCCTAGCCTTATTCCTGGCTTCCAAACTTCAAAACCATGTCTCAACTGCTAACTCGTCTTGGAAATTCTATCAGCACCTGGAGCTTCCTTGTTCTGGAATATCCAATCATCTCATTGGTCAACTCAACCTGGAATATTCCCTCATAAGACCCAACCCTTTATGCCATTGGTGAATTCTTCCTGGGACCTCCATTTTGTGGAGGAACCCAGGTTGGCCTTCATTCCTCTACCATCCCTATTCCTGGCTTCTTGACTTCAGAACCATGAGCTGATGCCTGGTACCTTCAAGCTGCCATCTCCCCTTTCCACTCCGTTTTGTGTGTTGTTTTCCCTCATTAGAGTGTAAGCTCCTTGAGGGCAAGGGCTATGTTTTTGTTTTTATTTGTATCCCCAGCACTTAGCACAATGCCTGGAACATAACAAGCACTTAATAAATTTTTTTAAACTTTCCTTTCCTTTCTTCCTCCCCTTCCTTCCCTCCTTCCTTCTTTCCCTCTTTCCACCTATGTAACAGTTTTTTATACAATTTTCTTTCTTGTTGTTTGTACATCAAAAAGTCTGTGTTAATTACGATGATAAAAAAGAAAATGAAAAAAGAATTTGAAAGTTTTTGTTGATGGTTATAACATTTAGAATACATGTTAATTTTATGGAATATACTTTAATAATTGTTTTAAATGAAGCATTCCCGACATTTGTAATAATTAGTGATGGAAATGAAGAAAAAGCTGTTCTTAAAAGTGGACATCCTATCGGTATGTAAATTATCTAGCAGATTACAAATGACCTAATATTATTTAAAAAAAACCCTCAACTAAACAGAATTCAACTGTCCAGAACCCTCAATTAATTAAATGCTTTTAGTTGTACTTGGTTTTTTGAAGAGGCAAATAAAACCACAAGAAAACAATGTCTTTAAAAAGAACTCACACAAGAAGAATCCTTCAAATCCACCAAATCATGTATCTAGCTCACATTTCTTTATCTTGTCTGTGTGATATCCTGATAAAGTTTGTAAAATACTTTTTGACATATTTATCTAGGGAATTTTTCTGATCTACTAGTTTGATAACCTCAAAAATGGAATTAAATTAGTTTGTCATTATTTCTTAATAAGTCAAGTGAGATAATATAGAGAGAAAAGAGAGGAGGGTCCAGGACAGAGTCTTGAAGGATACCCCCACTTAGTGAGCGTGACTGTTCAAAAAGGAAAACGAGGAGGAGGAGCAGTCAGATAGGTGGGAGGACAACCAGGAGAAAATAACATCATGAAAACCCAGAGAGGAGGTCATCCAAGAGAATTTCAGCAATAGCGTCAAAAGCTGTAGATGGAAGTCCAGAAAGATGAGCACTGAGGAAAAGCTATGAGATTTGGCAAGTAAGAGATCACTTGGAGAGAGCGTGTTCAATTGCACGATGAGGGCAGAATCCAGATTGCAGAAATCAAGTGAGAGGAGAGGAAGCAGAGGCAGAGTTTAGCCAAGAGAGAAAGGAGGGATACAAGATAATAGCAGGATAGTCAGATTGTGTGCGCGCACACGTGTGTGTGTGTGTGTGTGCGTGTGTATGTGTATGTGTGTAAGAGAGAGAGAGAGAGATTTTGCCCCTGGGCTCTGGGGTGGGGAACCTGAGGCCTCGAGGCCACGTGTGGCCCTCTAGGTCCTCAAGGGTGGCTCTTTGAATCCAAACTTCACAGGAAAAAACATCCCCTTAATAAAAGATTTTTTTCTGTGAAGTTTGGATTCAGTCAAAGGGCTGCACTTGAGGACCTGTAGGTTCATGTGTGGCCTTGAGGATGCAAGTTCCTCCACCCCAGGTACATTTGAGAGAGAGAGAGAGAAAGAGAGAGAGAGAGAGAGAGAGAGAGAGAGAGAGAGAGAGAGAAGAGAGACACAGAGTGACAGAAAGAGACAGTTAGAAAGAAAGAGGCAGAGACTGAGAGAGAGGAAAAAAGACAAGAGAAGAAAAAAAGAGGGCAGAGAGAGTAGAGAAACAGAAAGACAGACAGAAGGAGACAAAGAGAGAAAAGGAAAGAGCAGAGGAGAACAAAGAGACTCAGAGAAAGAAAAAAGACAAGAGAAGAAAAGAAAAGAGAGATTCTGCTAGAGAAGATGGAAAGGTATAGTGTCAAGGATGCAGGTAGAGGGATTTTCTTTGGCAAGAAGAATGGCCACCTCTTTGTGTGAGATGGGGTGAAGGGGGACATAGTGGAGGAAGATATCTGAGTAATGTGAGAGGAGAAAAGGAAGAGGAAGGAGAGAAAGGTTGAAGAGGAAACTCTCCACAAATAATCTCAATTTTTTCTGAAATATGTGAGGAGGTTCTCTGCTGGGGTTGGGGTGTTGAATGAGTGTAACACACAAAAAAATGCTACTGGAATTCAGAGAAGGGAGTGATCACCGAGGGCTGGGGCCATTGGGAAAGGCTTTATGGGAACTTTGGCTAGATCTTGAAGGAAGTATAAGCCTGAACAAATGAAGAGGAGCAGGTAACTTGTGTGAGCAAACGTATGGAGGCAGGAGTGTGTATACGATAAGTAAAAGTGATGAGGAGCACAGTTTGATTAGAAGAGAGGATTTATTTAGTTAGAAGGAGAGAAGGGTGGGGACCTAGTGGTCCTCTCATAAAGTGAATTGTTTCCAGGTGGTGTTTTTTTGTGCTGTCATTCTTTCATGGAAGACTCCGCTGTCTTCTACATCGAGTAGTCTTTCCCTCTGAGGACCTCAGTTTTCTCACAGGTAAAGTACAGAGGTCGTACTAGGTTGTATTCATGGCTAACATTTCCATAGCACTTTACATTTTTTAAAAATCTAATTTGATCTTCCCAAAAACCTTGTTCCATTTTTATTGGAAACTGAGGCTGAGAATGTTTAGGGCCATATAGGTAGTCTTGTATCTGAGGCAGGATTCAGACTTGGGTCTTACTGACTCCAAGGATTATACTCTATCCACATCACCTCATTGCTCCAAGGGCCCTCCAGGCTCAAAATCAATGATCATTTGATTCTCCCCAGTCACAGCTCTGTTCAAAACTCACCTTCTCTGAAGCCTTCCCTAACAAACTCCTATAAACCAGGGTTGCCCCCAATAACTGTGAATGTTATTTGCTTACTGGCATTTTCTTTTCTTCCTCCCGGGATTGCAAGATTCTCAAGGGCAGACTATTTCTTCTGGATCTCCCCCTTGTGCTTGTTACAGTTCTTTCCAATTACCATCATTTGCTGGGGTTCAGACTTGTTCCCCTAGTGGGTGATATGGTTATCAGCTACATTTTACACAGAGGAAAAGTCAGCAGCTTTTCAATACTGATGTCCTATTCGTGACTGATACTTAATACTTCAGATCCTATGCATAAGAAATAAGATAATAGAATGTTAGAATCAGAAGAGACCTTTGAGATCGTTTAGTCCAGTCTTTTCATTTTCCAGATGAGGACACTGAGGCCTAGTGAGTTAGACTGACTACTTTGCTACAAGCCATTTGCAGAGCCAGGACTAAAATCTGCATCTCCTGACTGCCCATTCAAGGAGTTTTCCTTTATATCAATAATAATAATAATTAATGGCTAAAATTTATATAGTGCTTTCTTTGCGTCAGGCATTTTACCATTATTATCTCATTTGGTCCTCACAAAAACCCTGGAAGGTAGGTGCTATTATTATCCCCACTTTACAGATGAGGAAACTTGGGTAAATGACATGCCCAGGGTTCACTTAGCTAGTAAATGTCTGAGGCTAGATTTAAACTCAGGTCTCCCTGACTCCAGGCCCTGCACTCTCTTCACGGCATCACCTAGTAGCCCCATTGTCTACAGAGATATTCTAAGGCTACACTACAGCTAGTGCGTATCTTTAAGAAGTAAGAAATCAGGTGTATGGAGATGGATTTCATAAGCGGGAGCACAGCACAAGGGAAACATGAACTCAGTTTCCTGAATTAATAAAACCAGAGTATAATAATGCTTAATTATTCTTTGCTTACTAAAATAAAAACTTCTTAGCTTGACATGAAAGGCCTTCCATGATATTCTCCCAATCTAAATACCTTCCCTCTCTTGTTACCACTACAGCCTACATGATTCTTTTTCTCATTTCTTAAGCAAACATTTATGGAGTCTTTACCATTCATTCTGCTAGGTGTTGAAGATACCCTGCCCTCAAGGGGCTTGCCTTCCATGGAGAAGGGAAAAGCAATGAGGATATGAGCCAAGATGATCATATAAGGTAGGATATCCAAGAGATATCTAAGTACTCCCAAGAAGATAAGTTGTTATCGCTCCACTAAAACTGGTCACTCACTTCTCCCTGAAAACATTTCTGTATTAGAGGTGTATTCAGCCTCTCTCTTTTTCTGCCTTTCAGGGGTCTGTACGAACGTCATCTCCCCTGTGAAATCTTCTCTGATCTCTTCTCTAAAGTTGGCTTGTCATCATGACAGGCCAACCTCAGAGGCAGGAGATAGATTTAGGCATTCTTGGAAATTGATGGCTCAGTGGATGGAGACTTGGACCTGGAGCCAGGGATACTTCTGTTTAAATCGGGCCTCAGACATTTATGCTAGCTGTGTGACCTGGTGCCTTGGACTGCCTCAGTTTCTTCATCTGTAAAGTGGGGATCATAATAATGTCTACCTCCTAAGGTTGTTGTGAACATTAAGTGAGATAAAAATTGTAAAGGGCTTGGCACAGATCCCAGCACCTAAGTGTAATATAAATGTTAGCTAATATTTTCTTTGTTTGAGAGACAAATTTTTATATGGATTCTTGTTCTCCATCAGCTACAAATACGTCTTATTTCCTAGACATGTGACTAGAGATGCTGTGCCGAAAAATTGTTTTAGATTATGATAATGTTAATGTTTTAAGTCGGGGCAGCTAGGTAGCCCAGTGGACATAATGCTGGGCCTGGAGTAAGGAAGACTCATTTTCCTGAGTTCAAATCTGGCCTCTTATTAGCTGTGTAACCCTGGGCAAATTAACTAATCTTGTTTGCCTTGGTTTCCTCATCTGTAAAATGAGCTGGAGAAGGAAATGGCAAACTGCTTCAGTATCTTTGCCTAGAAAACCCCAAACGGGGGTCCTAAAGAATTGGACACGACTAAAAAATGACTGAATGATAAAACCAACAAAATGTTTTAAGTACAACAGATGCCTCAGCATGTTTTATTCTTTCGGCTTACACAGGATCATAGATTTAAAGGTAGAAAGGGCCTTAGAAGCCAGGGTTTCCAGCCTCTCCATTTTACAAATGAAAAAGCTGAGAGAGGTTAAGTGATTTGCCCAAAGTAAGACAGCTAATAAGGATCAAAATCAGCATTTGAACTCAGGTCTTGTAGACTTTAAGTCCAGAATTCTATCAGCGGATAGAGCAGGAGTTACTTAGTAGGTAAGGCCATTTATCTTGCCTATCTATAACAACTTACCTATTTTTGATAACTTTTTTTTAAGGAATTAGGTATTTTTTTTAAAAGCAAGATCATTTTCTTCTAGTCCACACACTATTTTCTTTGAAAACAACTGAGAATTTTAAAGAATCCATTTTATAGGGTGTTAATTATAATGAGAAAAGCTGAAAAAAAATGTTGCAAACCTCCACAGGTTACCCATACTTTGCAAATATTTCTGCCTCTGGACAAGAATGTGTCTTGTTTTAAGAGACAAGTTTATTTTCTTTGGAGTGGGGCTGCTATCTGTTTTGGTCCTTTTATGCTGGGCTCGACCTTTCTGAAATGAAGCCATCGACACGTCTGTGTTGGGAGGCAAGGCAGTGTAAGCGTCTCACAAAAAGAATTGAGAAAAGAGCAAGAGAAAGAAAATGTGTCACATCCTGACTACAGGGAAACAGTGCAAAACATCTAATCACAGCAGTGCCAGAGAACTTGAACCTGTCCAAAAAGATCCCAAGCTCTCAGTGTTTAATTGCTGTTGATAGCTGCTGGTCAGTCATGCATGACAATGTGTGTGTGTCACGCTGCTCCCTGCCTGTGCTCATTTCTGTCAGCCTTCACTCCAGGTGATGAACAAGGGCTCCTCTGATCATGGTGGAGGTGGGGGGTGGGGCTGGTGGTCGGAGAAAATCCATCACTGAAACAAAGACACTCATACCCTCATAACCCAAAGCAGAGAGAGAGAGAGAGAGAGAGAGAGAGAGAGAGAGAGAGAGAGAGAGAGAGTGACAGAGACAGACAGCAACAGACAGTGATAGAGACAGAGACAAAGAGAGAAACAGAGACAGAGGTAGCAAGAGACAGAGAGACACCACCAGGAATGGGAGCACGGAGGCCTGTTTGAGTGACTTGCTTCCTTTCTCTGAGCAAGACACATAAATGTTTGTTTGTTTGCTTGTTTTTTGTCTTGAGAAACACACATAAAACAGGCCACAACGTCCAAATGTGTGTAGCATCTGTGACCCCAAGTATTCCAACTGGCAAGATTCAAGTCTCCTGTTTGGTTGATTATATGTCTGAGCGCATGCTTGCCAGGGTAGAGAGCAATTTGAATCCCATCGAATAGTAATGAGCATTATCATCTTTGTGAATTGGAGCTTTTAAACCACTTCCTTCCACTTTACAGAGGAGAGAGGGGAGAGAGATGACAGAAAGGATTTTTGTAGATTCAGGCAATGTGTAGCCCCTCCTGGCTGTTATGGAAACTCAGGTTGTTCAGGAAGCTCTAAGTCATCTATTAGAAAGCATTGATGATCATTTGGAAAAGATACATTTTAAAAACTCATCAATCCTTCCTTATAGTCATGTTATTAATTTTTAATCTTTGGGGTTTGCGAGCCCAGGTCATTCCACCCTATGACCAGGAACTGATGAAAAAAAAACAAACAAAAAAACCCCCTAAATTTGGAAAGTCTAACAAGGGTGGGGAACCTCTGGCCTCGAGGCCACGTGTGGCCTTCTAGGTCCTTGGGTGCAGCCTTTTGACTGAGTCCAGGTTTTACAGAACAAATCCTTTTATTAAGGGGATTTGTTCTATGCAGTTTGGATTCAGTCGAAAGGCCACATTTGAGGACCTAGAGGGTGACATGTGGCCTTGAGGCTGTAGGTTTCCCACTCCTGGGACTGGGATGTACCTAGATGGAGTTGCCTGAAGTAACCAATATTTAATAATGAAGGAAATGTTTTTTTTAAATCTAATTTAGAATGGCTACAATAACATATTTAACCATTGAAAATGACACTGAAAGTCATTGATGAATTTTAATGACCAATCTAGGTCCAGGAGAAGCGATGGTGAAACATACTTTCCTCCCTTCTGTAGTAAGGTGGGAGACAGTCTGGAATGTTGCAATATGGTGTCAAATGTGGCCACTGTACCCATTCATTTTTCTTAATGGTTCCTCTTTGTTACGAGGGAAGGTTAAATGATGGAAGGTGGAGTATGATGTAATAACAAAAGGCTAAAACTTCTTACAAGTTATTGTAAGAATAATAAAAATAGTTTAATAATAATAAACATAGTTTAAGATTTTAGTCAGTCAAGCACTATTCACTTTTCTAAACTTAACAAAATGCCTCTAAACTTAATAACCACCAACAACAGTATTCTTGAATATGAACAAAAAGAAAAAAAGGTATATGAAATAGTAAATTCCTTCGTTCAAGTCGACAAGCAATTATTAAGCACTTATGACATACCAGGCTAAGTGCTAGAGAGAAAAAGAAGGGCAAAAATTAGTCCCTGCCCTCAAGGAGCTCATAGTCTAGTGAGGGGCACAACATGCAAATGACTTATGTACAAACGAGATAAATACAGGACGAAATGGAGGTAATCTCCAAGGAAAGGCACTAACATTAAGGGGTTTGTTTAAAAATATATATGTGTTAATTTTATAGTTTATTTTAAAATGTGCATATAAAAAAAGTATACCATGTATTCCTTTTGCCTCTGTGGCACCATCTGAACTCTTTTCCTACTGTAATTTTCTGGATTTTGTGGTCAGAGACATTTCCTGGGCATCCAGGATGGATAATGATACTCCCAGAATGACAGGGAGTCCCAAAGGAAGCAGTAGACTTCTTGCCCTTGAGGAATTTCCAGGTGCAAAAATCTGAGTGAAAATGAACCAGAACACACAGAAAAAGGGTAAAAAGCTAAACCCCTAAAGGCCAATTCAGGGTAAATAATGACAGCAAAATGGGACACCTCTTGCTCAGCTTATTTTAGCAGCTTCCTATTTTTCCCATGTGTGACTTTTTTCCCTTTTTCTTTCGGTCCTTTGCAAAGGTTATTCTGGTGGTAAGTATAAAATGTACTTGGTTTCTTTTAAAAAAACATTTTGTTCTTTATAGATAAAGCATAAAACTCGCCACCTCCAGAAGGCCAAGACTTATCAACCTATACCAGGGTGGGGAACTTGCAGGGCCACACTTGAAGACCTAATGTTCCCTCAAGGTGGCAGGTTCGCTATCCCTGATCTTCTTTGCTCTTTACTCAATCCCCTTTGGGAGAGAGGTGATCAGCTTGCTGAGAATGGATGTGCACACGTTAGATGCTTCTTAAGTCCTGACAAAGACACACACTTGTGTTTGTGTATAGATTCTGTTCCCTCAAGCAGGTTGTAAAAGTCAAGAGCTGAGCTTCTCATGCTTCCTCTTTCTTGCTTGAAAAAGGAGAACAGACATATGGATTTTTGGATTAGTTCCCATGACTCCTTTGGGAGCTAGTCAGTGTTTATAAGATTACAACAGCAAGGCCAATACAGTTATTCCAGCAACATCTCAAGCAACATTTCATTGGCTCTCCGAACAACTGCTATCCTCACGAAGACAATTGAAAATACTAAACAGACCATGTTATGATTGTGTAGATACATATGAGAACCAAAGGACCTTTGAGATGGAAGCAACTTGAGAGGCCACCTTGTCTAAGCTCTTGCTCCATGAATGGATGCCTTCACAGCTTCACTGACAGGAGGCTATCCAGAGCTAGCTTGAATACTTCTGGTGACAAGGATGCTAAACCATAATAATATCGATACTCCTTGGATTACTTGCATTACTCTAGAAATTATACTTGCACTATACACTCACACTAGTTATATATACGGTGAGTCGTGGAATCCTATAGCCTCTGAAGAATTGAAATTGAAAGGGCACACACATATATACATACATATAAATTTGTACATGCATATATAAAATGTATTTTGACTTTATATGTACACATAACATACAATCATCAATGAATTTGTTTTGCTTACTATGCATACTTGTTACAAGAAATTATTTTCCTTATCCTTTTTTGAAAGGGAGAGAAAATAGATTTCTGCTAATTTTTTTTTTAATTAGAGAGATATAGACCATTACATGAGTTTTCACTTTGAGGTCACTGTATTTCGAGTTTTATTTAATAAGTTTATTTTGTTATAGGAGACTTCTCACTATGTGGGAATAATCTGTAAATGTAATATAAAAGCAAAATGTGTCAATAAAATGAAAAAAGGAAAGAAAAGAAAATCAATCAAACCAAAGGCACATGGTGGGCAAAAACAGGCCACAAAACATAAACAAGGAATTATGAAGAAGCAGAATAACGGATGTCATCAGAGAAATTTCTGGTCATGTAGTATGAGTGAGAGAAAACCCTTGGACAGCCTGAGTACTCCATTGGCATCCTCACCACGTCTAGAGGAAGTGAGGAAGGCCCCCAATACCTTGTCGAACTTATTCGATGATACAAAGGACCAACCACAAATGATGGGCAGACATGTATAGGCTACGATCTATGGAAGGAAATACGCAAATCCATGAGATCCTTGATTTATTCCACCAAAGAGGGTTGTTTCTAGGAACAGATGAGGTAATGTCTATGAAGCATTTTATAACCAGAAAGCACTATCTAAAAGTACATTATTAAGCAAGCTAATATCATGTAGCAGAAGGAGCTTTTAACTTGGAGTCAGAAGTACTGGGTTAGAGTCTTAGCTCTGACAATATCTAGTCATCTAATCTCTCTGAGCCTCAGTTTCCTCATCTGTAAAATAGGAACAATAATGCTTAAACTACCTACTTTGTGGGGCTGTTACTAAAAAGAGTATTATCTTATCCTTAAAAAGGTCTGCGTAAGCTAGTGATACAGCTATAAGACTATGAACCTCTAATAGCAATGAAAATGGTAGAGAAGTCTGAGTTGCTAGTGAGGGTCTGATCACTCATAAGCTATTTGATCCAACAGATCAAACTTATTAAGAGCCTAAAATGAGATTGTATATATGGAAACACTTTAAGGAGTCTAAAAGCGTTAGGGTCATGTCGTAGTGGACTTGGAGTTCAGAAGAACTGATCTTGAGTCCTACAGCAGACATTTACTTGTTATGTGATACAGGGTTACTCCTTTAACTTTGTTGTGCCCATCCAGTGGGGATATTATTATCACCTACCTTACAGAGTTGTTTTGAGAATGAAATGAAAAAATACATACATACATATGAATACATATAGTATATGCAATATATATGTGTGTATATATATGTGTTAGTGATCATCATTATCGCCATCATCCTATCATATTTTAGTATTCGTAGCTTTGTGGAATTGAGTTTTATACTGTGTAAACAAACCTAATAGCCATCTTTTATATGTTACCATTGCCCAGAGGACTATGGCTCCTTGATATATGTTTATAATTTACATGATCATACTACTATGACATCCTGAAATGCCAATCATTGAGGGACTATCTTAAGCACCTCTTTCTAATTCTGAAAATGAACTCATGAAGCACAGCTCTGCACATAAGCCAAAGTCACACTTTGTTTCACATTCTCCTTAACTTCTCCTTTCCCTTCAATTAATTGCTAAAAATGCACAGAGTAGTGAAATATGCCCTTACTGAGGCTTTTGAGAACCAGAAGGGAGATTATAAATGGAGGAGGAGAGGGGCTTGGCACAGAGCTGTATTTCTTTAAGTGTTTTATCAGTGATCTTTTGGTCAAAGTCTAAAAGGAGAAAAATTGAAATGTTATATAGGATTTTTTTTTGCACTTAGAAAAGGAAAGAATGATATTCAAAATTCGATCATCTAGATGTGGCAGAGGTTGACAGAAGAGTTGAAACAAACTGAGTTGTCAAATTTCACTGATTTCTGAACAGATTCAAAGACAAAGGTTTGAAAAAAGTCAATTTCAGTGTTATAGATAGTCTTTTTATATGTCAAATATGATTTCAGAAAAGACTTTTATCCTGGAACCTTCAGTCAATGGCTCTATTGGACTTAACATTTTCCAAAGTTTTACCTTCCCCCACCCCCTTTTAAAATGTTCTATTAATTCTTTTTAGATATTGTCATTTCCCAATGACCCAGGGTCTTACCATCCCTATCCATACCTCCTTTGTATCAAGTACAATCAAGCAAAGTGAATTAATACATCGACCATGTCTAAGAATGAATGACTTATTAGAGTCCAACACGTCTCTGCTGGGAGGTAGCTGGAAGGCTTCTTTCTGAAGTCTTTCAGTATTGTTTTATTTTACCTTATTGTGGTCATCATGTAAACTCTTGATTCTTTGTTTCACTCTGAATCTGTTCAAATAATTGACTCTTTTTTATGTTTTTCTAGATGCATTTTTTAAAAGTAGCTAGGTATAGCGGATAGAACATGGAACTTGAAGTCAGGAAGACATGAGACTGAATCCTGCCTCGGACACTGGGACACGACACTGGGACCCTGGGTCAGTCACTCAATCTCTGTCTGCCTCAGTTTCATCATCTAAAACTGCAATAATAAAAGCACTACCTCTTAGGATTGTTGTGAGGATTAAATGAGTTAAAACATACAAAGTACTTTGTGAACCTTAAGGTGTTGTAGAAATACTTGAAAATTTTATTACATATGTTTTCTGTAGCATTAAATGAAGCAATATTCAGGTCCAAGGTCACTGTCTTCAAACCCTGAACTCCTTATCTTCTTCTCCCACTTTAATCTTTAAAGTTGATTTATGTGCAATATTTATTTTCAGGTAGCTTTTTGTAGTGTAGTGCATAGAGAACTGGTGTTGGAAAGGGGAAGACCTGGGTTCCTATTCTTCCTCTGACACATACTGGCCATGTGACTGAGGGCAGGTCGTAACGACTCAGTACCCTTGGCAACTCTCTAAAACTAAGTTACAGAAAAGGTACCTACCTTCATTGGGAGAAGGAGTTTCCCCATTCAGGAGTTCTTTATGCCAATGAAATCTCGGGTCCCATCCTTATCCCCTATTAATTTTGTTAATGATATGTTTGTTAATATTTTTGAATTTGTTCTCTAGAGAAAGAGAGTCTTCATAGGGTCTCTGCAGGATGCTAATTTAGAATATTTACTAAACTACTTTCTTTATGTAATATCACCTCAGGGCTCATTCCTTCCAAGTACCCTTGCATGGGGGCAAATTAGATCCCCCAAAAGAATGACTGCTACTATTTCCAGGGCTCTAGGAGGAAATCAACGTGTAGCTCCTGATTTGTGGCTCCCAAGCCACCAGGGATGCATTTTCCTTAAACAATTAGCTAGTAGAGTCAATTCTTTAGCTAGGGCATTTACTCAGATAGTCTAGCAAGAACAATTGTTACAAAGCATTTTCCCCGGAAACCTGGGGAGCCCTCCCCCTCAAATACACAGAGTCTATGGGGGGAAAGTGGAATATATGTAAAATACATTGGCAGTAAGACAAAGAAGTAGGGAACATGCATGAATAAGTCAACTCACAGCTCTGGAACTGCAGGGTCTCGATATTCTTTCCTTTTCTAAAGGGTTTTCTGGAAGCCTGTTGTGAAGTCTACTGTTGACTAGGGAATCATTCCAATGCTGAACTGGGCTGGTTCTCATCAGCTGGGGTGTGACCAATGCTCTTTCAACAAAGGCAATAGTAAGAAGGTTCTCCTCTTAAGCTCCCTCAGACCCTAAACTCTGAGGTTTCTCCTCTAAGCAGGAAGAGGGAGAAGTCTAGCCTCTCATGTTAGATAATCCTTCTGGATTCAAAGTAGCTTTTCAAGGTTTGAGATTCAACCTTTATTTAATCATCATCAGTCAAATCATACTTCCCTGGGTCCAGTTGGGTCTTATGCAAATAGGTCTCTGGGAATAAAGATATTGAAGTGGCTCGTGCCCTTGGGCAAGTTCATTGTTTCACTGGCCTCTTCACATGAAATTGAGCTCTTCAAAACCTCAGACCCATCTTTAAGAGGTGGAAGTTTCCTTTGCATTGGTAGGTCTTTCCGTTTTCATTTCAATGTTTCTCTCTGTTCTCTTTCTAACCTTCAACTTTACTTAAGTATGATACTAATTACTAATTGGTTACAGTACCCACTTATACATAATACTGAGACCTGAAGAATTAATTAGAAGGCTGGCATTATACATTTAGGTGTCCAGAAGACTCATCTTGAAATCCAGCCTCAGATACTAACTGTGTGACCTTGGACAAGTCACTTAACTCTGTTTGCCTCAGTTTCTCCATCTATAAAATAAGCCGGAAAAGGAAATGGCAAACCAATCCTGTATCTTTGCCAAGAAAACCCCAAATTAAGTCATAAAGAGTGGGGCATGTCTGAACAACAACAAAAGTCTTGCTGTTTTGCAAACATCTTGTCCAACTAGAAATATAAAATGTAATTACTTTTAAAAGCTGAACAAATAATTCTATCTGGGAGCTCAGAGAATTCTGGATTGGTTTATCCCTATACCCTGACTCTTTTGCTATGATTAAGCCCCTGACCAGACCTGCTAGAGGGTCGTTCCAAGTACTGCTCTTCAGTATGAGAAGAAGAAACTGTAGCTTCCCTGCTTATTTGGTCTGGGGATAAAAACTGACAGATGTGTCAAAGGTGCGATGTTTTTGTTAGTTACTAACAAACTCTGACAAGCTGGACCTCATCATTCTATGCAGCCTCAGGTGAGAGGAGGCCCGTGTTAAGAATGGAAGCAACGCAGAATCTGCAGGCAAAACTTTTGATACAGCCTGACTCAGTTCAGTGGTCACTGTTATGCAGAGAATGGCAGAATTGTTGAATTTTAGAGCTGGAAGGAACCGTAGAGATTATTTCCTAAAACCTCCCTGGATTAAGACTTGTGGTAACTGAGTCCTACAGAGGGAGGCTGACTTGCTCAAAGGCTCACAGAAAATAATTAAGGTGAAACCAGGCTAGAATCCAGGTTTTCCTTTTTAAACTGCAATAAAACACAATACATTCTAAGGTTGTGTTTACTCAGTCGCAGTAAAGTGGAGATATGTCAAATGTTCAGATAGCTTGATAGACAGAAAGTCTAAATAATTCAGTTTTAAAAATTTACTTTCCATTTCCCCGTTTTCCTGGCTATGTGAGGGCAGTGACTTTTTGTTTGCATTTGTATTCCCTGTGCTTAATATAGTGCATGGCACATAGTAACCACCTGGTAAATGCTTGTTGACCAATAAATATTTGTTTGTTACCTCTGTGGGTAAAGAGTCAATAAAGTATGAAGCTGTTCAATAAATTCTAAAATATTTTATTAAGTGTCTACTATGAGATAGGCACTGGAGAGAAAATTATTAAAAAAAAACTCTACCCTGCCCTCAAGGAGCTTATAATCTATTAGCAGAGATGTAACAGATAATACATGAAGGTTGAACCTGACCTGTACTTTTTTTTT
>CM053626.1:241262121-241274318 GCA_028646595.1 Phalanger gymnotis | reverse complement strand
CAAAGAGGTGGTTGAGCAGGTCGGGGCTGGAAGTGGGCAGTAACCCTTGTCAGCACCAGCCTTTTGAGGAGAAAAGTATTGCACACATGACCCCGTTGACGGGGGTGCAACCAAATACTGATCTAGGAAGCAAAAGCCCTGTACAACTGGGAAGGGTATTGCCACTCTAGCTAATTTTCCTTCTAGCCTGAGTCCAAGCCCTTAGGCTATGGGGGGAGGTCTGTATGCATGCCTGAGGTGAAAGTGGAACTCTCCAGAATGTCATGGAAATGTTTACCTCTCAAGCAACCACAGGTTTATTTCCCTTGTCAGAGTAGTATAGATTGTAAGGAGGTGCAACACAGAAGGGTGGAAAACTGCGTAGGACCCTGGGAAGGAGGAGAGTGAGATGGTACTCCCTGGAGTGGAAGGATAATTATATTGATTACATGGCTTACTGTGTTGCCTTTATGTGTTTTTTACCTTTTCTATGAGATGAAGTAAAGAATGTTGTTGTATATTTAATATCAATTGTGACCTTGAATATTTGCATGGGACCCATTGGGGTGGGGGTTGCTCTAAGATTTACTAGAAGACAAAATGATTTTTTGGAGCCTTCCCCAAGACTGGAACCAGCTCATGCAAACCCAAAGCTTATAGGGTATTGGGCCATCTTTTACATCTATGTCTTTACCTGAATCACTAAAAGCAGGAACAGAATGTATGGGACATTTGTGATCACCCTACTGTGTATGTCTTTTTCTAGGGCCAGGTCTTTTGCTGAGGTATTTTTGTTACAGAAAACCTCGAGCAAAACTTTTGATAAGAAGCATTTCGTTCTGGAGCTTATCTGAAAACAAGAACAGTGTTGGGGCTGGTTTGGTTTAACACACTGACATGTTAAGGGATTAGCTGCAATGTATCCTTGGGCGGCTTATGGTCATTGATTTTTCTCAAGTTGATTTTTCTAGTAGAGTGGTAGCATGCCCCATGGCTCCTTCAGTGTGAGTGATGAATGGCAAGCATGCATGTTTCTATCCTACCACCACTTTTACCCCATATCTTCCCCCAATCCTGGAAAACAGCACTGAGATGAGGGGAGGCGGAATCACTCAACTAGTCTTTATTAGCAAAAAACTTGGCTTCATTAGCAAGCTTGCCATTAACCAAATAATTTTCCTGATAATAAAATATTATTCATCCTTTTCTCTAGAAAATACTTTCAAATAACACACTATTTTTCTAAAGGAAGATCCCCCTAAAAACACCTAATATTCTTCTAATTCTCTTAGCCAAACTGATTCTTATAAAAACTTTTGCTTTTAAAAATTTAAGTCCTTATTCTAAGGCCATATGACTTAGAGCCAGAAAGTACTTTAGGGATCATTTTAGCCTGAGCTCCTCATTTTGCCGATGAGGAAACCAAAGCCTACATAGGTGAAGTGACTTTCCCAAGGTCACGCAGGTAAGTAAATAACAGAAGTGAGATTTGAGCCCAAATCCTCTGCAAAGGATCCACTTCTGCAAAGTTTGGATTCAATCAAAGGGCCATCAATTCCAGAGGATATTCACTATCCCTCTCTGGATGGAGCTTATTCTATGACTGAGCTTAAAGATGTTCTGTAGAAATGAAATATGAGCTAGTCTTGACTAATTAGAATAATGGGAAATTGCAAAGTAGGAAATTGCAACAGGAATTGTACAGTAGAAGTGTAAATAAGTGTAGAAGGAAATGCATGGAACTCAGAGTTGATATCATAGGATCACAAAACTAGAGCTAAAAATGGACCTTACAAACCATTTAGCCCAATTCCCTAATTTTACAGATGAAAATTCTGGAGCCCAGAGAGGTCATGACTTGCCTAAGGTCACAAGTATAGTTAATAGAAGGGCCAAGATTTGAACCCAGGTCCTCTGACTCCCAAACAAGCCTTCTTTCCACCATACTTGTATTCTCCTCTCATCGCTGTAACTACCCATGTGGTCTTGGATAATCTGTCACAGAATCATAGAATCCAAGATTTAGAAGGCACCTCATTGGCCAACTAGTCTAACCAGTACCTGATAATCTATAGAAAAGGGATCCATCAACCTGTTTGAAGACCTTCCAGAAATGGGAAGCTGCCCCTTCTTAAGATAGCCCATTTCTAAAAAATAATTTAAAAATAAAACAAAAAAAATTAAAGATTTTGTTGTTCAGTCATGTCCAACTCTTCATGACCCCATTTGGGGTTTTCTTGGCAAAGATACCAAAATGGTTTTCTCTTTCCTTCTCCAGCTCATTTTATAGATGAAGAGATGAGGCAAACAGAGTTAAGTGAGTTGCCCAGAGTCACACAGCTAGTAAGTACCTGAGGCTGGATGTAAACTCAGCTCTTCCTGACTCCAGACCCAGATCTCTATCCGCTGTGCTACCTATGTGCCCATTCCATTTTTATATGCCTCTAGTGATCAAGAAGTTTTTCCTGTTTTTAGGACTAAAATCTGTTCTTTTGAAACAACCATCCATGGATCCTTACGTTGACCTCTAAGGTCAAACAAAACAAATATAATCCCTTCTCCATATAGCCATCCTTCACATAGTGGAAGAGAGCTATCCTGTCTCTTCTGAGTTTTCTTTTTGCCAGACAACACCCTCAGTTCCTTCATAAGACAATGATTCAATGCCATTCCTTATTTGGGTTTTCCTCTTCCGAGCATTCTCCAGCTTATCAATGCCCTCTTAAACTGTGGCTCTCAGAACTGGACCCAGTACTCTAGACAAGGTCCTAGGAGGGCACAGTACAGTTGTACAATCACTTCCTTATTCCTTGGAGTTATATTTCTCTAATGCAGCCTAAGGGACTCATATTAGAGCTTGGAGTCCACTAAAAGCTGAGGATATTCTTCAGAAAAACACCTGTCAATGCTTTCCTCAACTGTATTTGTGAAGAAGATTTTTGTACCCAACTTTAGAACTTTTTATTTATCCCTACTGAATTTCATCTTATTAGATTCAGCCCAATGCTCTAACCCTGTGGTGGGGAACCTTCAGCCTCGAGGCCACATGTGGCCTTCTGGGTCGTTGGGTGCAGCCTTTTGACTAACTCCAAGTTTTACAGAAAAAAATCCTTTTTTTAAAGGGGATTTGTTCTGCAAAGTTTGGATTCAATCAAAGGGCCATACTTGAGAACCTAGTGGACCACATATGGCCTCAAGGCCACAGGTTCCCCACCCCTGTAACCTATCAAGGTCTTTTTGGATTCTGACTCTCATCCAGTAGGTTAGCCATTCCATACCTCTTCTCCCCAAGTTTTATATTGTCTGCAAATCTGACGAAAGCATTATCTATTCCTTTATCCTACTCACTGATAAAACTGTTGGAAAGTACAGGGCCAAGCATAGATCTCTAGGATCCTCCACTGAAAACTTCCTGCCATGTTGAAATTAAACCATTAACAACTACTCTTTGAGTATTCTTTCAGTACCAGTATTGAATCGATCTAATTCAATTATTCTCTAGTCCACATTTCTCCATCTTCTCCACTAGAAGAGCATACTTTATCGAAATATTTGCTAAAATCTAGATGAGCAAATGACACTTCATCCTGTTCATCTATTGGTTTAGTAATCCTATCATAAAAGGAAATCTGGTTAGTGTAGCATGAAAAGTTTGATCTAGGTGACCCTTAAGGGTAGTTTTCAATTGTGCCATTCTGTGATTCTATCTAACATGTGTTGAGCACCCTGATGAAATGACATAGGCTCTTTTCAGAAAAAAATCAAAGCTATTCATAAAGAAATGCCCGAAATTACTATTGATTAAAGAAATGCAAATTATAACTCTGAGGTACCACCTCACACTTATCAGTTTGGCTAACAGGACAGAAAGAGAAAACGACAAATGATAGAGGGAATGTGGAAAAAATTGGGTCATGAATGCACTGTGGGTGGAGTTGCGAACTAGTTCTCCATTCTGGAGAACAATTTAGAATTAGGCCCAAAAGACTATAAAACTGTGCGTATTCTTTAACCTAGAAATCCCACTACTAAGTCTGTATCCCAAACGGATCAAAGAAAAGAAAATTTGCCTATTTGTACAAAAGTATGTATAGCAGCTCTTTTTTGTGGTGGCAAAGAATTGGAAATGGAGGGGATGTCCATCAATTTGGGAATGGCTGAACAAGTTGTAGTATATGATAGTAATGGAACATTATTGTGTTAGAAGAAATGATGAGTAGAATAATTTCAGAAAAACCTAGGAAGGTTTATATGAACACATGCAAAATGAAGTAAGCAAAACCAGGAGAACGCTGTACCCAGCAGCAGCCACATTGTGCTATGATCAACCGTGGAAGACTTGGCTACTCTGATCAAGACAATGATCCAAGACAATTCCAAAGGTCTCATGATGAAAAATGAGAGAGAACTGATTAACTCTGATTGAATTAACTGATTGAAACATGCTTTTTGTAACTTTCTTTATTCTTTTTCTTCGCGTGTATATGTTTTCTTTTGCAACACGGGTAACAGGGAAATGTGTTTTGCAGGACTTCACATGTATAATTGATATCGTATTGCTTGCCTTCTCAAGGGGTAGGGCAGGGATGGAAGGGAGAAAATTTGAAACTCAAAATTTTAGAAAGTGAATGTAAAAATTTTTTTACATATTATTGGGAAATATTTGACAAAATAAATAAAAATATATTTTAAAAAGAAAGTTAAATCATTTCCCCAATCCTAATATTTATTCTAATGATTACAAATGTTTAAAATTGAAATTTAAGTGAAATTAGAAATACTTCCCAAAAATGGTGAATATAGGACATAGTCTCCCCAGAAGACCGGCTTACTTTATTTTGTTCTCACTGATTGTGCTCCACTCCAGAAACTCATATCCATAACCATGAATCTTTCTGCTGTGCCCTAACCTAGATATGAGTCCTAACACTCAAGTCAATTTATTGGAAAAAAATTCCTAACCTATCTTTTAAAGCTCAACATAGATGTCCCCTCCTCTAAACCACTCTCCTTGAGCCACCCAATTTATAATGGCCTCTATCTTTTGCCACCACCACCACCATAATATTTTTAGTACCTTTCTTATGTTCTTGTGTTTGGTCTAGATTCGTGATTTCATAGGATTCATTTAGACCTAAGAGGGAACTCAAAGTCCTTTTAGTCCAACCTCCTCATTTTACAGATAAGGGAACTGCTACTCAGGGAAGTTAAGTGACTTGTCTAAGACCACACAGTTAATAAGCATTGGAGGCAGGATTTTAATCTACCCTCTGTGATTCTAGTGCTATATATTTCCTACTATGCCATATTGCCTCTATCTATCTCATGGTTCTTGGGACCTTCCTATGAGGAAATGTCCTCTACCAATTTAGGTCAGCAACTATTCTATGACTCACAGTCTTAAAGACTTTCCTGGAGCGCTTAGCAATTAGTAACCCATGAGGCTCAAGAAGCAAGGACTGTGCCCAGGTCTTCCAGACTCCAGGCCCAGATTTCTATGCACTGTGCCACTGTTGACTCTCATTTAATAAGTCAATCAATCAATTAACACTTATTTATTAAGCACCTAGTTATGTGCCAGGCACTGTGCTGGGAACACATGCACAAAGAATGAACCCATCTGTACTAGCAAGGACCTTACATTCTAACAGGGAAGACAAGTATATATAAAAATATATACAGCAAAAAAAAGAAAGATGATATTTGAAAACATTTTGTAGCTATAAACCAGAAAAAAAATGACGTTTTAAAATATTTTGCAGTCGTAAACCAGAAAAAAATGACACTGTAAAATATTTTGTAGTTGAAATATATATAATTTTAAGTAGAAATAAATATAAATCCATATAAAGTACTTAACTACAAGTTAATTTGAGAATGTGTATTTGTCATGTATTATTTTATATTATCTGTTTATGTTTTTCATCGTCCTACCAGACTGTAAATTTCATAAAATCAGGGACTTGGTTTTTTTCTAAATTTTGTGCCTCCTCAATACATAGTAGGGTACTCTGTAATTGTAGCCCTGTAATGTGACAATATTTGTTGAATTGAATTGAATTAAAATGAATTGGAACTATACCTTTTGACCTAAATATAATCAATTTAATTCTCTAATAAAGCCAGGTGAGAGTAAGGGATAATCTTTCTAAAATGCCAATTAATCCAAAATTCACCCATAGTTGGCATCATCGTGCACAATAAGATTCCTGATTTTGTGTCCTTACCAGCCTGGTTATGTTTTGCTGTGGATAATATTAAAATGAGTCTGTATTCCCTAAGCATACAGTGACTGACAGCCAGGGGAGATAGCTCAGGCTAGAGAAAGCCAATTTGGGATGATGGATAATCTACATGCAGACAATGGAAAATTGACCATCTCCAGTAAGAAGAAAATCTTACATCAGCCCAAACTAAAAAGCTAACTTGCTACCACTGTCTTTGGGAAGCTTGAAAGTACCTCAGACTTACCCCTAGAACATGCAAAACTTTTGCAAATAACACTGCTAACAACTCCCCTGCCATATCAATAAATCACCCCAGTTCCTATGTGAGAGACTGATAGCAGCTGTCAGAACACAGTTTCTTTGAAACATTTTATAAATACCATCCAAAGAGCCAGATTGTTCTTTAACTGCCTTGTTATCCTAATGAAATCACTCTGCTTTCTAATCTTTGCTCCAGAGCCAGCCAAGGTTGGGCAAAGGAATCTCCTTCTCCCCAATGACTCTAAACACCAAGTTTGGATGACAGATTAATGATTGGATCTGCCTCCCTATTAATTTATTTGCTGGAGACACCTGTGCCAATAACCTCGTTAGGGTTTGGAGCTTGTCCCTAGAAAGGCATGTCTCCCTTCTCACCGAATCTGCTTCCCATAATTCTTAATTACTTTCTATTGCCTAGTGGGGAAAAGGCGCATGACATGGAACGTTTTATAGGGTCTAATCATTAACTGATTCTGCTCTTGGGGAGAGTCAGAGAATCAGAGGAATTGGTGTTTCTCAAATTCCCCAGCTGTATTCAAAAGCAATAACCAAAAGAATTTTTCCTGTACTTGTGACCTGGCTGGTATGTTGCTCTTCTCCTTACTTTCCTTTTCTAAATTCTTCTCTATATGATACAAGGAAATGCTTTGCCTCTTCCAAATGTAGTCTGCTTTGAGTGATCACTTAGCAACTAAACTCCATTCATAAAGAGTCCTAGATCATTTTTCCTTTCTTAACTTTTCTGCTTAAACTGAACTGGAACTTGTAAAAAGCCTAAGATCTAAACATACCGGCTCATTAGGGTGCTATGCCCAATTTGGGATACTGCAGCCTCCAGCTAGAAATTCCCCAATGTTAGTGAAAATGCTGAGCTTTAAATCAAACAAAAACTCTACAATTAAATAAAAACAAAACATCAGGAAGCAAACTCTGGATCTAAATAAAGGTTAGTTTTTGATGGGACCGTATGAGATTTCCATAATGTTACCTGGTCTTCCTGATGCCTGTTGAATCAGGATCCAGTCAGTGGTTTCCTTCATTCCAATTTCTCCTTTCATTGGACAGATAAACTGTCTATCAGCATCAATTCAGCCAGTGATGGTTTTATAAATAATTAAAACCATAATTGGTTGGCTTGATGCTAATAGACAGGTGGGCTAGTAAATGATATTAGCCGGAAGAGAGAGAGGGAAGCAGTAGCTTCTTTTGTGTGTCCCATAATTCTCTGTGGGAGTCCATTAGTACAAAACTTCAGCAAGCAGTCCTAGCTAAATCTCTCTCATTATTTACCCATTTGCTTAAGAAATAGAGGTTGTAATTCAACCCATCCACTAGGTAGTGCTTTATTTTTTATCTCTCAGTTCTTTACAACACCTGAGCTGTAGAAAGGAGTTTGTATTATGTACTATATTCATCTCTAAGCTGAAATCTCCTCTGTTAGCCATTCTTATCAAAGCTACCCTGTAAGGCAGATCATGAAATGAAACACTAGCTTTGTAACTTGATTCCAGGTAAAAACCATTCTCCCCATTTGGCTTCACTTGAGTCGTAAAATAATGAAGCCCTCTTTTGAAGCTTCTTTGGAAACGCTGCTTCAAGACCTCATTCATATTGAAACTAGAACCCAAACACGCAAGAGTTAATGTCCCACCACCAGGCCCGTCACTGCCTGCTTTCTTTCTCTCTACCCTCACCTAACAGGGAAGATGACTGAGATGGAGGCAGCACAGTTAGAGTTGCTGGGTAGCTACTGTTTTGGTAACTCTTCAAGTCATTTTCTGATAGTCAGATTTAACTTAGAGTATAGTCAAGGTAGGGCAGCTAGGTGGTGCACTGGATAGAGTGCCAGACCTCAAGTCGGAAGACTCATTTTCCTGAGTTCAGAGTTCAAATCTGGCCTCAGACACTTACAAAGTGTGTGACCCTGGGCAAGTCACTTAATTGTGTCCACTTCAGTTTCCTCACCCTCTGGAGAAGGAAATTTCAAACAACTCCAGTATCTTTGCCAAGAAAACTCCAACCCAAACAGGTCACAAAAAGTCATACATGACTAAAAACAACTCAACAATGACAATGAAATAAGTTAAAAACAATATTTATTGCATTGTGTTTCAAACCAAAAGAATAGAAAAGTTCTACATGTTAACTTGCAGAAAGGAAGACCATAGTGTCAATTGTGTGAAAAGTAAATACTGAATTCCATATGGCAGTATGAGTAAAATCCTCTGCTTTGGATTAAAAATGCCTTTTCATGTGTAAAGCAAGGTGATCAGACCTGGAAAATGCCTGCCTCTTGCCTGGGACACATGTAGATCATCTCAGCATTTGGGCTAAACCAGGTAGAGGATAACCAACAGGCTTCAGACCCATCGATGAGTTACAGGGATATCTATCCCAAGACTTTCCCCTGGTGAAATGGGTATGGCCACGAAGGCAGCTGAAGCAGGTGCTGTGGAGGGCTTAGAGCTTGGTTGGGCATCAAAGACACCAAGGTCATCCACTGCATCCCAGGCCATCACTAGCCATCCTTACTTATGTCCTGAGGCTGATGACTTTGTGCTACTCTGCCTTACTTGAATCCAATTCACATACAAGTCAAGATATCACCCATGATGTTACTGGTCCTCTTAGAAAATGAAAGACAAACAACAACCATGCAGTTAACTACCTGAGCCTGCTCTGATCAGTACTTCAGACATAGATTCCCTTCTCCCAAAGGACTAGAAGCAAGCCAACATATTTATGGGGAACACTTAGGTCTGCATCAATCACAGGGACTTCCGAGGTCTCTTAATCCAACTTGCTCATTTGACAGAATAAACTGAGATTCTGACAACTGAAGTTACTTTTCCATGACCACATAAGTAGTAAAGGATAGAGCTGGGATCAAACCCAGGTCTTTTGATTCTAAATGTAGCAGATTTTCCACAATACAAAGAATTTGAGTAAAATGAATTCTTTGAAGAATCTATGACATCTTTAAATCAATAAGCTTCTTCTCCACTAGAGAGCTATTAGAAATTGTTCAGCCCAGCCCATCTTCCACACCTCACCCATGTCTTTTACTCATCACAAATGGAAATCCAGAACTACTTAGGAAGCAAAGTGTTGGAACTGAAGTTGAAAGTGAAATTTTCTTAGTAATCTGTTCTAGAAACATCTAAGCTACACACCCACATCCCTTGGTGTCCCTTGCTTCTTTTTTCAGAACAACAAGGATTCTGAGAAACTTATAAGCCATTCCTTGCAAAGTCCTATGAGTTCGGCAGTATAGGAAACTCCTGGTGTGATAATTCCATCCATCAACTGCCCATTCCAATTATATGAGTTAGTGGATCAATCCTAATGAGTTGCCTGAAGCACATAAAGGCTAAGTCCCCAGGCTTACCCAGCTCTGAGTTCAGAGGCAGAATTAGAACCTAGGTCCAGCCTGATAGACTAAAATACTAATAACTCTCAGAAAATACATTTTATCCTTTCATTTACTTGTATATATCCATACTGATAATGATTGCCTTTAATCAAGTTTAAATCTGCTTTTGACCCAAAACTATTAGGAATCGTTTATGGACAGTCATTGTTCTTGTCAGATCACATCTGAAGAATTATGTTCATTTAATTCTGGGTTCCATAGATTAAAAAAGACATTGCTAAACTGAATAACATCCAGAGAAAAACAACCAGGATGATGAAGGTTCAAAGTCCATATCATTAAAGGAATTAAGGATATTTAGCCTAAAGAAGGAAAAACTCAGGGTGAAGATGATAGCTCTCTTCAAGTATGTGAAGGCCTGCCACATGGAAGAGGGATTTGACTTGTTCTATTTGGCCCCTGTTGGGCATAACCAGGAACAGTGGGAGAGAGTAGCTGGAGCTAAACTTCCCAACAATTAGACAGGTCCAAAAGTGGAATGGCCTGATTTGAGGGGTAGTAGGGTCTGCCTCAGTAGAGGTGGTTATCGAGCACAGTTCAAATGACCATTCGTCAGGCATGACTTCCTACAACTACACTGGATGGTCAGGCATGCCTTCCTACAACTACACTGGATGAGCATCCTAATTCCCTTCCAATTCTCAAATCCTATAACAATTCAATTAACCCATGGCCTAATATGTTCCTCCCCCATTTACAAATATTTTAAAATTTCTCCTGGAATTTGGGCTAAACCCTTTGGGCTAAACTCTTTGCAATGGAATCTTAAAATTTTTCCTTTCCTTTCCTTCCCCAGAACATTGCCTTCCTTTACAAGACAGATCTTTGCAAAGGAGGATTTTCTTTTATAAAATTTGCACTTGAATCTTTCGCTGTTAGTTGAGCAATGAATGTCTAGGGATCGGGGTGGTTCAGTGAACTAATAACAGCCTCTTCACCTCTGGGATCCGGGTTCTAATATAGCCTTTGATTTAAGTGGCTCTAAATCATCCTGATGATCATTGCCCTTACTCATTCTAATATGGATACCACTTAAATCTGCCTGGAGATAGGCTGGTTTTTATCATTCAGGGTCCTGCCTGCCCTCCAAACTATCATTAGACCTGCTCCCTTACAACTTCTATATTACCCAGCCTAATACAAAGTGGAGATTTGGCAATCATGTGGTTAATTTGATGGGTGCAGGTGGATCTTCATTAATTCAACAGATAACTTATTGAGATTCCGCTATGTATAAGCTTACGGAGACCATTAGTGCCTAGAAAGTTGTCAGGAGTATGAGCTAATGCATATGAACCTACTGAGCACATAAACTACTAAAAAGGGGTTCATAAGAGAAATTGACAGGAAATGTTATCAAAATCCACCATTTATGTGCCTTTATGAGAATTGGTTTCCTTAGAGTGCTATAGAATGACACATGGTGGCAGGAAATATACAAATGGTGTGACAAAATCCAGACTAAATTTTTTTTCTCAATAGGTTAGCATGACAAGAAGAAAACAAAACTTAGCAGAGCTAAATGTAAAGTGATTTATCTAGGATTTTAAAATCAGTTGTACTAGCACAGGATGGTAGAAACTGAACAACAGCAATTCATGTGAAACAGCCTGGGGTTTAAGCTGGCCACAAGCTCAGCATGAGTCAATAACATGCTACTAAAACACAGCTAAACTTAATTTTAAGCTGCATTAATAATATAATGTCCAGACCTGGGGAGAGAAAGGGGAGAACAAGAGTGCGTTACTTTACTATGCATGGGTCAAACTATATCTAGGCCATTGTGTTCAGTTTTGAAGGGTCCACATTTTAAAGGTTACATTGACAAACACTGTAATATGACAGACTAGAATGTGTCCTCAAGAATTGTAAAAGAATATTTAAAAGAAGTCAGGCTATTTAACTTAGAGGAGAGAAGTGACTGACTTCAAGTGTTGTAGGGAAACGTTTGTATGGAAGAACATGGTAACTTATTCTACGTTGTTCCATAAGACAGAACTACGGATGGAAGCTAGAAGAAATCAGATTTCTGCAAAATATAAGGAAGAACTTTCTAACAAATCGAGTCATTCAGTAGAGAATAGAGTGTCATCAAATGCGTCACCTCTCACATTTGATTTTTGAGAATACTAATCTTTACCAGAAGGGGCCAGAGTTGGGAATACCATCTACCAAGGATGTTGCCAAGGAGATTCCTGCGTGCAACATTTATTTCCACCGCTTCCTAAAATATACTGTTCTCCTCCTCTCCATTCACCTGACTTCAATCCATCCTAAAAGTACAGGTCAGGGGGGGC
>CM053626.1:241150652-241261621 GCA_028646595.1 Phalanger gymnotis | reverse complement strand
CACTTTAGGAAGGTCACTCTACCTTGGAGGATGGACTGGAATTTGGAGACATGAGTCAAGAAGGTCAGTCAGAAGGGAAATATTGCAATAGTCCAGGTGCGAGGTAATGATGGTCGAGAAGGCAGGGTCTTTTTGGAGGAACCAATTTTCTAAGTGTAGGCTGAAAGTAAGATTGTGAAAGGAAGAAGTCTAGAACGATAAGACATTTGTTCACAGTAGGATGGGGATTCCAGAAGGCACAAAGGAAGGGATGGGGCCATCTGCTGGGTATTGACATCAAGTAAGATATTAAACCAGAAGCTATTATTGTGAGTGGTAAATTAGTAAAAATAACCTTTTGGGACTTCCCATTCCCTCATTTTTGAAGGCTTCGTTTTTGCCTCTTAAGAACACATGAATTCCATCTAGATTCTTCCACAAAAATAACTACTTTGCTCTGGATAACAACACTAATAGCTAACATTTATATTATCACTACTATATGCGGTGCCAATCACTTTACAATTATTGTCACTTTTGATTCTCACAACAACCCTGGGAGCTGTTATTATCCTTACTTTACAAATGAGGAAACTGGGGCAAACCTCAAGTAACTTGCTCAGGGTCACACAGCTAACGAAAATGTCTGAGTTCAGGTTTGAACTTGGGTCTTCCTGACTCCAGGCCCAGTACTTTATCTACTGCATCACCTAGCTGCCTTCTGATCCCAGCAATAAATTAATGTTCACTACATTTAGACATGAATTCTTAGGACAGCATCATTCAAGTGTTTTCTACAGCTATTTCTTATTCCAGTGGTATAGCATTTCTTATTCATCAAAGGCTTTTCATTCACCACTCACTTATTTACTATCACTCTAACCACCAGCATTACACACGAGGACTAGCATGCACTTTCACCTGAAGCCAGGAGACATCCAGCATGAACTAGATGTATGACCCTCGGCAGTTCACAATACCGCTCTGACCCTCAGTTTTCTCATCTTTACAACAAATATGAGAATACCCGTAGGATTTATTTCACAAGTAAAAATCAAATAACATCATACGTATGTTAAACGTGATTTTTAAGGTCTAAACCTTAGAAGCATTATATACATGTCCATTTTCATTATCATTAGGGATAGAGAGTGGTCCTATGATTTCGTTGATGGGGAAAGTCAAGGTTAAGTAAGTCGATCAGGGTCATCCAGGCACTAACTGTGTCATAGGCAGGTCTTGACTCCTGGTCCTCTTGGCTTCCTGGCTAGCTCTCTATTCACCATACCATGCTATCTCTGATCATCATTGCCTCTCATTTTTTGGCTGCCTGTGGTCCTGGCTTTGAGTGAGCTTATAGTTTGGCTGCAGAGATGAATAATGACAACTGTGAAAAGGAAAGTAACAATGTAAGCCTGTTAATGATAAATGGGAAAAAAGTAATAGCCCCTTCAGCATCACCCACTTTGGGTTAAGATCACGTAAGTAGAGACATCGTGCTTCTGGGGTCTCTAAGGCAAATGCCCTGAGTACTCTGAGCCTGGCTCCTAAGGCACAAGTTATTTCTGGGTCTAATCCACAAGAACATCACAGTTCTCATACTCACTGTGTGTTGCAAATGGGCAGCTTTCTTAATACCTTAGAGAACTGACCCAAGCCTGGAGAACCACAGTGGAAAGCCTGAAGAAACTATTCTTAGGTTAAGATAATTCACTAGAGACCAATGTTATGGAAAGAGTGGGCTTGGTTTTAAAGTATGAGACAACCCAGCCTCTCTCGATGGAGGTATTTGTCATTTCTGTGCATCCATCATTACGGACCATCTTGGCTAAGCCCTTTGGCTGAGGATCAGAGGGCCCCAGTGGGTCACTGTCACACACCTGTAGGATTCTCTTACTTGCCTGGTTATTGATTTATCCTTTTTGGAATTCCTTCCTATTGATTTATTAGGTCCATACATCTTCTGGTGGCCAGCTCCTGTCTATAAAAGGTGACTGAGATAAACTGTTTCACTATCATGTGTTTTATAGCTCAGCTGACGTTCATTTACTGACTCTCCAATTTGCCCCATGTTAGTATTAGTGCTAATAGGAGCTATGAGTCAAGCCTTGATGTTTCTACACGCATTCTTGATCCCATTTAAGGATGATGTATAAACGGCAGTAAAACATAATTATCAAACTTGCACCAGGAGAGAGAACAGTTTGAGGAATACAGTCTCCCTGAAGTCTCTAAAAACAAAAAAGAACAGGGATAGCAATGGTTTCCTTCAAGAGAGAAATGAATGGCATATCTCACAGATGCCTTCTGTATCAAAGCGCTCTATGTCATCTTTGCTAAGATAATGCTTAGCTGCATGACACAGTGATAGACCCCATGTCTAGGGTAGACAGTGTTAGGAAATTCAGCTTGTTGGGTCTTTGGCTTGTTCAGTAAGATAAAAATTAAAGTAAAGGGAGGGGGACAGGGATGGGGAATCCCTAAACAACCCAATGCAAATGCACAAATTGAAATGGGCCATTTTGTTGGCTTCTGTGTGTCTTGCCACCCATGTTCCATATACCACTCAAGCCTTGAGCATTGTATATGCTCAGTAAATGTTACTTGATGCTGCTACTAGTTGTCAACAATGATAGAAGTAGATGATATTAGAGGGTTATGAGAAATAGACAATTTTCTAACCACACTACTGTTCTTGTAGCAATTATATGCTGTGGTAGCTTGGTACAGTAGAAAGAACACTGAATTCAAGAGAACCAAGTTCAAATTTCTGTCTCTGCTACCTACTAAGTGACCTTAGGCAAGCAACTTACCTTTCTGGGACCTTAGTTTCTTTATCCATAAAATGAGAGTGAAACACTTTGCATCAAGGCTGGGCATGGCAGTACATGCCTGTGATTCCTTTTACCAGAGAGGATGAGACTAGTAGATTGCTTGAGCTTGGCCAATATGGGGAGCCCCCAAGAGTGAGGAGCCAAGGAAGCTGCCCAAGGAAGGGCAAAACAGGTAAGGTCAGAAAGGAGCAGGTCAATGATTCCATGTCAAATCAGCAGTGGGTTTGGTCCATGGATATGTATATATTTGTATATATATGCATACAGTATATATATATAATATAAGCACATCATTAATATAATGCTAGAATATATATATGCATAGGTATATATATGCGTGTATATATATATATATGTACTGTGTATGTATGTATACACATGCACCTATCTGAGATTCTATGACCACTGTATGTCTAGGCCTAAAAGTATATTTGTTATACATATGCTTTACCATTATATATTTAGATTATTGCATATACATGTATTTGCATTATATTTGATATACAGTTATCCCTTCCACACTGCAACTTTTTCCACCATGTTTCGATATATCATGGCTCAGTATAAGAAATTAAATGGAAACTTTTGAGAGGGTTTTGTGGAAGCCACAAGCAACATGGGAAGGCCAGCAGATTGCATAGAAAAAGTTTAGAAACTCAGAAATGCATAAAATATATGTATAGTCTTACGTAATATCAACTCAAATTTTAAAATAAGGTACTTAAGTACCCCATAAAAGAAAAAGAAAAAGCCCAGACTGCTCTGGTACCAAGGGACAAAATTTGCCCTCATTTGAAGGGATTCAAAAGAACGTACCATGGGATCTGAAGGCCAACAGAAAAGAATTTCAAAAATGGTTACGTACTAGTGGCATTGTTGAAATGTGTATAGCCTGTCAGGATGACAAATTTGAATAGCACTTGCTACTTTGAGCACATAAGAGGTAGCAAAATTGTGAAATAGCCAGCAATATTGATACTAGGTCTATACTCAAAGAGATCAAAGAAAAAGGAAAAGGACCCATAGGTACAAAAATATTTATAGCAGCTTTTTTTTTTCTGGTGGCTGAGAATTGGAAACTGAGGGGATGCCCATCAATTGGGGAATGGCAGAATGACTATGGTATAGGATCATAATGGAATTCCATTATGCTGCAAGAAATGATGACGATGAATTCAGAAAAACCTAGGAAGACATATATGAACTGATGCAAAGTGAAGTGAACAGAATCAGAACACTATATACAGTAGGAGCAATAGTGTAAAGACAATCAACTGTGAAAGACTTGGCTACTCTGATCAATACAATACAATACCAAAGGACTCATGATGAGAGAGAAGACCGATCAATTTAGAGTGCATATTGAAGTGCATTTTATTTCATTTTCCTTAGTTTTCCTGCTTTTTTTTCATAACATAGCCAATGTGGAAATGTTTGCCGTGACTTCATATGTATAATTGGCATAGTATTTATTACCTTCTTAATAGGTGGGGGAAGGATTGGAGGGAGGGAGAAAATTTGGAACTGGAAATAAAATGTTTAAAAAAATTAAGAACATCAAAAAATTATCAAACAAAATGACTCTTCCAACTCTTTGTAGCTGAACTTATAAAAAGAATAAACTGCCTTAGGAAGTAGTGAGCTTTTTGTCACTAAAAGTATTTAAACAAAGGCTAGATAACTATTTGTCAGGGATGTTGCAGAGGCAAAGTAAATGGAATAATGATGCTCTACATATGCTAAGGTTCCCCAGGTGCTCCTGTTTGTGGATGGCATCAGGTTAATTATATCAAGCCTAAAAATACTATAGGATCTCCTCAAAGATACTCAGAGTTACTCCAAAGAGAACAGTAATCCACCCAGGAAATATCATGGGCGAGAAAAATATATATTGCATAAATTATGACATACAGTTGGGTGGACAGCCCATTAAATTAATCTGCATGCTTGTACATTGGTATAAAACATTTTTGACAGGCATTGAAGATAAGCAATAACTGTACTCAGAATTGAAAAGGAATGAATACAAGAAAGAAAAAGCATTTATTAAGTATTTAATATGTCCTAGGCATTGTGCTAAGTTCTGGGGTTACATGTGCAAGCAAGCAAAATAGTCCCTCCCCTCAAAGACTTACATTCTAATAGAGAAGATAACACCTAGACAGGAGTCAGAGTAGGAATGTAGGAGGGAGGGAGATACTGGGGGGCCGGAGTGTAAGTGGCATGTCTTAGAGTTGTCTGGGAAATACTGGCTTGGTTCTGGGAAAAAATAGGAGAGCTGACTGCATTGCATTTGGGAAATTATGAAGCACTTACAGCGATCTCAAGCAGCTTCTTGCTGCAAAAAGGCCATCTTTTGTTTGGAAAAAAAGTTTTATTGATCTATTTTGTTTTTACTTCATATTTACTTCTGTATATACTATCTCCCCTTTCCCCAGTCACCTCAGGATAATGGATTGAGAGTCAAAGTGTTTTACTGATATTCCCAAAATGTGTACAGAACAAGAGAAAGGCATCCAGTGCTTTGAGGATATCCTTTACGGAGTATTTATTGAGAGCCTGAAAAGAATCGCAATCTGATGTATGGGACTATACTTCGTATTAGCAGAGAGCATACCAGCATTGATGAGAACATGGGTTGATCATTTACGAAAGTAAGTAATAATGAGACAAGAGGAAAAAATCAAAGGCATAAACACGGGCAAAAAGGAAACAAAATTATTTCTATTTGTTGGTGAGATAATAGTTTGCTAGAAAACCCCAGAGAATAAGCAAAGAAATTAATCATAATAATTAATAGTTTCAGTAAGATAGCAGGATACATAATAAACTCACAAAACCCAACATTTCTACAAAGCAATAACAAAACCGAGGAAGACATAATATAACAGGAAGTCCTATTCAAAATAACTTTAAAATGCATAAAGTATCTGGAAGTCAATCTACTGAAGTGTACTTAAGACCTATATAGATATAATTATAAAACTTTTTAAAATTTTATTTTTTATTATTTTGACCTCGAAGTACATTAACAAAATGAACATCTTATACAAAGAATAAATAAAGGGTATTATACATTATAATCTCTATTATTTACAGGTTGGATTTTTAAAAAGTATATATTAATATCAATATGGTAGACCCAACACTGTTCTATTTGTCTGTTTCTCCTTTTTAAACTTTATTCTGCTCTGTTTTGCATACTAAAAGTATTTCCTTGACAATATTTTTCTTTCTCTTTTCAAGGTATGTAGGGGGCACAGAAGATGAAATGTGGAACCAGAAGTCTGGAAGTCCTGAGTTCAAATCCAGCCTCAGACTCTTCCTAGCTCTGTAACTCTGGGCAAGTCAATTAACCTCTGTCTACCCCAGTTTCCTCATCTGTAAAATGGGGAAAATAATAACATCTACCCCACAGAGTTGTAAGATTCAAATGAGTTAACACTTGTAAAGTGCTATATAAATTCGAGCTATTATTATCATTATTGTTTGATATCATTATCATTAGGCCTTCTAACTACTCCCACAACCATCCTCCTCTCCTACCAAAATAAAATCTTCCCTTGTAACGTGTAGAACCAACAAGACAAATTCACACATCGCCAGTGTCTGAAGATGTTTGCCTCATTCTATGCACCTCTTTGCAAAGAGGTGGGAACCACGATTGATCGTTACGAGACATTCTTTAAACAAAGTGAGTTTTAGACAGGATTTATATCCTGTGGAGCAGTTGGATTCAATGGTTCTTTCCACCTCTAATTTAATTCATTTCAATTCCACAAATATTTCTTAAGTTCTTAAGGTACTGCATTGGGGATAAAATGGGATTTTTAAGGGGATAAACAAATGATCACAATAGTGTGAGAAAACTTTTTGGAAGAGGTAAGTTTTGAACTGAGTGTTGAAAAATATTATACACACAGACTTAGTAGGAAAGAGAGAAGGAGAAGGCATGAGAAATCTTTCTTTCACAGGATTAGAAGAGAGCAAGACACATGGGGGGTAATTGCATATATTTCAAATAATAAGTATATACCTAAGTAAAAATGTTCTATAGGAAACTAGAGATAGAAGACTATCATACAGTGAAACTCTAAGGATGGCATGTGGGAGCAGTGAATGTACACCAAGGCAGCTAGCTGGTGGCACAGACAGAATTCTGGTCTTGGAGGCAGGAAGACCTGTGTTCAAATCCAGCTTCAGATACTTATTAGCTTGGTGATTCTGGACAAGTTACTTAACCTTTTTCTGCCTCACTTTCCTCAACTGAAAATAGGGATAATAATAATACCTATCTCCCAGGATCAAATGAGTGATTTGTAAAAAGAAAAAAAAGGGGGCCTCATACAGCACCTGGCACATAATAGGTACTATATAAATGTTTATTTCTTTTCTTTCTCTCAGTATAAATGAGTGAGGGTAGGGGAAGGGAAGCAGAATTGCAAGGGAGGGTGGAACCTATATTTGGTAGGTAAAATATAGAGACAATTATGCTAATTTAAAAAATAAAATCTCTTGGGAAAACTTAATCTTTGCACATTTGTATTACTTCAATTTTTTTTGCTTCCTGCATCAGGGCTAGGATTCTTGTAAAGGTGTCAATGTTCTAGAGGTAATATTTTGCATCCTGATTTAATGAGAATAGAGCAGCACAGAATTCTTTCATGCATTAAATGTCAATAATTAATCTGGTATGAAGTTTGTTTTTTGTTAATCATGGGTTATGCTGCAGCTTTTTATGGCATTTTAAAAATCCATCAAGCCATGCAATCACAACTTAAACATTTACGGGAGGAATGTCTACCTTTGTTTCTCCAGTCAAAGCTCACTCCTTGGAATTGTGACTTAATTTATCCTCCCTTCTTGGGGTTTGGCTCTTCCTTGTTGTTTCCCCTTTCCTTAACCTGATGAATTGTTTCCTATGATGTAGCACTTCCACAAGACCCTTTTGGACCTCCTTTTGTCAACCATGAGACCCCTTAAGTCACTGATTTGTGGGCTTGGGGACAGCACCCAGGAAAGTATGCTTGGGTCAGTAGTAATTTTAAAAGGTCAGTGGTCAAGAAGGAGAGGAGAGGTTCGAGGCAAACTGAAGCATTTAGATATTTTACTACTGCATCCTTTTAGGCTTCTCTCAGCTTATAAATATTAATTTAAAGACTACCAACAAGGACAGTAAACGGATTTAGGCATAAAACTTCCTGTCGGGAGTGATTTATACCCAATAAAAGGAGAGCAGGATAGAGAAAGCCTGCTCCGCTAAGTTTATGATAGACAGAGAAATAGTGCCATCAAAAATAAAAAGGCTTTCAGTATTGTCTCCTGCTGCGTGGGTTTCTCCCTTCTTAATAATCAGCAGGCTAGAACTGTATTGTTTCCTTTGATCCACACTTTTGACTCCTAAGGAAAAGTTCCTCGGCACCACTAATTGAACTTGTATGGTTTTATAGGTTTGGTGCCCTCACACGAGAATTTAGTAGGATTTGAAAGCTAATAGTATCAGCAGGATAATTCCAGTGATTCTTGTTACTCCCATTCAATTCAATAATTCAATTTGGTTAGACAAGCACTGTTGGGCCTACTCAGTGCTAGCCCGCTCACTAGGTGCTGGTGATATAAAGACAAAAAACAAACCATTCTCAGGGATCTACAGTGGACAAGCTGGGCCTTTCACAAGAAAGAAAGAGAGAAAGAAAGAAAGAAAGAGAGAGAGAGAGAGAGAGAGAGAGAGAAAGAGAGAGGGAGGGAGAAAGGAAAGAAAGAAAGAAAGAAAGAAAGAAAGAAAGAAAGAAAGAAAGAAAGAAAGAAAGAAAGAAAGAAAGAAAGAAAGAAAGAAAGAAAGAAAGAAAAAGAAAGAAAGAAAGAAAAAGAAAGAAAAAGAAAGAAAGGAAAGAAGGAAGGAAGGAAGGAAGAAAGGAAGGAAGGAAGGAAGAAAAAGAAAAAGAAAGAAAGATCTGAGATTGTATATAGTTTAACCTAAGTGTGATGTAGAGGAAAGAATGCTGGGTTAGAGTCAGGAAGAGCTGGGTTTGAATTCTTCCTCTTGTACTTACTACATTACTTAAAACAAATCATATGTAACCTCAGCTCCTCATTTGAAAACTGGTCTAGTAATACCTGTAGTGCTTATCTCATGGGGTGTTGTGAGGGTCAAATGAGGGGATGGATGTAGAGTGCTTGGCCACCCTTTCAGTGCTAAGTAAATGTTAGCTATTGTTACAATGAGGCAGGGCAACATACTGAATAGAAGCCTAGACTTAGAGATAGAGAATTGTTGTTGAGTTGTTTCAGTCATCTATGACTCTTTGAGAACCCATTTGGAGTTTTCTTGGCAAAGTTACTGGAGCAGTTTGTCATTTCCTTCTCCAGCTCATTTTACAAATGGAGAAACTGAGGCAAATAGGGTTAAATTACTTGCCCAGGGTCACACAGCTAGCGTCCCTGGCAGGATTTGAACTCAGGTCCTTCTGACTCCAAGGCCAGCACTCTAGCCGCTGTGACACCAACTGCCCTTAGAGTTAGGAAGAAAAGGCTTTAAATCTTTCCTTTGGCATCTACTAGCTGTGTGACCCCGTAGAGGTAACAATTTCTCCGAGCTTGTGTTAGTTCTCTAAAACTAGATCGGCAGCATGGTACAGGGGGGTTTGTAGTGAGAGGACCTGGGCTCTGATCTCAGTGACCTTGTACAAGTCACTTAAACTTTTTTGGCCTCTGTAAAATGAGGGGAATGAACTAAATGCCTTCTAAGGTGCCTTTCAGCTCTAATGACTGGATATTAATCAAAAAACATTTACTAAGTCTTTATTGTGGGCTTGGTACAGTGTTATATGCTGGGGATACAAATACAAAAGGGAAACAGTCTCTGACCTCAGACACCTTACATTTTAACAAAAAAAGATTAAAATGATGAGGAGGAGGAGGAAGAGGACGAGGATGATGATAGCTAACATTTATAGGATGCTTTAAGGTTTGCAAAGTATTTAATATATATCAGATCATTTGCATGTGTGTCAGTGAAGGGAATCCCCATGTAGGAAGATCTCCACTGAATAAAATAAAAGGTTCATGGACTTAAATATTTTAAAGACCACCTGGTCAAAACTTTTCATTTTTTGGATGAGGAATTGAGATCAAGGGAGGCTAAATAACTTTTCCAAGATACTTAGGTAATATGTCAGAGGAAGAATTGGAACCCAGGTCTTCTAACTTGATAGTGCTTTTCCTTTTTTGTATTAGGTCCTTAATCTATCATCATCATCATCATCATCATCATCATCATCATCCCAAAGGGTATTAAAATGGAAAGTATGTAGAACCTCCTTCTCTCCTGTCCTGGTTCCATCACGGTGCAGCAGCATATGTCAAAGCAAGACTCTTGTCTCGATAAAACTGGGTCTTAGCTGAGGAATTAACAGTTTAGTGCTTCCAATTACAGCACAAAACACCTACATATAAAGAACAATGAATTATCCTCTGATGCTTCCTAATGATAACTCAAATTTCTATGGTGCTTTATAGGTGGAACAGTGGATGTCGTCACGGATGTGGAGTCAGGAAGACTCATCTTTTTGAGTTCAAATCTGGCCTCAGACACTCAATAGTTGTGTGACCTTGGGCAAGTCACTTAGTCCACTTTGCCTCAGTTTCCTCAGTAAAATGAACTGGAGAAGGAAATGGCAAATCGCTCCAGTATGTTTGCTAAGAAAACCCCAATGGGGTCACAGTCAGACATGACTGAAATGACTGAATGAAGTTCAAAGTTAAAATTCACAAAGCACTTTTATCTTGGTATGCCTGTAAGGGAGGTAGTCTGAATCTTCATTTGTCCTTTTCATTGGTGAGGAAACTGTCTTGATGAGTTAAAATAATTTTCCCAAGGTCACACAGCTAGTAAGTGTGAGAGCTGGAAACTGAACCCAGGTCCTACCTTAATCCAAGTCTAATGTTCTTTTTGTAATGTCTTGTTTCCTCATAAAAAGAAGGTATGAGAGAAAAAAGTATTCCCCTTAAATCATAGTGTTTCCATCAACAAATAAATCCAAATCTAAATAGAAATTGTCTACTTTGGTCATAACCAATGTGACATAAACATAGTGATGACTGTTTCAAAATTGGATGAATTACTGAAAAGCGTTTTCTTCTTCTAAAGGCTTGAAAAATAAAAGAAATTCACATCTGTTTTAGAATAGTATAAATCTATCCCTCCCTAGAAGATGAGGAATGAAATAAATTAGTGGTCTCCAAATGTTTTGGATATCTCACTCTATCATTAAAAAAAACCGAATGGAAGTGAGAAGGTTGAGAGCTTAGACCACTGCAAGTTGGAATATTGTTGAATATAATGGGTAAAAGGTAGGGGTGGTTGCATTGCAGACATGCCTAATATTTGGTTATGGGATGGGGAGAAGGAATAGGCATTTATTAAGCATCTATTATGTGCCAGATATTGTGCTAAGAGCTCTACAAATATTATTTCATATGATATGGGTGAAGGGTAGGATGAGATTCATCTTCTTAATATCTGGTTGATAAGACACCATTTGGGGTCAAGTCACAGACCCCTTGGACTTATGCCATGGTCTCCTAAGTGACCAAACCTCCAATTTAGAGATCACTGGAATAAAAACATCTGCTGTGGTCCTTGACATTTTTTTAATTATCCAGTTTATTTTGTGGTAAGTAACATTTTTTTTTGGTAAACATGGGCATAAATAACAAAATTGAGTGGCTTTTAACTGAAATATTTATAATATTCCTAATGAAGCATCTTAAAAACCAATAAATCTAATTTCTAGCTAGCTAGGTATATCCTATTTGGAAATGTGTCAACTTTGGGATTCAAAAAGGCAATGCAAACATGTCTCTATGTCTATGGCTAGATCACTAGAAAATAAACAGACCGGAGCATAGACATTTTAATGATCAAGTGGGATCAAAGAATAGATGGGGAGGCATAGCTAGATAGAAAATGGTCTGAAAAAGGTCTGGGGGTTTTAGTGGACTGAAGTGTAGTACACGATGTGGCTGTCAGAAAGTTAATATAAACTTAGGCTGCATTAAGGAGAGGTATAGTGTCTAAGACTATGGAAGTGAGAGTCTCACTGTGGTCTGCTCTGGTCAGAATACATATGAAGTATTATGTTCAATTATGAGTGCTACATTTTAAGAATGACATTATCAAGGTGTATAACTAAGACAGTGAATAGCTTTGAGATTATGCCATGTATGGAATGACTGAAAGAAATGAGTACGTTTAGCTTAGAGAAGAAATGGAGAGAACACTATACCTGTCTTCAATATTTGAAGAATTGTTATGTAGAAGAGGGATTTGACATACAGGCATATATTGGAGATATTGGGGGTTCAGTTCCAGACCCCCATAATAAAGCAAATATTGCAACAAAGTGAGTTACACAAATTTTTTGGTTTCCCCACTGCATGTAAAAGTTACATTTACACTATACTGTAGTCCATTAACTCTGCTATAGTATTATGTCTAAAAAAAACCCCAATGTATATACTTTAATTAAAAAATCCTTATTGCTAAAAAATTCTGACCATCATTCGAGCCTTCGACAAGTTGTAATTTTTTTTGCTGGTGGAAGGTTTTGCCTTTATGTTGATGCCTGCTGACTGATCAGGGTAGTGATTGCTGAAGATTGGGGTGGCTGTGACAATTTCTTAAAATAAGATAACAAGTTTAACTCTTCCTTCTACTTGGACACTTAGAGGCCATTGTAGGGTTATTAACTGATCCAATTTCAATATTGTTATGTCTCAGAGAATAGGGAGGCCTGAGGAGAGGAAGAGAGTTGGGTCAATGGAAGAGTCAGAACAAACATGACATTTATGGATTAACCTCATCATCTTATATGGGCACTGTTTGTGGTGCCCCAAAAACAACTATAATAGCAACATCAAAGATCACTGATCACAGATCACCATAACAGATATAATAATAATGGAAAAGTTAGAAATATTGCAAGAATTACCAAAAGGTGATACAGAAACATGATGTGAGCACATGTTGTTGGAAAAATGGCACCAATGGACTTGCTTGATGCAGAGTTGCCACAAACCTGCAATTTATAAAAAACACAATATCTGCAAAGCACAATAAAGCAAAGTGCCATAAAATAAGGTATGCCGGTACTGCTTGGCCATCTCCGAGAAGACCAAGAAATAATGGAGGAGAGCTGAAAAGAAGCAGATTGAGGTTTGATGTATACAACAACCAGAAGTGTCTGAACATAGAATCAGCCTCCTAGGAAGGCTCTTTCCCTGGAAATGTTCAAGGAAAGGCTAGATAACTACTTGAATATGTTGTAAATATTCTTGGTTTAAATTAGATGTCCTCTCAGGTCCAACCATGAGGCTCTGCGATTCTGTAAAGTTATTTTGTTTGCCACATAATTTCCCATTAACTTTTTAAAAAATATTTTAAAATAGATATGATTTTGCTGGTGGAGGCCCTTTTTCTGCTGACATGGACCACCCTCATCCATGCCTCAGCATGGTGGTTGTCATGAGTTTCTGTAGCTAAAGGTTTTCATCAAAGGGTGGCTTATAAGTGACCTTATAACCTTATATATTTCTCAACTTAGCTAATCCAATCTTTGGATGATGAACACAGTGCAGTACCAGGCTCTTTTCTGAAGGCTTTCCAGTTTGGTAGGACCTTCCAGAGTGTGTGGTCTACTGTCATGGTCCTCAAGAACTCTGCCCTGCTGACTGGGTGGACTGAGGCAAGATGAGGGTACATGGTGGTCTTTACTAGGCTAAGTGCTATATTCTTGTTGAGTTCTGTGCTGTAGTTTAAGTAAACCTCTTTTTGTTAATTGTTGAATGACCAAAGAGTGCCTTTTTTTTTTTTCCAAATCAGACCTATACTATCAGACAACCAGCCTGAGAGAGGCCCAACCATTATAAATATCATCAACCCTGCCCTCTTTCAAATTACTGATAAAAACTTGTTTATTGAGAGACTTGTTATGCTTAGCCCCAGGGAGTAGATTTTGCAGACAATCTTGCTAACAATTTGTAGCTGTCCTTGAATGGAATGTGCTGCTTTAGGAGGCAGTGGATTCCCTTCTCATTGGAAGTCTTCAGTTTAAGTCTGAATGGCCACTCGCTGGGCCTACCATAGTAGGGAGTATTTCTGTTCAGTTAAGGTTGAACTCAATGGTTTCTGAGGCCCCTTTTAATCCTGAGATTTGATGATTCTATGATAAATGTCTAAGAGAGATTTGAGGAAAATGTTGTATCAACTCCTGGGGAAAAGATGGCATTTAAGTTAAATTTTAGAGTCTGCATAGAAATTCAAAAGGCAAAGAAGAAAATGATTTTTTTCATGTATTATTTAATCACTTAGTTCATTAGAGCTCTATATTATAATTGGAACTAAATTCCTGGCTCTTTATACTTGGCAAAAATAAAAAAAAAGAAACAAACACCAGTAGGCGAATTCCAGATGTAAGCAAGGAATAAGTATCGAGACTGTTCTACAGATTCCTGGGCTGATTTTTAAGATAACAGTAATCTGTAGTTCTTCTGAGTCCTCAGAACTGTGGAAGATGCTGCCCCAGAGTGGACGTATATCATACATTGTGCTTCATGGATAGAATAATTGCACAGAAGAAAAGATCCCATAAATAAAGAATATATATGTATGTGTATTTACACCCAATATACATATATACATATGCATATATGTATATACACACATATATGAAGATGATTCCCTCATCCACATGTATTCCACTTTCTGACTTCAGAGGGTACATTTATTGTTCTACATTATGGAGCTAGAAGGTGAGAAAAAAATTAGTGCATTTTATTTTTTACCAAAATATTTGCCACATAGGAAAGAAAGGGAAAGTGAAAATGGTGAAGTGGTGAAAATACTTCTTATAAGGGAAAGGACGGAATGTATAAAATATCCAAACCAATAAACATTACTAAGTACCTACTATGTGCAAAGCACTGTGCAAAATGAAAAATGGGCCCTGCCCTTAAGATGCTTCCATTTTGCTGGAGACTAATATTGCATACGATTTAAATTGTCACAGCGTGAAACTCTTCACAGACATTACAGAGATCACAGAAAGAACAAAGAAGCCTGGAAGTCTACGGAGAGGGAGACATCAAGGCTACTTAAGGAAATGCCTTTCTTAAAAAGCTCAGTATGGTTGAGCAATGCCTTGATGATGGAATTAACATGAAACAAAGGCCCTTTGAGGAGGATCAGACTGAAAAGAAAGAAGAATACATAAAACTTTGTTTAATTTATGGAATTTATATGCTGCTGACCAGTAAGTATAAAGTTCCATTCCCTTGGTCCTCACTATCACTCATGTATTACTTGTCAGTAAATGTGATGCACTTAGAACATAACAGCTACGGTAATATTTCTGTTCCCACTGCAGCTTTACTACACCCATGAAACTCTGTAATCTTTAAATTCCCTCACTGTTAACATCTGCTGAAACATTATTGGTCCCAGCATAGCCAAGCTGCTCTGAAATTACATTTAGCAGAGTAGTTAATGCTAACAGTATAATTCTAGACGCAACCGTGTTTGAAAAGGCCTTTATGACTGGCACCATGATTGGGCTTCCTTTAGATTTTATTTCTGCTTCATGTCTCTGTTTTCCATCACCATCTCATTGGTATGCATCATGCCACTTTTTTAAAAAAATAGTATATTTTTCTATATGATGCTCAGTAGACACCATGTTGTATTCCGAGTTTTTTGTCTCCCATCTCCCAAACTCACTTTCACTAATGCTTTTTTAATGTGAGGAAAGGATTCTGTTGCATGATATGATTATAAGCATTTAGAGGTTTGAGGTTGGAAATTAATCAGGTTTCCATAAAATGAAGATATTTTATTGCCCAGTTAAGGTGTTTTGAATGTTTGAAATTCAAAGGGTCTCACACAAAAGTAAAATAAACAGGTTGCATGTGGCTTTGGTTAATGAAGATGCAAGATGTATTCATGCTATGATCATAAAGTAGTTAACTTTTTTTAAGGAATGGCTACACAGAGGGCATTTACAATCCCACCACAGAAATACAATGTTTGCTATAAGCCCAGAAATGTAAACAGTGAGCTGAAATTATTTGAAAATGACAACTGCCCCCCCAATACCTTAAAATCTATAGACTTGTACATGAAGTATTTTATTAATGTAATTATTTTGTTCAAGGATGATTCAATGGGGCTAATTATCTCCTCTAGGATGCTTTGGTTTAGCAGATGATAAAGCGGTATTTTTCCAGATGAGTGTTCTTCCAAAAATTAAACTACTTTATATTTTATTAAAGTTCATCATTAAAGAAATACATTACTCACTCATTTAACATTCAAATACAATTGGTGAGTATATGGCCATGAGTGTTTACTCCTTTAATTGAGAAAAAAAACCCAAAACTTTTATATAACCTACCACAAATGAGTAAGTGAAATTTGAAACTGGGCACATAAACTAGGATAGGATTATAATTACATCATTTAGTGCTTCATAATAACTGACATTTATCTTATACTTTATACACATTATCTCATCGATCCTTCTAACAACTCTATGAGGTGGATAACAGGTAGGATTAGCCCCATTTTGCAGATGTGGAAACCACCTCAGAGTGGTTAACTGATTTACTTAAGGTCATACAGTTAATCAATGTCAGAGGCAGGATTTTAACCTAGCTGTTTTTTGACTCCAAATCTAGACTGGGCTACATCTCTTTATGTTGAATCATTTCCTTTGCTTTTATATAATAATCATAGCTATCATTTATATAGTGCTTTAGGATTTTTGCAAAACTCTACAAATATTATCTCATTTTATCCTCACAACAACCCTGCGACATGGATGCTATTATTTTCTTCATTTCATAGATGAGGAAACTGAGACAGACAGAAGTTAAGTGACTTGCCCAAGGTCATACAACTAATATGTCTCAGGCTGGATTTACACTCAGGTCTTCCTGACTCCAGGCCCAATACTCCACCCACTGTGCCAACTAGCTGGTTATCTAATTCTCCACATGTTTCTATCAGCCTTTTCCTAAATCACCTATTCCTAAGTCACCTAAAAGATCAGAGGAGTCTCGAGGGAAGGGATTATGTCATATATTTTATATTTCCCATTGGGACCTAGCAGTGTGTTAAATATTGGTTATAGACTCAGTAATGTTAAATTGAACGGATGTCAGGAATTATCTTTCTCTTTGGTCATCCATGTCCGACTCCAGTTGTATGTTTCAATTTGCCTTAACATCTTGGCTCAGGTCCGGTCATACTCTGGGAATAGTTTGGGTCCTTGGTAGATAGTTGTACAAGTCTCTGGCTCACTTTCAAGATTCTTTCTTGTTGTAGACAGACAGTGCCCAGACTCTTGGTCAAGATATCGATCCCTTGCTGCTGCCTAGTCTCTCTTTGTCCAGTCTCTGACTTTTTCCTACCTTTGCCTAGATTTCTATGCACCTATACTTCTGATCCACATCCTTCTTCATCAGTACTTCCGACTGACCCTGCTGCCTGTAACTCATCCAACCTCAGTATGATTTGTGAGAGTTACTTGACGTTTTAAGTATTGCTTGTCTACAGGGACTTCTGCCCTACTACCTTACTTTGACCCATGATACCTGTCTGAATTCCTGCTTGAGAATTCTGATTCTCCTGTCATCACCAACTTTTGATCCTAAAGCTATCCTGTTGACATGTCTTCTACTGATCCAAACCAGTTTTCCATTCTTTTGGCTATTCTAGCCTAAGCTCCTTGGTCTACATTCATGCTGCACTTGTTGTCCACAGCCTAGCACTGATGTATTCATGATTTTATGTCATTTACAATGCTTATTCAGCATGGACATTTTTTAAATATAAAAAGTATTATTTGCTTATCCATAAAATGATGTGTGAAATAGTATATAACAGTATTTAATATTTTGCTGTTTATAGTTACTTCTATCCTTGTACAAGAGTATAAATGTATGGTATTCAAGTATTTGAAATCTAAGTGGCTCATGATTCATGAACAGCAGTAAATGGCATCTGTGCCAGCTGGGTTTCCAACATTCAAATATAATCATGCCCTGACTTCCTTTTTCTTTTTTTTCTCTTTTCCTTTCCTGATCTTAGCTGTATAAGATCTAGAGTAATGACTAAGACAGGATGAAATTCATTCGATGCTTTTAGAAACAGTTGGGAGGCTAAAGGCACTTATCAAGATATGATTTTGAATTTTCTCCCACATTTTCCCTTTTTTGGTTTAGTCTGCATTAGTATCAAGAATTCTCTAGCACCTGTTCACTCATGAACCTGTGTTAGAAACTGTATGAAGAGTAGGAAATTGTCTGGGTGCCTGACTCTAATAGTACATAGTCTAAGAGGGACAATACTGACATGGCTGGATGCATAGGTGATATTAATATCAAACAATTATATTGACTGTTAGTTTGATTGACAGTTTTATAAGCTGTAGACTTCAGTGCAGTTACATGTCTTCTCCCTCTTTTAATAATCCCTAACCACATGCCAAATTTCATTAGCATAACAGAAGGAATGCCCAATTAAAACTTTTCTCGGCTGCCATTTTGCAAAAGCAAATAACAAATAAACAAATTCTAAGAGTAAGCCTAAAATTGAATTAAACATTTTATGAATTATGGTTAAAATCAACCGAATCATGCAGAAGTCATCGGGGAACAAAATTTCAAGTAACATAATTGTGATAGATGCCTCACTCTATTTGGTCTATAACACTACTTCCATACTCTTCTGGGTAGGGCTAATGGCTTCATAGTGTCACAGTCAATCCTCCTCTAACCAGAAGAACCATTTATAGGTCATCTAAAGAACTTATAAGTCATCTAAACCCTAGGCTGGAGGAACTTTTTCACAGGTAAATTAATTACTGTTAAGAGACCAGGTTTTGTTTTGTTTTGTTTTGTTTTGAGTAGAGAACAATTACAAGGTAGGACAGCAGAGAGAATGACTCAGATGAAGATGCTTTAAGTAGCTGCATGAGAAGATTTTCAAGAGGCTCTCTATAGCAATTGTTCTCTCCCTTCAATAATCATTTCCTAACCACTATAACCTTACCCTCTGTTGATCACTCCTTTAGTGATCAGTGTGTCCCCTCAGCACTTGTAATTTATATTATCTTATCATGAAATTAATGAGTGATCCATGGAATTAACTGATGTATTAATTTGTTAATTTATTCAGTCAATAAGCATTTATTGGGTACCTAATATGTACCCAGCACTGTTGTAGATGCTGTTGGTAATACCAAAGAAATGAAGGCCATTGCCTGTGTCCTTGAGAATTTACAATCTAATGTAGAAGAGAAGATATACCTATATCTATTTTTATATCTATAATGTATATATTATAGTATATATTATATATAATATTTATTTGGAGAGGGAGCATACATATACAATAGGTATGCAATATTATCTATTGTGTGTATAAATATGTATAATATATAAATATCCAAAAAGCATATGTATATGGTAAATAGATATCTAAACAATCTGTGCATATATATGTTTATATGAGCATGCATACACACACACACACACACACACACACAGAAGCAATAAAGCACAGTGGATAAAGAGCTGGTTTCCTAGCCGAGTAGACCATGGGTCAAGTCTTGCCTCTGCCACATACTGGCTATGTGATTCTGGTCAAGCCATTTAAACTCTTAGTATACATATAAAATGTGTGTGTGTGTGTGTGTGTGTGTGTGTGTGTGTGTGTGTGTGTGTCTGTGTGTTTGGACTAGGTCTGTGATTTTATTGGTAACTACCAGGTAAGGAAACCCCTTTGCCAGTACAAGTTGACACCTAGTCTTTTTTATGGGTCAACACCGAATAACTTTTGGAATCAGTTTTGATTTTGCATACCCCAAGGAAGCACCTCCTACGTTCTAGGCACTATGCTAAACACTTTACAAATATCTCACTTGATCTTCACAGAGACCTTAGGAGGTAGGGGCTATTAATATCCCCATCTCACATTTGAGGAACTGAGGCAGACTGAGGTTAAGTGACTTGCCTAGGGTCACTTCGTTAGCAAGCTTCTTAGGTAATTTTTGAACTCAGGTCTTCCTGATTCTAAGTCCTGGGCTCCGTCCAATGAGCCATCTAGATGCCTCTAAGAAGCATGTGAAGGTTCTATGAGGAAACATTTTATTAAGGACCCTTGATTTTGTCAACATGAGCAACTTCTGGTGTAGAAACTTCTTCTACCATTGCGGATCTTGACCTGTCTGTGAAATAGTTAGTAAGTCCTAGGAAGTTTCCTGAAATACATAAATATTAATTTACTTGTTCAGGATCACACAGTTAGTAAATGGCGAAGACAAGATTTGAATACGGGTCTTCTGGCTTCAAGCCTAGCCTCCATCCACTAGGTAATTTGCTCCTTTTGAAACCTAGTAAGATTTGATGTTCAGAAAAAAAATACATTTTAAAATAAAAATCAAGGACAGCCCAGGTTTTAGTTCGAGTTTGGGTTCCTGCTAACCTTATAGGGTCACGAGGAAAGCCCTTTATAAACCATGAATCACAGAAAAGCGAGCTGTTATGATGACCGCTGCCTCTACTTACATGAACTTATGAAAGCAGCTGGTCACAAGAATTCATGATGCTATGACTGGTGTCATGTGTCTCTATGCCAAGAAGATGCCCCACCAAAAAAGAGGAGGGGGGAGGGAGAGAAGGAGAGAGAAAGTGGAGAGAGAAGGAGAGAGAGGGGGAAAATGACAGAGAGAAACAGAGAGAGAATAAGAGAGAGAGACAGAGACAGAGAAACAGAGAGAGAACGGAAATCTACAGAAAAGCTCTATGTAAAGATAAAAAAGTGATTTCTTTCAAGTCTAGGTCTCCCCATTTCTTTTAGGCTGGATGGGCAAAAATCTTTCATGGCCTGATCCCACTCTGTTTGGCAAGGGAGCTTTGACCTGCTCTTTTCTGATGGAAGCCAGTTCATTCTTCCTTAGGCCTTCTGGTGGGGCAGCTGGTAGTAGAGAGGATGGAGTGTAGGACCTAGAGTTGGGACTGAGTTCAAATCCCGTTTCAGACATACGCTAGCTGTGTGTGACTCTGGGCAAGTCACTTCACTTTTGTCTGCATCAATTTCCTCAACTATTAAAAAAATTGACTATAATAATAGCGTCTACCAGGGTTGTTGTGAGGAGCAAATGAGATAATATTTGTAAAGTGCTTAGCCCAGTACCTGGAACACAGTAAGCACTTAGTAAATGCTTGTTTTCCTTTTCCTCTGTCCATATACCCAGGGGCTTATCACATTAAAGATAAACCTTATGGGCTTGGTCCATTGCAGCTCAGAATTCCTGAACCTGAGATTCACCAGCATCAGCCTCTCTGCAAGCAGGGATTACGGGGTTTTGCCACCATGATGGGTAATAATGACTTCTGGAGCATGTAGTTTTCTTTTCCTTCCAATTCATCTACGTCACCCAGAAGCCTTCGATTTTTATTAAGAATGCCAGATGCTGAAACCAGGAGAACGTTGTACATAGTAACAGCCACAGTGTGGGAGGACTGATTTTGATAGACTTAGCCCTTCTCATCAATGCAAAGACCTAAAACATTTCTAAAGGACTCATGATAGGAAATGTCATCCACATGCAGAGAAAGAAATATGGAGTTGGAATGCAGAGCAAAACATACTATTTTCTCTTTTGTTTTGTTTCGTTTCTCATGGTTTCTCCCACTCATTATATTCATTATATTTCTTCTATGCAACATGACTAATGTGAAAATGTGTTTAATAGGAATGTATGTATAGAGCCCAAATCAGATTGCATGCCATTTTGGGGAGAGAGGGAGGAGGGAGAAAATTTAAAATTTATGGAAGTGAATGCTGAAAAAAAATTAACAAATTGGGATAAAAACAAGAATGCCAGATGCTTCCCAAATAGTCTTCAAACAGCACAGATTTTGATAACCTTGAATGACTGTAGACTCCTTGTGTGCCTGGGTATAGTCTATGACCTAAAGCATTGGTTCTTAACCTTACGTCTACGGGGATCCATGGATATATTTTGAGGGTCCATCTTTATTTGTATTAACCTTTGGTTTTCTTTTTATACTTTTTATACTTTTAAAAATGTTATTCTAAGAGAAGACCATATATTTCCCCAGGCTGCCAAAGACTACCAGGCAGAAAAAGGTTAAGATCCTTTGACCTACTGAAACTTCAAACTACACTCTTGCCCTATGCATAGTGTCAGTAGTAGTGATTAAATTCTCATTTTCCTTTCCTTTTTTAAATACCAGTTCTCAGGCTTAAAAAATTCTTTTATACTCTATTTTTAATACCACAGTCATAATTCCCCTACCCCTAACATTCAAGCAAAGTCAAAAGACACCATGACTTTGTCTTACAGATTTATTTTTCAAAGAAAGCGAAAAAAAAATTGTAGTTGAAAGGCTTCTTCTCTTATTTGATGTGGGTAGAGATTTGTCTCCCCAAACAATTTCCAGGCTAAGGAATCCCCGGTATTTCTTGCTCTCTTTCTGTACTTTGTGCCTGAAGAGAATGGGGAATTATATGTGTCTTATTGCATAGGAAGGGTTGATTTCCTGCCTCTCAGTTCTTCCTTCTCTGCCAAAATATGGCTTCGGACACTGTCCACTACAGTAGGCAGTCCAACCTTTATGCTATTGAGGATTTTGGTTATGTGGATGTAAACTCTGCCTCCTCATGGAATGGTCTCATTTACATGTTAAGTATCGACTGCCTATTAAGTTGCTGAGATATCTAAGTGATCATGGGAACAGACACTAAAGAGGATGATTCTGCCTAAGCACGTCAGCACAAATGTGGTGGTCTTTAAAACTTTACCAGCCACCTGGAACAGAGTCCCGGGACGGCAGTATATTGATAATATCCTTGGTACTCTCCAGTAAAAGACTATCAAGTTTGGAGCCTGGTCTTATGAAATACTTTCACCGTTCCCTCCCTCCTTATTCTCCAGCCCATCAGCAGTGTTCTTGACCTGCCTTTGCCCTTCATAAACATTTTAAAAATTGCTATATTTAGGTGTTCATATTTACATTCTTTACATATTGGTCCTGTGTCCCTTAGTGGTTGGTAAGCACATATAGGGCAGAGATTATATCTTCTCTTTACCATGATGGGAAAGCCATGAGAGAGACCTTCAAAGTAAAGAATTGCGTATATGCGGGGATGCATGTGCACGTACGGATCAAGAGACCAAGAATATAAGTCTCCGATGGCTAAACTTCTCCCAGACACATAGTTTGGGGGGTATAACTAGCTTCAGATTCTCTACATGAATTAAGTTTGAGAGCTAGAATCATTCATACATACATACATATATATATATATATATATACATATATATATAGTGCCTTTCCTCTTTCACATAACCTTCTATCTATTCTATAGATATCTTGTATCAATCTAGTTATTCTCATGTTGTCTCCCACATTAGACTATGAACTCATTGAGGGCACAAGTAGTATATTTTCCTTTCTTTGAATCTTCACAGCTCAGTGTAGTGCCTGGCACACAGTAAATACTTAAGAAACGTTTGCTGACTAACAATGCAAATCTTTCACCTATTAACTGTGATTATTTAGAGAATAAAAAAGTGATAAATATTTTTGGGGACCAAAATATGTATTAAACATGAGACAATTTTGTTAATGTATTAAAAACCACCTAGGACTATGTTTTAGTGGCCCATTAGTGTAAATGTGTGTGTATATACACATATACATATATATATATATACACACATATCATACATTTTATACAAATATATATGTATATATACGTATATATGTATATATATAGTATACATGTGTATATATACATATATATGTACATATATGTATATATGTATACTCACAATATATTCCACAAGTAGTTGAATATATTGAGTTTTAAATTGATTATTTTCTTGTTCATTCAACAAACATTAATTAAATGCTTACTATGTGTAAAGCACTGTGCTAAGTATGCGTGTGTCCTTGTGAGAAAATCAAAAACAAATAAGACTTGGTCTTCCCTTCAGGAAGCATATAATTTAGTAAGGTGGTGTATTGTTAATGTATTTTTGCTTAATAGGAAGATCTTTCCCATCCATGACCTGCTTAAGTCATATGGAAGCCTAAATCACATCAAGTCTGTGGTGGGAGGAGCTTGGTGAAGGGGTGGAACAGGAAGGGGTGGAGCAGGAGGGGGTGGAGCCGGAAGCGGTGGAGCAGGAAGGGGTGGAGCAGGAAGGGATAGACCAGGAAGGGGTGGAGCAGGAAGGGGTGGAGCAGGAAGGGATAGACCAGGAAGGGGTGGAGCAGGAAGGGGTGGAGCAGACCTGAAGAAGGAAGTTGGTCAGAGCAGTTAGAGCTGAGGGAGAGAGAGGAGCAGACCCCTAGCTTTGAGTGTTTGTTTGAGGGAAGGCCTGAGCAGGGGGAGGGCTTGGGGATGGCGGTGCCCCCTGCATTGTTATCATGCATGGATTTCTTTGTTGCATCATGGATTTGGCTTTCTGGTGTTTGAATAAATGCTTTGGTTCTGTCTTCCACATGGAGAGTCCGTTGTATTTTGCGATGCAGAACCACGCTGGCATATTCATAGCTGCCATCAGCGCTGCGAATGTCATGCCAGTCATACAGGGAGAGGGGAAAGTCATTATTTGACCAAAAGGGTAGGCAGTCAGAAAGAGGAGCAAAAACAAAGCACCAATAGTCAAAAATTGATTTAGCATTCCTTTTTTCACTCTTTATTTAGAAGGTACTGACTATATTCAGTCAGTCCACATACACTTATTGTTCAGTCATTTCACTCGTGCCTGAGGCTTCATGACCCCAGTTGAGGTTTTCTTGGTAACTATACTGCAGTGGTTTGCCACTTCCTTCTCCAGCTCATTTTACAGATGAGGAAGCAGAGGCAAACAGAGTTAAATGATTTGCCCAGGGTTACATAGCTAGTAATGTTTGAGGTCATATTTGAATTCAGGTCTTTCTGACTTCAGGTCCAGTAGTCTCTCTGTGCCACTTAGCTTCCCCACAAGAACTTATTAAGTGCTACAGCGTGCCAGGCTCTGTACTAAGTGCTAACAATGAGAACCAGTGTGGCCCTGAATGGACAGAAAGTTGGAGTTGAAAGTTGAAGAAATTGATGTAGACAGATGTGAAGTGACTTCTCAGGGTCACACTCAGCTGAAACCTGGCCTCTGACAGTTATGAACTACCTCGTCTAGAGAAGTCACTCAATCTCTCTCACCCTCAGGCAACTTTTGGAGATTCCAGGCCATAGATGGCTTGTGATTTGCATTTCTGGAGGTGGTTACCACACCAACAAAATCGCAGGTCCAGTACGCTTGTGCAGAACATTGGCAGGATATATTAAGGGAACAGTAAACGATGCCCTGTTGTGTCCTAATGATGAATGTTGGTGCTATGATACTCACAGACACTCAAATCTGATAAAGCCCACTGTTGAATGTTACTGAATGTGGCAAAATATTCTGATTTGATGATTATTTATGTCGCCTAAAGTTGTCAAAATCTCATTTTCCCACAACAGCAAAAAAATGCATAAGCAATACTATATATATATATTTTGCCTGGCACCCATTATCCTGTACCAAATAAATGTTAAATAACTATGGCAAATAACAACAACCAGTATCAAGGAAAATCCCCAGCTCATTTTTGCAGAGATAGAGTCAAAACATTTGAAATTGAATTACCCAGTCTATCTGAAAATATGCACGCCCAATCAGGCAATATGATAACCAGTTTCAAGTGACTTAGATTCATAGGCTGTATGAGACCTTAGAGACATCATTTATTCCAACTCCATAATTCTTAAGTTAAGAAAAACTGAAGCCTGGAGAGATGTGACTTACCCAAGGTCATACCATTAGTAAATAGCAGAGCCAGTACTGGAAGCCAGGGCTTTTCACACAAGTCCAGTGTGATTTTCATCGCACTATGCTTCCTCTAAAAAAAATTAAAAAATTTTTTTAAACCTTCTTCCTATTTTCAAGTAACCAAGTGTTAATAGGATGGACTTGAATCTTTTCTTCCTAATTCTGGTCAATCTTGTATATTAGCTCAGTGCTTGGGTGTTTTGGGGAAGACAAAGTCATTGGTTCTTTCCAGCCATGTGTGATTCAAGGCTGAAGGTCTCTTGTCCTTTGAGAGAAAGATAGATGAGACAACCTTTCCTTATTGGCTACCTAGTAGGAAAAAGTGATCACTTTGCGGGCCTTCAAAATGGGAGTTCCTTCTCCCTTGGGGCTCTCTTGGTGACAGGTTGCTAGCTCTCTTTCTCTAGACTTTCCTGGAAAGGACTGGGGGAAGAAGAGATCTGACAGTTCAGTCACCATGAGGGTGTGAGCACATATCTAGCCTAGAGAAGTCTGGTTCTGGATTTTGGGCTGCCTCTTCTGCATTGGTTCTTTCCTGAATTTAAGCAAAAGAGTACGGATCCCTAGATGGATATGTTGAGGTTTGGAGGTCATTTTGTGAGTTCAAGGAATTTGACAGTCCTAGGTCTTTGGGTTGAAAATTCCCAGAGATTATTATCTCAATAGATGCAGAAAAAGCCTTTGATGAAATACAGCACTCGTTACTATTAAAAACATAAGAGAACATAGGAATAAATGGAGCTTACCTTAAAATGATAAATAATAGTTATTGAAAACCATCGGCAAGCAATATCTGTAGTGGTGATAAGCTAGAGGCCTTCCCAAATCCAATCAGGTAAAGCAAAGATGCCCATTATCACCTCTATTATTTCATTTTGTAACAGAAATGTTGGCTATAGCAATAAGAGAAGAAAAAGAAATTAGAGGAATTAGAATAGGCAACGAAGAAACAAAACTATCATTCTTTGCAGATAGATATGATGTTATACTTAGAAAATACTAGAGAATCAACTAAAAAATACTTGAAATAAACAACTTTAGCAAAGTTGTAGGATACAAAATAAACCCATATAAATCATCACCATTTCTATATATTATCAACAAAGTCCATCAGCAAGAGATATAAAGAGAAATTCCATTTAAAATAACTGCAGACTATATAAAACACTTGCCAAGTCAAACCCAGGAACTATATGAATACAACTATAAAACACTTTTCACACAAATAAAGTCAGATCTAAACAATTGGAAAAATATTAATTGCACATGGGTAGGTATAACAGCAATCAGACTTTTTGCTGTTCTCCCCTTTTGGGATGCTAAGACTATGAAGTCTCCCCTTTGTTTGAATTGGTGGGAAACTTTCTTGCTATCTTTGTTGAGGAGTATTTCTCTGCACAGACGTAATCAAAAGTCCTTGACTTGTATATGATGTCATGCTGGGGTTGGGGAACTTTCACACACCCAGCCTGGGTGAGGTCAGAGCCCTCAGGGCTCCCAACTGGATATAATTGAGGGGAGCTTGGTGTCTGACTTTTGGGGCACACTCATGGAAGGAGTGTTGAGACTCTGGGCAAGCTGTAACTGCCCTCCCCCAGCTTTGTAACCCAGACAGATATTGGTGCTTCCCTGGTAACTATGAATTGTGATTTGAATCAGATAAGGTCTGTCTGTTGATGTTTATAATTTCTGTTTGTATTTGCTGTGAAGTTCAGGGGGCTGATCTTTTCCCCCTGAATTAAGTGATTGATATATGTATGTTTGATTAAACTGAGATTATTAACCCTTTAAAGTTGCTTTCCTTAGAAAAGCAGATCAAAGAACCTGTGCTGGCAGCCCCTTCTGTGAGCTGGCTGTTGGTCTTACACAGGCACAGTAGCTGCTAGCAACATTGTTGCTACAGTAGGCCAAGCCAATACAACAAGAATGACAATTCTACCTAAATTAATCTATTCAGTGCCATACCAATCAAACTATCAAAAGTTATTTCATAGAGCTAGAAAAAACAGTAAATAAAATTCATCTGGAAGAGCAAAACATCAAGAATCTCAAGGAAAATCAATTGAAAATACAAAAGAAGGTAGTCTAGCTATGCTAGATCTCAAACTGCATTATAAAGCAGTAATTGTCAAAACAATCTGGTACTGGCTAAGAAATAGAGTGGTGGATCAGTGGAATAGATTAGGTACAAATTACATCATAGTCAATGACCATAATAATCTAGTATATGATAAACCCAGAGATCCAAGCTTTTGGGAAAAAAAATTCATTATCTTACAAAAACTGCTAGGAAAACTGGAAGACAGCATGGCAGAAGCTATGTATGGTTCAACATCTCACGCCATATACCAAGATAAGGTCAAGATGTATACATGATTTACACATAAAGGGTGATACCATAAGCAAATTAAGAAAACATGGAATAGTGTATCAGATTTATGGATAAGGGAAGAAGATATAGAAGTACAAAATATAAAATAGATAATTTTGATTATGTAAAATTAAAAAGTTTTTGCACAAACAAAACCAATGCAGCCAAAATTATATACAGAGAACTGAGTCAAATTTATAAAAATACAAGTCATTCTCCAATTGATAAATGGTCAAAGGATATGAACAGGCAGTTTTTAGACAAAGAAATCAAAGCTTTCTATAGTCGTGTGGAAAAAAACACTCTAGATCACTATTGATCAGAGAAAGGCAAATTAAAACAACTAGGAGGTACAACTTCACACATATCAGTGTGGTTAATATGATAAAAAAAGGAAAATGTTGGATGCTGGAAGGGATGTGGGAAAACTGGGACACTAATGCATGGTTGGTAGAATTGTGAACTGATCCAACCATTCTGGATAGCAATTTGGAACTTTGCCCAAAGGGCTATAAAACTGTGCATACCCTTTGATCCAGCAATACCACTGCTAAATCTATATCCCAAAGATACCCAAAAAAAGGAAAAAAAGGATTTATTTGTACAAAAATATTTATAGCAGCTCTTTTTGTAGTGGCTAAGGATTGGAAATCAAAAGGATGCCCATCAGTTGAAGAATGGCTAAAAAAGTTTCACATCACTTATTACAAAGATTTTACTGGGATATTATTGTGTGGTAAGAAATGAGGAGCAGGATGATTTCAGAAAATCTGGAAAGACTTACATGAACTAATGCATAGTGAGGTGAATAGAACCAGAAGAATATTGTACATAGTAACAGCAATACTGTTTGATGAAGAACCGTGAGTGACAGCTATTCTCAGCAGTACAATGATCCAAGACAATCCCAAAGGACTAATGATGAAGCATACTATGTACCTCCAGAGAAAGAATGGATATTCACTGAATACATATAGAAGCATGCTATTTTTCACTTTTTTTCCTTTCATTTCTTTTTTATTCTAGTCTTCTTGTACAAAATGACTAATATGGAAATGCCTAACATAATTACACATGTATAACCTACATTTGATTGCTTACCATCTCAGGGAGTGGGGAAAGGAGGGAAGGGATGAGGAACAGAATTTGGAACTCAAAACTTTAAATAAAAATGTTAAACAAAATTAAAAAAAAGAAAATTACCAGAGGCAAGGAGAGGAATCTTGGTGACTGCTCTGGTACTCTTAAAGCAGATGACCACTACCAAGAAGATGAGGTCAAGCCTTATTCTGGCTTGCCAGAAAACATTTGCCATGAAGGGAGACATTACAGAGCCAATGTAAAATGATAGCAGTCCTGTAAAATGTGAATAGTGATTAGAAGCTTAGCTTGAATCTGAAAATTGTATCCCCTAGATTAACACTATTTATAGGAGTATATATATATATATATATATATATATATATATATATATATATATATATATATATATATATAATTCTAACCCAATACCTCTTCTCTTTGAGGAGAACTGAGTGGCCAAGTTTCTGGCCCCCACCTCCTGCTTCTCCGCCTGGCAGGAGTTAAAATCTTTTTTGAAGAAGGGTAGCAGGGAGAAGAGGATAGAGATGTCTATTCTGTCTCCTTTTGAGCCACACAATGACACTCCTATGCAACACGTGGGGGACAACCTTGCAACATGAATATATATATGTATATATATATATATATATATATATTGCTATTTGCTTATTAAGAAATAACCACTAGTCAGAGCCATAACTATGACAAGGTGATCAGCACTTTGTCCCAGCAAGTGAAAACTTATGGGGTAAAAAATAACATGTTAAAATATTTGGCAATGTAAAAATTTCTTACATGTCCATTTGACAATTCTTGTACTCTGAGTAGCACAGTAACAATTGAGCTTAGCATGTTAGCAAGAAATTAACTAAAATCAAATGATACCAGATGGTGTGAGGCAGGTTCTTCAGAACTGGCTCTATTGTCCTGGGCTTGACCCCATGAAGACATTGTTAGGACTTTGTTCCTCCATGGGGGCCTATTGTCCCAAGATCTCCCCTCCCACAACTAAAATTGCCTTAATTATTTCTTGTATTAGTTTCACATTACTTATTACAAACTTGATCTGAGGGCATTTGACCTGGGCTCCAAAATTTCTAGATGTTGACCTGTCACTTGTAATTTTATTTTTGGATTAACAAATATTTATTGAGTTTCTACTCTGGAAATGGAGGCATGTGGGGCTGATGGATGATACAAATAATTAAAAGATACAATCCTTGCCCCAGAGGAGTTTACAGTCTCACTAGGGATATAAGACATCACTATATGTTTGACTATTTCTTGACTTTTTTTAATGGAATGGATGATGACTTACTAGGCAATGATGCCCCAAATCAGAAGAATCTTTTTGGAAAGAATCAGAGTAGGGAAGCTTAGAGATTGACTTGACTTGGCTAAAAGTGCTCAAATGGCAATGGGGAGAAAGATATGTGGGCAATTTGTACTTCTTTTGGAATAGCCAGACACATGGTTATCTAACAGAAAGGAACCATTTGGGGTCAATTAAACTCAACCAAAGTGCCAACATTTGAAAGGATACTGATAGTGACGCCATTTTCAAGGTACCCCTAACTTGAGCAAAAGCAGAAAAAGACCAGATTCCTGATTAAATAGAAACTAAGCATACCTTTCCTGTCTTTTATAGTAACTTTAGCAAAATTCTTGTAGTCTACTTATCTCACAAGTACCTCCTAAAGGGTTTATTTGACATTTCTCAAGGCAGAGGTAACAAAGTTCACATTGGCTTAGATCCAAATGATGCCACAAAGCCCACCTGTATACATACGGTACAGTGGATAGAGCACTGGGCCTGGAGTCAGGAAAACTTGAGTTCAAATCTAGCCTCAGATACTAGCTGTGTGACCCTGGGCAAATCACTTAACCCCTATTTGCCTCAGTTCCTCATCTGTAAAATGGGCACACTGGAGAAGGAAATGGCAAACTACTCCAGTATCTTTGCTAAGAAAATCGCATTGATGAAGTCCATGGGGTCACTGGACATGACTGAACAACTGGACAACAACAACAACCTATCTCACAGGTACCTCCTAAAGGGTTTGCTTATTCTAGATATCTCCAGGCAGAGTAACTTGAAATTCACATACGTTTGCACCCAAATGATGCTGTGGTAGTGGGAAGATTTCCATATAGGATTGCCATGTACACTTTCTTTCTACTGCTTCTCTTCTATGCATTTTCTGTCTTTCAGCCCCTTCTCAAGAGAGGAAGAGGAGGAGAGGAAATGAAATTTGTTGATTCCTCATTTTTTCTCTTTGTTCTCTAGGAGATGATTTAAACTAATGGTTCTTTGGGTGAAAACAGATGGGTTTACCTTGCCCATGCTCTTCCCCTATGCCAGTTGTCACCAATCATTGAGAGTTTGTTATATTCATTTATTTACTTATTTGGTTGCACAAAATTAGTCTTTCAATGAAATGACTTCAGGGTATAACTACAGAATCAAAACATCAATTACAAATCAAATACAAGTACGGTCTTGATAAAACAGCAGAAACATAAAATACTATATTTAATAATAAATATTAGCATGAGTGCAAAAAGCCAATGGTTTTATAGAGGATGACTGATATCAATAATAATGCTTCAATTGATCAGAAAAGTGAGTTCATATCTATGTATATATCAATAAATATTGAACACCAGACTGATAGATTGGTATAAGTGTAGTGGGGGCACTGAGTAATGCCCTTTGAGCACATGTGGTCTGCTTTATATGGTAGCAATCCATGTGAATGCTTAGAGAAGCTGCTTCCCAAGTTGAACGAAAGACTATGCCAACCACTTTGGTTAGTCCATTGTTGTCCTTGTTCTCAAACAGAACCAAAATGACAGCTCTATGTTGGAGTCAAGGTACAGTGTGTCTGACTATGGTTGGTCAGACCAAGATGAGTCTACTGCAGGTTGGGCAGAAATAATCCACATGAATGTTTGGAGTGCAGATGTCTCTAAATTTGCACATCCCATGCTTCCTTTTTACTGCAATTCTGCTTTGCTCATAGAACACAGCACCTTCTTTGATGTGGGCATGCCATGCTGGGTGGCCCTGTGCCAGTGTCTCCCATGTCTCACAATCCATTGAGAGACCTAGAGAGTATCCTTGTATGACTTCTGACCTCTGTGTGAGTGCTTGCCTCGTGTGAGTTCTTCGTAAAAGTCTCATAGGCAAATGTACGTTTGGCGTTTGTACAACCATCAAGTTGTACAAGCCGGCCCATCAGAGCTGAACTCTCTGCAGCAGAGTTTGAATGCTGGCAGTTCATCTCAAAAACAGACCTCAGTGGTCGGCACCATTTTAGAGCACGTGCAGTTATTCTGTAACTATTTCCTGTCAGCTGATTACATGATAACAGAAAGCCTTTTAATTCTGGCTGCTGAGCAAGAATTGAGTACAATAATAGCTAACATCGATATAGTGTTTTAAGGTTTGTGAAGAACTTTACAAATATTATCTTGATATTAAGAACAACCGGGAGAGGTAGGTGCTATTACTATCCCAATTTTACAGATGGGGAAACTGAGTAAGGCCGCTGACTTGCCTAGAATCACATAGTACTTAGCAGGTGTACCTGACCAAGTTTGAACTTGTCTCCTTGATATCATATTCATCACTACCCACTGTGCCATGTATGTATGTATGTATATATGTGTGTATACAAAAACATATTAATGCTCATAAACACACATTTACATATGTATACATACATATACACACAATTTGTGTATATGTGTATATAGTATAGGATAGGGACTAAATCTGTAATTTCATTGATATAAGCAACCCACAGGTGAGGGAGTGCCCCATGGTAATGCAGATTGCCACCTCAGAGCACTGAGAAGTTAAATGACTTGTCCAAGGTCATATTACCAGTTTGTGTCGAAGGCAGGACTTAAACCTTGGTCTTTTAAGATCTGAGGACTGCTCTCTATTCACTACTCCATATGACCTCTTATTCATATACACACACATATAATACACATTTACATACATACACATGCACATATTATGTGTACACATATGTATGTCTATATAAAATCTGATAATCCAGGTTCACTTCCAGACCTTGTTGAGAAAAAATTATCTTTATGATTTCTTAATTTAAAAATTATATATAAAATTACATGTACATATGGAATTATTTAAATTACATTTGTATTATATATTGAATACATAATAAATCTATGTATGTTTATATTAAACATATAATATATAATTACATTTACATCTTATATATTAAGTATAAAAATATATTACATATCCTATGTAGATTATCTATTAGTATATATAACAAATTATATATGTACATATAAAAAGTGTTTATGTATATATTAAATGCATAATATATACATTACATATTTATGTGTATAAATATGCAAATTTTTACCTCCAGTGAAGTCCTATTCTGATTCCTTATTATGATATGGATTGTCATGGGTAACCCTGGGTTTTCAGTGGAGAAAAGCTGTGGAAAGGTCTAACCAAGTTTGAAAGGCTTTAAATACTGACCAAGATATGCCAGTTGCCACAGAAACAGTCTAGTTGAGTACATAAAATATCATTACCAGAAGGCTGGTCAACGACTGATGACATTTTTTGACCATGTCCACTCTGGCATGGAAGGGTCAGCGTAGTAACAACCTACACTGATGAAATGATATTCTAAAGTACTGAAGTATAACTTTGTTTTCACTGTGGCATTATTTCCAAATTTAAGATATTCAATATCAACTATTCCCTAAAGCAGGAAAGGCTCTAGGTCTTATTTATGTCTCATTACTTGATCCCATGAAATAAGAGAATTCCAAGGGAAGGAAGATTGGCAATCATCAACATTGCTTTTTTACATTTTCCCATTAGTGACAGAGTTCTGATAACAACCCTTTTCTTCCTTTTGTCTTCTCCTAGATAGGGCCCTCTAATAGAAATAACAAAGAAGGAATTATGTCTCTTATTAGATGGGTGTCTGAAGTAATCAGACAATGGAATTGGTGACCTTGGTTTACTTTGACCATATTGATGAAATTGGGTCACCATCCTGTGGTACACTTGAATATAAAGGGTTAGGAATATTGAATTGACCCTGCTGTTGTCATAAAATCATAGAACCTTAGAAATCAAGGTACCTTGGAAATAATCTCATCCAAGTTGTGAATAATAGGCGCATATATATATATGTATATATGTGTGTGTGTGTGTATATATATGTATATATATACACATATACATGTATGTATATATATAGGTATATGTAAGTCAGTGAAATATAGGGAATATGACTTCTGCTGGCAATTGGATTAGTTTCACCATTTTGGCAACAAATATAGACGCCCTCCCCAACATATCCTCATATTTCTCCCTGATTTTGTCTCCACCATATTCTCATTCTATCCCCATTCTCATCCCCATTCCAGCACTATAGACATCTTCATTCTTATCCTCATCCCCCCTTCAGTTCCACACTGAGTTGATACTGAAATGATTGAGTTGGCCAGGCTGTATTCCTATTCATAAGTTCCCTCAATAAGTGATAAATCAGTATGTATAAGCTTGGCATTATACATAGGTCCATTAGCTGTACTGTGATTTCATGATCTTCAGTCTCTCAACATAAAATTTCTCCTTCCCTCCCAAAATTCTCTTTTCTCCACTGACTAACTAATGGCTGAGATTCTACTGCTAGAGTTCCTACCTTTATCTGAAAGCTTGGATCTCCATTAATAAATATATTAACAATAATTTAGTAGTAGCTAACATTTATATAATATTTTAAGGTTTTCAAGTGTTTTATATACATTAGGAGAGGCAATGTGGCATAATGGATAGGAAGCTGGCCTCAAAAACAGGAAGGCTTGGGTTCAAGTTACACCTCTGACAACGGCTGGCTGTGTTACCCTAGTTAAATCAGTTAACTTCTCAGTGCTCTAAGCAACTCTCTAAAATTATAATTTATAGAAAAGGTGCTGATCTTCACTGACAAAGGGAATTTTCTTATCTGGGGGTGGATAAGTCTTGCCCCTTTCTCCTTTATGTATATTATCTGGTTTGATCCTCCAGGAACTCTGAAAAGTAGGGACTACAAGTGTTAGACCCATTTTATATTTGAGAAAATTGAGGCTCTGAGTGGTTAAGTGAGTTGTTCATGGTTCCAAAGAAATTATCACAGGTGAGATATAAGCCCCAGGTCCAATTCAGTGCTTTTTTCATGATAGCCCTTTTAATTAAGGTGATAAATGATTTGAGAATAGACTTTGAGAAAGGAGAGGTTATAGATCACTAGATATCTGATGGTGTTTGGAAAGAAGTTGTTTTGGGCTGATGAAAGTTTTAAAGATAAAAAAAAATTCCTCTCAGAAATGCTTTTGCTGCATCCTGTAAGTTTTGGCATATCGATATATTGCGTCATTATTGTAGCTTTCTTTGATTGATTTTACTGTTGTTTCTACGATTTGTTTTTTGACCCATCAGTTCTTTAGAATTATATTATTTTGTCTCCAATTACTTGAAAAAAATTTTTCTTTCAGGGACTTTTAGTGAATACAATTTTACTGAATTATGATCCGTAAATAATGTGCAATTTCTGTTTTCTGACATTTTTGGAGGAGTCTTTATAATATGCAGTCAATTTTCTAAAGATGCCACTGACACCTGAGAAGTGTATGATTCACTTTCTATTCCCATTCAGTAATCAGCAGATATCTATCACTTCTATTTTTTTTTCCTAAAATTGGATTTTATCTTTTAATTAGACTTGTCTAGGTCTGAGTGGGGTATATTAAAGCTCCCGCGATTATGGTTTTACTATCCATTTCTCTTTCAAATTCAATTATTTTATTCTTTAAGTATTTATGGGTTATATTATTATTATTATGGGCATATATATTAAGTATTGATATCGACCTACTTTCTACAATGCTTTTTGGCATAATTTAATTTCCCTGCTTATCATTTTTAATTTACCTTTTCTTCATTGATTTTAACCTTATCTGTAGTTATGATTGCCACTCCCAGCTTTTGTTTTTGAGTTTAGCTGAAGCATAAGACATTTTGCTTCACTTCTTCATTTTAACTCTGTGAATCCTTGTGCTACAAGTGTAAATTTCTTGCAAATGACAAATCATGGGATTGTCTTTTTAAAATCCATTTTACCATCCTCTTCCATTCCATTCCATTTATATACACAATTATAATTGATGATTTTGTACTTCCCTTGATCCTGGCCTCTCAGATTTTCCCCCTCTATTTACTCCCATTTCCTTCTTTAAAATATAAAAGTGGTAGAAGTGAATTTACCTTCTAAGTGAAGTGGACTGTTTCCTCTGTTACAACTCTGTCTTTTCCTTTTCTTGTCTTCTCTTCCCTAATCTCATATTTTTAATTTCTTTCTTTCTTTTTAATCCTCTCTTCATGTTGTTCCCTCCCATATTTGATCTTGTTTTGCTTCTATTCCCTCCCTTATCGTACTCTCTCTCTTAGCCCCCTCTCTACCCCATTTTTTGTATTCAGCCCTATTTCCTTTTTGAATCTGATATTTTTCTATCCTGAGATCTGTGTGTGCCCAAATGTGTGTGCATGCATATGTGTAATTGTATTCAATCTGCTTTTATCCAATCAGATGAAAGTGAGATTCACAGGATGCCTATTTTCCTCACCCCTTAATGCACGAACCAGAAGGTACCTGGTCTTTCTCCCATTTATCACCCACTATTTGTGGTCTTAGAGAGGCAGCAGGGGTCAATTTTAATTTTCCTGGGGCTGTTAGTAGTATCTTTGTCCCCTTGCTTGGTCATCATCCTCACTTGAAATTGATCTTTAATCTGACTCTCTAATACTGGGGAGGGAGGAAGTCTACTGGATTTATCTACGTGGAGGCAGTATTCCCTGGCTGCTAGTATCTCTCTTAAGGCAACTGATATTGAGGGTTAGGCAGGGGATAGGCTTATACTCAACTACCATTATTCTTCTTCCCTTCTTTGTGGTCTCTCTTTCAAAGTTCTATCTCCTGCTTAATTACTCAGAAGATACACTCTGTGTTTGGGCAGGGCTGGGACAAAGATTAATTCGTGAAGTCTTTATTTTTTGTAGATTAATATAAAAAAATCTGGGTTCACGTTTTCATTTAACAAACATTAATTAATTGCCAACTGAATGTAATAATCTAGCAGAGAAAGGTGCAAATGTGCTAGCCAAGGAAGATGTAAGGATAAAGAAAACAAAGAGACTTCCCTTAAAGAGGTTATATTGCAATAGAAAGCTTTTTATATAATTATCTAGTTTAATCCTCATTAACAGCTCTCTAATATAAGTAGAGCAAATATCTTTTTATCTACTTTACAGGTGAGGAAATCAGGGCTCAGGGAAGTTGAGTAATTTTCCACTGGCCACACAATTAGTAAGTGACAATTTGGTGGAATGTGTGATGGCTTTGGAGTTGGAGCACCTAGCTCTTCATCTTAGGTGAGTTACTTTAACTCCTTGGGCCTCAGTTTCCTCAGCTGTAAAATGGGGAGGATGATTGAGTAAATGGCCTCTTAGGGTTCTTCTAGAAGTATGGTCCTTTTTAGCTCCAAATCTGTGGTCTTCTAGTGCCAAATCCACTGCTATGTCAATCACACTACAGAGAGAAAAGACCTATAAGGCCTTTTGTGTCCCACCTGAAGAGTGGGTTATAAATTTTTAAAACAATAGACTACTCTTATACAGCTGTGGTTCTGAGCTAATTATAAGCAAAGCCACATTTTCCTGAACACAACACTAGTGACTAGGATGCCACTGAGTAAGATTCGCCTGCTGACCACTTTTCGTTCCTTCCCAAGATTCCTTAGATCCATCTTCTCCTGGATGCTTCTCTCTGATTGTCTGTGCTCTGCCACTAAGTTTTAATGACATTTCTTCCCTGGCGTGTTGTTAAAGTGTACATCAGGGAGAAAAGCTTAGATTATCTAAACGAAAGGAAAATCCAAAGTACCTAAACCACCTTTGTGATGTTATTAACGTCTCTATTTTGACAAGATAGTTCTTGTGAAGGCTGCAGAAGTGTCAGGGCCCCTACTGATAATGGTCCTGACCTTACCTGATTGAGTTAGCAAACTGAGGATGGGACAGCGATGGTGGTGGGGACAGCTCCTTTTAGGGAGGGATGGTGGAGAGACAGTGGACAAAATTAGGGACCCTTTTCATCTCTTGAGCAGTTTGAATGTCTCTGCCCAGCTGCCAAGTGAAGGGGGGTATGATTAATGAAAAGATGTCAGAAAGATAATTCTTCCTATCAAGAAAGAATGGACAGAAATGATTACCAATCATGTGTGTGTGTGTGTGTGTGTGTGAGAGAGAGAGAGAGAGAGAGAGAGAGAGAGAGAGAGAGAGAGAGAGAGAGAGATAGGGAGAATACCTGTGCAGGGGACATAGAGAAGCAAAGAGCTTTTCTAGGGGAAAGAGTTGAAAGGGAATCTTTCCAGCTGTTTCTAAAATCATCAACTGAAGTACCAAATCCTACTTTTCAAGTGTGTCTACCTACCTATTCCTCATGCTCTTTGGTGGAGCCATAAGATACCTCCAGCGTTATAAATAGCAGCACAGATGTTGACAGAAAAACGCTCCCTTAATTACCATACAAACTGCTTTCCTTGAGTGAACCGTTTAGAGCAGCCTCCAAAGGAAGTTCACTCAAGCAATTCCGCAGATTACAGCTAATGAACAATATTTCCTCGCGCCTATTTAGTGCTCATTAAAATGTAAAAGCCTTTCATTTTAAACAGGCATACAATAAATAATTCCCCTCTCCCTTTCTGTGTCTCTCTTGGAGAGGCTTGGAGGAGAAGTGTGTGTGTGTGTGTGTGTGTGTGTGTGTGTGTGTGTTTGTGTGTGTGTGTGTATGTATGTTTGTGTTGGGGGAAAGAATCAAATGAGCAAAGTCTTCTTAGATCTGGAGGTAAGTGGAAGGAAGAGAAAGCCAGACTTGGGAAAGAGGAGAGATGGAGGAAGAGAGGAAAACAAAAAGTGGTTACTGGCCCTGTCACCAATTTATTAATGTCTTGGAAAATTGTTGCTTGATGGATAGAAGGGAAGTTCGAACTTGTATTTCAACCGACAGATCTCTAGACGTATGTATGCATGTATACATACATGCATACACACACACACATACATACAACGTATACCCATTGAGGTATGTGGATTTTGATGTCAGAGGAAGTGGGTCCAGGACCAACTTCTGAAGCTGTGTGACCTTGGGCAAATCACGATCCTCCCTATGCCTCAATGAGAGTGTGTGTGTGTGTGTGTGTGTGTGAGTGAGTGAGTGAGTGAGTGAGAGAGAGAGAGAGAGAGAGAGAGCTTTGAGGTCCCCTTCTACCTTTGGATCTATGATCCTATGATCCCAAGCAGGCAGCCATGGTTCGACAAGAGCTATCAGACACAACAGTATTAACCTCACCCCAAACACCACAGAAATACAGTAATCAAAGAGCATAGAGAAAAAGGGGAAGGGAATCTCTTTTTTAACCTCTCTTTTCAGAGCTTGTCCTGTTTTTCATTCTTCTTATTTTTCAGGAGCCAGGTGAGCATCAAGGATTGAGGGTAGGTGGAAAGGGGAGTTAACGATAGAGAGTGGAAGGCTGGATCGAGGTAGGATGGGAATGAAGTGTCACTGGCAAAAGCTTCAGAGGTAGAAGCCCAGCACGTCACTGGTTTTAGCTTGTCCAGCCTCTGATTTGGGATCAGTTGCCCAGCAGGAGGTTATTAAGAAAGGTTTTATAAGTATTGTATCAAAACATCCTCACCTCATTCTTGAAGGCTAAACTAAAAGGGGAGAGGCAAGCAGCATATTTCTTTCCATCTACATTTAGCAAACTTTAGTTTTATGTAGGAGTCAACTGCTTTTCCCCAGATACAAATTCTGAATTATATTATTGCAATTGTTCAGTCGTTTCAGTCAGTTGTGATTGACTCTTCATTACTCCATTTGGGGTTTTCTTGGCAGAAATGCTGGAATGGTTTGCCATTTCCTTCTCCAGGTCATTTTACAGATGAAGAAACTGAGGCAAACAGGGTTAAGTGACTTGCCGAGGGTCACACAGCCAGGAAGAGTCTCAGGCCAGATTTGAACTCAGGAAAATGAGTTTTTCTGATCTTAGGCCCAGCATTCTGTCTGCTGTACCACCTAGCTGCCCCTAAGAACCCAATTATAGTTGCACCTAAAGGAACACATGAGTGATACTTCACTAGATGCATAAAAGGTGATATAGGGGGGAAACTGTGCTGACAAATTTCCAAGCTTAGATATAACACTTGTCAGGAATATCCTTCTGAGGTAACTTGAGCTTGGGGAAACATATTTCATGGGGTACCAAAAAGCATGAGCTGATAAGTGTTGAACGATCAATTCTCCAAAAATGCTTGACAAAATTTAAATTTAATCTGCATCATTAACATTTTCTCCATGACTTTCTTATGTCTAGACAATCAACGAATAATAAATCAAGCTTGATTCGTAGCACTTGCTGATTTCCAAGGCATAAATCGAAAATTTAACAATTGGCTCTTGCAAACCTATCTAAGCTAGCTTTTAGCACACCCCTGTATACAGGGTACCTTGATAGAATGGAGGCAAATTCTCTCCTGGTAAAATAAACAGCACTTATTTGGCTCAATTTGTGGTACCTCTGTGACCTTGGGGAAGTCACTAAACCTGCTTGATCTCTGGTATCCTCATCTATATGATGAAGAGGTTGCATTAAGGATTCCTGAGGTTCCTTACAGCTAGAAATCTATGACCTGGGATCCTCTGAAGCATTTTTAAAGATTAAAGAAAAAGCAAAGTCACAATCGTTTTAAAAAGAAGATAGGCATTTAACAGTCCCTTTCTTTTCTGAATTAACATAAATTGAAGTGAGCAGAACCAGAAGAACAATTTATGCAATAACAACATTTAAAGACAAGCAACTCGGAAAGACTTAAGAACTCTGACCTGTGTGTTGACTACCCAAGATTTAGGAGGTATGAAGATGAAGGATGCTACCTCCTGAGAGCTGATGGACTCACGAGGCAGAATGAGATATATGTGTTTTGGACAGGGCCAATCTTGGATTTATTTTGCTTAACTATGTCTATTTGTTACAATAGCTTTTCCTTCTTGACTTAAAAAAATTGGGGGCATAGGAGGGTAAAAAAGAAATGCTTGTTAAGTGAAAAAATCCAAGCCCTGATCTTTCCCTTCAGAAAGGAGGAAGGTACAAGATGGTGAGGGAAAAAAGACGTTTGTAGATTTAGAATCAGAAGGGACTTGAACGATGACAGATCCAGGATGGGAACTGAGCTCTTCTGACTCCAAAAACCAGGGCTCTTTCTACTTGATTATAAACATCCCATGGTTGATGTTTATCCTCCAACAGGTGATATTGGTACATTTATATTTTAGGTGCTCTGTGAATACTCGGTAATTGCTTCTTCCTGTCACTGTTTGATTCATTCAAGTAAAAATCATTGGGAGGGTGGGTGTCAGGGTGGAAGGTGTCATGTGGCAAATTGTACCCAGCTCAACTAGTTTCTTGATAGCATGAAGGATGAACTGGTAAAGAAAAATTAAGTCTGTACTTGGCTTTTAACTAAGGTCATTCGAAAATGGTCTTCAACACCCATCTCATTTGCCTTTTTATGCTTGCCAATTTAGTGTTGTATTCAAAGTGATTAATTAGTTTGTAGTGAAGGTTTATTAGGTAATCTTTCTGTCAATCAAAAATCACCGAGGGTTCAGGGGAGAATAAAAGGACCCCCTACAAATGTATAAAGATGAGGAGCTGACCATCATTATTGTATCAAAAATAGGCACAATCTTAAAATTTGAGAGTACATAAAGGAACAAAAGTGGATGTTATTAAAGCTGAAAAGAATCATTTGATCCTCTTGAATATTTATGGTTTATTTTCTATTTGGACAAAATTCATTTCCAAGTATGAATCAGTCTGTCCTATTTAAATCTCCACTCTTGATTTAAACAGAATTGGTCTTTCTCTTCTCTTCATTCAGACCCACAAAAATGTAGGTAACAGATCATAACAGAGTAAAACATTTGGTTATACAAGTGTTTGTCGTCCTAAAACTGAGCTAAACCACCAGGAGAAGGCATTTGTAGGCCCCAGAGAGATTTTTCCTGTTGAGGGCTGATTTAAGTCATACTAGCCTGAAAGCAGACCTAGATCCATTTTTAACTTGGTTTCTCTTTCCTGAAGCAATATTTCTTAGATGACAGAATATGGCTTGAAATACATATTTTTTTCTTACACTTTTAGGAGATTGACTTCAATCATTGCCTTTAAGTCAAAATTTCAGCATGTATATGTTGCTATCTCTACTTTCATTGAAAGCTCTTTTTCTCTTAAGAACTTTTAGGGGATTTTGTGGTAATCATAGTAATCTGATGTTCTTTTTTTTAAATAAGCAAATACACATATGAGACCAACATGCACGACAACCATCCAGTAAAAATAAAAGAGACATTCACCAGACCACTCTATTTGCTTTTCTAACTCTCTACCTGAACCTGGAATCTTGAAAATTCACTGGATTGCCTTTTTCTTAACTCAGAAATCAAGGAATCCGGGAGACAGGGACTATTTATAAAACCAGAATGAAGATGTAAGCCTGAAAGGGGATATGAACTGATTAAATCACTGATTATGGGGAAGTGTGCAACTGATAATGTTACGCTTCTGTGCATTTTTCTTAAAAAAAGGAAGACACTGGTCTACCATAATGCCTCTTTTTCAGGGCGATTTATACCTTTAGTTTGTAGAGCTGTTGTTTGTCACCTGAGAGGCAGATGGATTTCTCTATGTGGGTTGTGGAGTGAGTTACCTGGAATGCACCTTTCACAGACATATCCTTGGAAGAGAGAGCCTTCAGCCTTACCACAGTAAGTGGGAAAAAAAACCGACACGGAAAAATCCCAAATGCAAACTAGTCCAGGGCTCTACCACATTGAGGTCTTAGCATCGGTCATTTCCAGGTCCTTTCTCTTAATTTTAAGATGGGAGGTTAGAAAAGGAAAAGATGACATTTGCATAGACGACATAAATTAATCATCTCTAACAGTCATAATCGGTATGCCTTACACAAAATTCTTCTACATTTGTACCAATGAATAGTGATGTTGGTGCCTCTGGGTTCTACCCTCCATCATTCTCTAAATTCCCTCGAATGCCTACATTTGAAAAAGAAAATGTATTTCATTGATTTACAAAGGCTGATATAAATATAGATATCGCTTGACTGGGGAGTTGTAAATTCAGTCTCAGGTGGGCTTCACACTCGGTCCTGAAATGAATCTGCAGAGAGAGTTTCTGAGTGTTACAAATTCTACGGCTATAGGGGAAATTTGTGAAAGATCATGTTGAAAGTCAGAGCTGCCTTTTAAAAAAATGCTGCATTCCAGTGATTTTTTTTTCTTTCAAGCCATGGTATTTGAATGTGATATTCTCTTATATTTGTCCCTCCTTTTGTTTTGTGGAATTAGGAATAGTGATTTGGAATCATTTAGAGTTATGAGTTCATGTACGTTATATGAAATTTCAATTGCCATGAGTACACACCATTCTAGGGTGTGGAAGACAGAAAGAGAAACAAAAATTGAAGCCGCTATCTCCCTTGTCTCATTACCAGGACCCCGTCATGAAAAAGCAAATGAGTTATTTAGTAGAGATCCTTCAGAAAGATGTAATAACAAGCTTTTGGTCTATAGGCATGCAGTAGACGGGGTTACTCCTCGCACGCCTGGACTAGATGGATGATACTGATGGCAATCTAACTGGAACATCCTGCCTGAATATGAACAACAGATTTGTCAGTGTGTGACAGGCTGACAGTCCAGCTCCCAGCTGCTTGTCCACTGTTGTTAAATCAGTACCTTGTCTAAGTATTCAGCATAGAGGCAATCTGCTTCCTCTGTTCGTGGGAGGCAGGTTGCCAGTTTAAAAAAAAACAAACCAAACAACCCAAGTAGGGGCTTTAGGCTGCTATACCAGGATGCATTGAAAAGACGTAATTTAAACCTCTGTGTGCTCCTGAGGCAACACATCCCTGGACTTGGAAGCTCAGTCCTCTAGCCTAGGTTTGTAAAATAGCAAAGATGAGATCAATGCATGCTTAGCATCACGGTTTAGCATCAGTAAGTATCTTATTGGAACTCCCTGATGAAAGAACACATGTCTGGCTAGGGCACTGAAAGGGCTACTGAACTGAAAGGACTCTAGGCATTCCCACCAGTTAAATGCTATTTTCCTACGGTTCAAATGAATCAGGAAAACACATCCTTCCAGTAGAATTCTAACACAAAGGAGGCCTCAACCAATGACCGAATTTTGATAAGTTGCTATTCTTAATTTTTGTCTCCTGTTTTGTCTTTGTACTCCCAGCACCCAGCATAGTGTCTTGCATATAATAGGTGCTTAATCAATGCTTGTCTAATTGGTATTGGACAGGTGGACAGACTTGGTATTTGTGGCCATTCTATTACTGAATATTAATGAGCAGTCATATCAAAATTGTAGGCAGTTATATAACTTCTCTGGGTTAATTATCATCAAGTTCATTACCCATCAATATTTACTGAGTATCTGGCAAATCTTAGGCACTCTTCGACCGCCTGTAGAAATAGATTACATGGCTAAGAGGGGATGGGAGGGGAGGCAGGAGGAATACATTCTGAAATGAGGGTGATATAAAAAACAAAAGATATCAATAAAAAGTTTTACAGAAATAAACGGATCACTGCTGTTTGAGAGAATTGGTTTTATTCAGTTGAGTGTGAATGCGTCATTGTAAAGAGTTTGTTATTGAAAAAATCCATTGCACGCTATGAAAGCGGGAAAAGAAGGAAACGAGCTCTTTCAGTGGATAGGATTACTTGGTTACTGTTGCTGGTTGATGTCCTAACTCTTTTGAGTGGGGGAGGGAGTTGAAACATCACCCATTACTCTGAGCACAGGTTCAATGAGCATGTGTGGAAGCTTTTGACAGGATGGTCAATGATGTGAGAACCCAAAAGGATTTACACCATGGACTGTAATGGCTCTTTCAGAGCAGTTATGGCCCTCGAGCCATTAATAAGCTATATTTAAGAGTCCCTAAGTACACATTTGCACAATAGACCCCAAGGGCTCAGGAGAAGCCATTACAGCCTGCTGGATCAATAGTGATCATCATTTTATTCAAGACCAGTGCAGAATGAAGGCCTAACCACGGGGTCCTCGAGCGCCCTTGTCCTAGGTCAAAATGTGGTTAAGTGGGTCTTGAAAAGGTCCCCGTGGCTTGACTTTTCACTTCCATGGGGGGCCCATGCTCCATTCACCATTTATACCACTCATCCCATTATCTCCTTCTTCCTGGTGTCACAGTTAGCATTATAAAATGGTTCTTTCTCCAACATTAATGTCTCCTTTTACAAACTCAGATTGAAATGGCTTATTGCTGCAAAGAGTTTACCCTCTTTCAGGATGAAAGGCTCAAAATATAGTCCTGTTCCCCCCCACCCCACCCTGCCACTCACATGTGAACAATGAGGGTACAGGCTTAGTTCAAGTGCTATATCCTACACGAGGCCTTTCCCGATGCTATTATTAGTGTTCTCAGGGTTAGGTCTGTAGGATTTTCCACCCTAAGTACCTTTCCACATAATAATAATAAGCCTTTATGTAGTCCTTTAAAGTTTACAAAGGACTTTACCTAGGTCATCTCATTTGATCCTTACAACAACCTTATGAGGCTATTGGTATCTAACAGATAAGAATTAGTATAATAGATTAGTATCTAACGGATGAAGAAACTGAGTCACAAAGAAGTGACATGACACACTTAGGAAGCGTCTGAGTCTTCCTGAATCCAAATCCCTTTTTTTATCCACTGTGGCCTCAAATTTGGTGGTAAATGAGCATGCATGCCAGGGAGGAGAGGAGAGCCCTGCTACCGAACATGTTAAATGAGACTTAATGAATATTCCTTTTAGAAGTAGGGGTAGTTTTTGCACATCTCCAGGTCTGCATCTATTGTATGGTGTGTGGGGTGGGGAACATGGGCAGGGCAGCAGCTCTACACATGGTTTCCTGGATTCCCCCTTTTACACACCCAAATTCCTAGCTCAGTTATGTGCTAGTCAGTTTTCTTTGCTTCTTAGAGGTTCTAGGGCAGTCATCGTTGGGGAAGAAAAGTGCTGTTATCTGTTCTAGAACCTACCTTTTTATCCTTTGAACATTATAATTTGTTGATAAGGCAAAGGAGAGAGAAAAAGGAAGGGATGTGGAGAGAGTTTGACTCTCTCCAAAGGCTGACTTTGAGCCTATTTTCATAGAGAAAGGGACCCTGGCCCTCATGGCCTTACCTGGTCTCTGAGAAACTGTCCCAATATGTGATCATGAGCTTATACAAAGAATAAAGGTAGCAAAATTTGTTCATAGCCTGGGTTCCTGCTGTGACTCTTTTTTAAAAATAAGTTTTAATAATGCCTTTTAAAAAACATAATCATAGTTTTCCTTAATATCATCCTCCCCCTCAACTTCTCAGAGAGTCACCCCCATATAACAATTATTTACAGATTTTTTGTGGGGGGTAGGGCAGGGGATGCATATGAAATATACTTGGGATAGGTGTCTTTATAACAGCACTAAATATTTAATAAAAAAGAAAAGTTAAAGAGGACCTTTGTTTCATAAAACCTTTAGCATTTAATTACGGAGGTATAGTGTCCATATTTGTCCATACGTTCCCCAAATGCATGTCCTGGCCAAACACTTAACCAGGCTCAGTTTTCTGATCTGTAAAATGGGGATGATAATAGTATCTGCCTCATAGATGAGAGGATCAAAAGAAATGACATATGTAGAGGGCTTCATAAATCTTAACAGTGCCATACACATCCTTTTATGATCATCACCATTGTTGTCAAGTGTTTTATCACTACTACTACAATAGGTTTGGAATGATCAACCCAAGATTACCATATCACAGATGTAGAGCTGCAAGAGATCAGGTCCAGCCCCTGATTTTACTGGTTGTTGTCCTTCATTCTGGAAGAGGACCAAAATGACATCACTATGCTTGAGTCAAGATTCAGTGTGTCCCACTGTGGCTGATTAGGCCAATATGGGCTCGGAATGCTTTAACACAGGTTGGGCACAAATAGTCTGTGTGGATATTTAGGGTGGATACGCCAAACCCGTGCATCCTGCATTTCCTTCGAGCTGTTTCAATTCCGCTTTGCTCATACAGCACAGCATCCTCTTTGATTGGGCATGCCATGCTGAGAGGTCCTGTGCTAATGTCTCTCATGTCACACAATCAATTCCAAAGTTCTTGAGAGAGACCTTGAGAACATCCTTGTATTGCTTCTTCTGACTACCATGTGAACACTTGCCCTATGTGAGTTCTCCATAAAATAGTCTTTTTGGCAAGTGTACGTTTTGCATTTGAACAACATGGCCAGCCCATCGGAGTTGCGCTCAATGAAGCAGAGTTTGAATGCTCAGCAGTTTACTTCGAGTAAGGACCTCGGTGTCTGGTACCTTATCCTGCCAGGTGATTTTCGGAATCTTCCTAAGACAATTCAAATGGAAGCGATTCAGCTTCCTGGCGTGGCACTGGTAGACTGTCCAGGTTTCTCAGGCATGTAACAATGAGGTCAGCACCACCTTCAGCATTGTAATCAGTCTTGTCTCCCGTGCTTTCCTTTGGAGTCTTCCAAACACTCAGCTAGCTCTGGCAATATGTATATCAAACTCATTATCAATGTGTACATCCCTGGAAAGTACAGTACCAAGGTAAATGAACTTATCCACAGCATTCAAAACCTCTCCATTTGCTGTAACTGATGGCTCCATGTATGGATGGTGTGGTGGTGGCTGATGGAGCACCTGTGTTTTCTTGGTGTTAATTGTTAGGCCAAAATTAGCACAAGCGGCAGAGGATTGATACTTACTTCGTTGCATCTGCAGGCCAGAGAAGTAAGCAATTTGTCCAACGTCATATAAGCAGATCATGAGTGGAAAGGGCCAGGAATTCAAGCCCAGGTGCTCTGAGCAAATCCAGTATGCTTTTCATTGAACCACAGAGTTAAAAAAAATGATATAACTTTCTTCCATATTCCTTGAAATCTCTTTCTTTTAAGCACAGTAACTTAGAAATCAGCTGAATAAATCTGGTTCTTGTTATTCATCCTTGCTTCACCATTTCACTGGTATTAGGGATAATATTAGGTATAAGCCTAGCAGCTTACCTTAATCAATTTCCCTGGGCAATTATCATTGGCTGGTCTACTAAGCTATCCAAGTTGGGTGTGGGTAGAACAATTTTATTTTGAAAGATAGTTTTTTTGTTTTTGTTTTTTACTTTGGCAACATCTAAACAGTCAAAAGAATTACATTTGCTAATATGATATGTGAAAAATACACAGGTATTTAATCTATTTAATTATCTATCACCTACTATGTGCTTAGCATTAGAGAAGATATAGTAAAAGTCTCAATTGCTACCTCAAGGATCTAATTGAGGAGGCAAGATTGATACAGACATACACATATACCCACATATATATGCATGTATATAAATATGTACAATGTGATATGGACCTGAGCTCTGACCTTTTATGATGGGTCACATGTAGAAATGTTTTACATGATTGCACACGTATGACCTATATCAGGCTGCTTGCCATCATATTGGGGAAGTGGGAGGGGAAGGAGGGAGAGAGAAAATTTGGAATTGAAAATCTTATAAAAAATAAATGTTGAAAATTATCTTTACATGTAATTGGAAAAAATAAAATACTACTTACATAAAAATTAATGGGCCACATGTGCTCTGGTCCCTTGCTAAGGGATTTGTAGGACCAGAATCTCCTGGCTGGTCCCTTGGTCTCCATAGCTGGAAATTGTGATGAACATCTATCATTTATATAGTGTTCCAGGGTGTATAAAGTTTCATGGCTAACTTATATGCTTTTCTGTGACCCTTTTATTAGGGTCAAGTGAAATAGGATTTTTAAAACCTTATTTTTAAGAGATCCTAGTTTAGAGAAGAAGAAACAAATATTTAGAGAAGTTAAAGTGACTTGTTTATAGTCATATAATTTCAGTGTTGGGGTTTGAACTCAGGACTTGGTTATTTTGGAGTCAAATTTTCCTTATACTATACCAAATGTATAGTACAAAACATAGAATTAAAATGCTAATTGTGTAATCCAGACTAACAGCCTCACATGTTTGCAGGAGAAAAAAGGTTTTGATCTTTTTCACATTCAAATTATTAATCCATAAAAAAACACCCATGACTACTAGGAGGTCCTTCCCCCATGAAGATAAGGGAGGGCAAATGTTCTGGCCATTTTCTCAATCCTTAATAAAATATCAGCTGTACCCACAATGGGAGCAGCATTTGGACCAGACATGTTTTGAAATTATTTGCCAACAAAACAAATCTTTGTTTTTGGAAGATTGTGTCTATAAGAGGAAAGCAAATGAAATATTTGCTGTCTGTAGAAAATGCTTTCCTTGGAAAAGACATGCTTGTGGGTGTTTGTGCATGTGGGCATATGTGTGCATGGTCTGTTTGTCACAACATCAACATTATTAAGCCAAAGCCAATTGGCAGGAATTAACTCTGGGACGTGCTTCTTGAGAATACTGTCGGAGTTAAAACAGAAACATTTCTGATTTAAATGTTGTCATGGGGCAGAGGTTTTTTCATAAGGAAAATCTAACCACACCTTAGTGAGAAAATTTCAGGCCCTCTCTTTTTGCATATGCAGTGGTCAGTTTCTTCCTAGTTATAGATCGATTATATTCTTTGCTCAGGAAGAAAAATGCAGTCTTTGAGATTAAGAAGTCACTTGTAAAGCAATAGCTGAATAACATGACATTCAAGGAACTAGTTAATAATTTTACTTTTGTTTTTGCTCCTGGAGGATTTAGGGGAAAGGTGTTCTGTCCATTCTTAAAATGCTCCCTTCTCATACATGTATGTTTTTCTTCAACCAAGAAAAAATAGGCACTAAAAACTTTTACTATTTTTAACACCCAAGCTTTTAAGCTGTTCAGCAGGCGAGATATTATGAATCCTATTTAAGTATGTTTAAGATCTCTCATTTAGAGTTAAGTGATAGAAGAAAAGGCAAAATTGTCTTTGCAGATGTTGAGAAGAAATTCATTGCAGGCAATCATCATTTAATATCCAGTGCTGACTTTTTGAACAAGTGCTTTCTCTAAATGATAAATCAAATGAGTTGGCACTAACAATAATCTCTTAGAATATGAATGAGAAAAGCAAGAATATTAAAACAATAGAAACATTAACATAAAAAAATCAGCCATTATAGGGAAGGACAACACAGAAAATTGGGAAAATGATTTTGCATTTTTTATGGGTGGTGGCATTGCTGCCTAAAGCTGAGGATTGTTGTTTTTAAAGTCTCAAATACAGGCTAAGCTGTAAATATTTACCAGCTCAAATGTGTGTATGGGGTGTATGAATGAATTCTTGGTGTTGCTGTAGCTAACATGATGAATGAATGGATAGGATATCTCAAGGTTTAGAAAGACTACAGAAACAAATGACATTTTTTTTTTCTTAAGTTAGAATGCTCAGGGAGCTGAGTTTATAGGGTGTGTAAGAGACTTTCAACTCCAGGATTCAGGATTCATGTCCTTATTTAGGGCTGTGATTTTTTTGAGGGGGGAGACAGTCTGGTGTAGTGAAAAGAATGATTGATTTGGAGTCAAACCTGGGTTCAGATACTGACTGTGCCACATATGACTTGTGTGACCTTGGGCAAATTTAAATTTTCTAGGCCTCAGTTTCTCTCATCTGTGAAATGAGGACATTCCCGTGTCGTGCAGAGTATTTTCCAGCTCTAAATCTATGCTTCCTATGTTTCAGTCAAACTAGATGTTCTCATTCCCTGAGCCTGCTCTGTGCTCATACCAACCTAATTTTGTTCACTCTGTTCCCCTTCTTTGGAATGTGCCCTTTGCCTCAACTCCCCAACCTCAATTTGTCAAACACCCATCTGGCTACCTAACTCAAGGGTCATCCGATCCTTAAAGCCTTCATTTACATCATGTTTTATTACCCCTTAATCCTGGGGCTCACTTTCTCCATTTCCCCATGAGAGTAGCAATAAACTCGATGGGAGAATGAGCTGACCACTTTCCAAAGGCAACTAGCAACTTCGCTCTTGTTTACACTGTATCATGTTGCCATCCCTCACCACCAACTAAATTTGCCCCAAGGACAATAATTGCTAGTGATGGCTCTGGTTCTATTACACAGAAAATGAGTGTTAAAACTTATTTTCTTGAATTGAGATTCTATCTTCCTAAGAGGTGAGATGAACGGTATTCTATATCTCTGTGGGAGACCCAGGGACATCTTAAGATCATTCGAGTATTGTGATACAATGTTAGCTCTCCGCTAAGTTTCAGAGGGAGTTCTCCAACGCTAAATTCCCCTCTCTTCTAGATTTGCATGATATAAAAATATATCCAATACCTATTCTTTGCAATAATTCCTTATAAGCCTTTTTGTACCCAGCTATGGCTTTATTTTCTTTCCTGTTATTAAGGTGTCTTTTTGACTACCAGCTGCTTCTTTTCAGAATTTATGAGGATTTGGTGGGGTTGTTTTTTATTTCAGTGGTGAGGAGTCTAAAGATCAACTGTAGTAAGGGGGTGCATCAGAGTGCATTTGCAGGCAGATTATGTATGAGGCAGCCACACACCTTGGCTGTGATTTCAGCTCTATTGGACTCCTCTGTGCCCTGGTGCCCCTGGAAAGTTGCTTTTCCAGCACCTCCCAGAGTGGGCATATCTAGAGGGAGATGCTAAGGCTTTAGGGGAAATTGCCATATCCTATATTTGTACATCAGCAGGCAATAAGTGAAGAAGGTTAAGCATTGCATTCCTACTGTCTGGTGTCTGCAGACCCTGCAATCAAACACGAGGCCATCTTCTGAGACAATTGTCTCCGATGACAGCTTATTATAGAAAGGTTTTGGTACCATGGAGGATTTTTGCCAATGAAATAAAATAAGGAAGTGATCTCTTTTTAATTTCTTTTGTGGTGAACCACAATTTGAGGGCTGATAGTTGAGCGCTTATTCAGATTTGTACGCTCGTGTGCTGACATCTTCATGGGGCTCCCTGAGATGGAGAGAAGTGGAGATGGGCAGCAGGATGGCACCAAGCAGAGAGTGAGATCAGGCAGGGCTTTGCTAAAGCCTCTCCAGAGTCTGCCCAGCATCCTCCGCTCTGCAGACACAGATAACCCGTGGCAGAGTGAACTAAGAAGGCCAAGCAGCATCCATTTTAGAATTAAAGGAGGGATTTATCCTTTCCAATCTTCCAGAATAATTTCTTAACATCTTGGATAAGAACATGCTTCATTTCTAAATCAGTGTAATGGGGTCACCGTCAGGTTTGAATCTCAGGTTGTCTACTGTGCAGTTCTGCCTGCCCAATAGCTTCCTCCTAGGGTTGAAAGTGCAGTGTTTCCTGTCATCACTTGGAAGATAGTTTGTTTTTTGAATTCCGTGACCGTCTTTCAACTTAGGAAATTGAGATTTGAGAGTCAATGTGGTAGAGTGAAAAGAGTCCTGGTCTTAGCTAGAGTCAAAAAGGAAGAATGAAAGAAAGGAAAACAAGGACAAGAATAAAGGAAAAAAATTAAGGAAGGAAAGAAGGAAGGAAAAAGGGAAAAAATGAAGGAAAAGGGAGAGGGAAGAAGGAAGCAAGCTTTTATTAAGTACCTACTATGTGCCAGGCACTGTGCTAAGGACTTTACAAATATTATCTCACTTGAGCCTCACAACCACCCTGGGAGGTTATTCCCATGCTATGACTGGGGACACTGAGGCAGATAGAATCCTTTTGCCTAGGGAGTCACACAGCTATCAAGTATCTGAGACTGGATTTGAACTCAAGGCTTCTTGACTGGTTCTTCAGGAAGGCCTAAGCTCTAGTCACTGTGCTATATAGTAGGTGATGGGATATGTACAAATATATAAGCATAATATAAAATACTACATACCAAGTACATTTGAGAAGTATAAAACAACTTGCTATGTAAGGCCTAAGAGGGAAAAATTTGTTACTGATGGGGTGCCAGGGAAGATCAGGGATGACTTCATGGAGGAGGGGGCATTTGAATCAAGCTTTAAAGAATGAGTAAAAATTGAATAGGCAATGAGTGAGATAACATCTAGGCAGAAAGAAAAAGACATAGATATAGACGTAAGTTTGCAGAGAGTAGCCTGGTTTAATGAGAGTGCAGAGCTCACAGAGGGAAGAAATAGACCAGACTTGAAGGATAGGTTGATTCCAGATTTTAGGGGACTTTGTAAGGTATGCAACATAGGCCTTTCCTCTGGAGGCAGTAAAAATCCACTAAAGATTTTGAAAGAGAAAAGTGAAATGACCAGATTGTTGAATGAGGAGCACCAGAAGAGCAGAATGAATAATGTATAGGTGTACAAGGAGTGGTACAAGGATAACCTATTACTAGGTTATTTCAATCGTCTAAGCAGAGGAGAGCTGATGACTTGAGGTGGGTGGCAATAAAGACAGAGGAGAGGGGATGGTTGCAAGAGATATTACAAAGACCCATTAACGTCTTACATAGGAGAAGTAAACGAGAGGAAGAGTCAAAGACAAGTCCAGATTTTTGAAAATGGGAGATTGGGTGAACGGTAGTACCACTAACAGAGATAATTATACCTGAAAAAGGAGCTCGTTGGGGAGGAAAGATAATCAGCTTCGTTTCTGATGTGTTGAGTTTGAGGTGCAGGTGGAACACAGAGGTGGAACCATCGCAAAGGCAGTTGGAAGATGTAAATCTGGGGCTCAGAAGAGAAGTCTGAGATGGAAATAGAGATTTTGGAGGTAATAGTTGAAGCCGGGGCATGAATGAGATTGCAAAGCTAGAGAATGCAGAGACAGAAGGGGATGGCCAAGTATAGAACCTTGGGAAACATACACCTTAAATGATCAGGAAGAGGTTGAGAAGCCAGCACCGGAAATAGGGGAGCACTAGAGGAGGTCGGGGAGAACTAGGGGAACGTATTCTGTCTGAAGCCAACAGAAGACAGAGAGTGTAGGGTCAATAGGTTTAAACACTGCAGAAGAGTAGAGGAGGAGGACTGGAAAAAAAATAATTTGCTTTGGCTCCTGGATTACTGGCCATCTTTGAAAAATATCATGGTCCTGACAGTTCCACTCAAGAGTGGAAGAGTAACAAAAATTAACATCAAAACCGAAGCCTACCAATCAACAACACAGTACGCTAATTGAGAGCCACCCAGAAATCCCTAATAAAACCTATGATCAATCTGCTGCCAATGACTCCTTGGTTCAATTTCATGGAAGAAACAAGCCATTAGGTTAATTAGGGTCTTTCTGCTACCCTCTTGGGACTGTGGTGTATTTCTTTAATCGCTTTAGAATAAAGCATCTCAATAGTTACTCCTTTGCTCAGGAAGCCATTTTTCATGAAAACAAATCATTGTCTTTTTGTTTCCTTTTATTCTATTTTCCTTCTTTTATTTAAATTTCAAGCCATCACATACAAACTTTTTCCCACACTAGAACAAAAGGGTATCTCTCAAAATAATTCTTTCTGGATATTTATTCCTTTTTAATCCTTTGGAGGTTATCTTACCTCGTCTACAGTCATTATTTAGTGAACTCTCCACCATTCATTTCATCTATTTTTCTTAAAGTCATTTCCTTCAGCCTCTTAATCATTTGTCTTTATTTTCTCAGAACCCACTCCAATTCTTCAAAATGTTGGCAGAATTAAGGCCACCAGACCCCCAGGCCCTTAAAAAAGAAAAAGCCATCACTTTCCTCTTTCTTGTTCTGGGAAGTGATACTTTGATATAAACCCAAGGTCATGATGTTATGTTGTTGTCATTGTGGCCAAGTGGATTCCCTATTAGAAAAGGGGCAGAAGAGCTGGGCCCTATAAGTCGAGAAATATGTACACTGTGATTCGGTCAAGTCTCAAAAATTTGGATCTCATTAATTTGGAATTTGTGAATAATTCAGACATTTATTGAAGTTTTTTCTTTGTAGCATTATAATTGGCTTTCTTAAATAGGGCAATTAAATAAATTATTGGGAGAAAATAAACTAGTTGAGAGTATAAACTTTTAAGGAACCCAAGTAACTTAGAAACACTATATGCATTACATATATGCAATTAACATGTAAATTCAAAATTTATTCATCAAAGCAGGTTCATCTGTTCATTAAAGCAGGCACCATAAGGACTTCTACTAAATCACCCTTTACCAGCCTCGCTTAGAGTGCTTGTTCACTTAAATTAAGACACAAACTCATATATCTTTCAAAAATAGTTAACCATTCAGATTTTTCACAGTTTTGCTTTGATGTTTCTTCTATGAGTTAGTGATATCTACATCCTCTCATAAATGGTCTATAAAAGGAATTTGAATTTCACTAATAAATATTTGTTGGATTAACATGATTCTCTTTGTTTCTAATTGAGGGGTAGGGTGGGTTGGGGGGAGGCATGGATAATGTTTTCAGGGAAGCTCCTTGAGGCAAGGGAATTGTTTTTTGTTTTCATCTTTGTACCCTCAGGATTTAGTACAGTGTCTTGGACACAGTAGGCGCCTAATAAATGCTGGTAAATTTTACTATCTTTCTATTTCCACTCTAGCTGGCTAGAGGTAGGATGGGATGGTGGGATGGTCTTTAGAGGAACAGTCATAAAAAGCACCAGCTCTTTGGCAACCAGGAGTATAGATATCCACCAACCTGTTGATTATAATTGCTCACATGAGGTTACTTCACAGTAAACATGTGTACTAGACAGTATGTTATTATAATGATTATTATCCCCATTTTGCGATGGGGAAACTGAGGTTCTAAAGACTTATGGGACCTCTCTGAGGTCACACAGATAATAAGTATCAGGGAAAAGCCTCAAATATGGATCTTCTGGTTCAAAGACCATGGTTCTTTCACCATAGTGCTTCTTCGTGAAAAAGACTAAGTATGAGATGGAAAGGAAAAACTTAGGGAAGCAGTTTTCAGTCTTAATTCTTAATAAGACGGGGCATTTGGATTGGGCATTGATGTTAGCATAGAGAGTCAGTGATATAATGGAGAACCAGACTCAAAGCCAGGAAGGCATTGGCTCTGCTCCCACCTTTGACACATATTGGCTGTGTGAACCGGGGCAAATCACTGAAACTCTGAGGGCTCAAGGCAATCCTCTAAAACTATTAGCTCAAGAGAAGCCGCTGACCTGCACTGGTAGAGGGACTGTCCTCACATGGGAGTTTCTATACTAGAGAAAGCACAGGTGTAACCTTATCCCTTTAAAATTGTCAAGTATTTTTTGTCTATCATGTTATCTGAGCCTCATCTCTAGGAGATGCTGCTATTCATAGAACCAAAGACTTCTCCAGTTGGAAGGGACCTCAGTAGACAGGACCTTTAGTTCAATCCATTCCAGGACCCAAGGCACAACAATATGCTGAAAAGCAATCTTTTAGACAACAAAGGGAACCCATCATTGTAATCCTCATTTTACATGAGGGGAAACTGAGGCTCGCATCAATTAAGAAAGGTGGTTGTAAATGTAAGCGGCAGGATTTGAAGCCCGGTCTTTCCGATTTCAGGTCCGGCGGTTAATTCACAATAGCATGTTGGGAAAATACTGCATGGCATAGCTCTATTAAAATAAGGCAAATGGCTATGTTTAAGGAAAGTTACAAAACAAAACATTTTATATGCATTATGTCAGTTATGCCTAATAACAGCATTACAAGGTGGGTATTACAGATGTTATTACCATCTCCATTTCTTAAATTAGGAAATTGAGGTGCTGGTAAAGGAAGTGAATGACTCCAAGTCAGACTGCTAGAAAACGGCAGAGATGGGATTCAAACTCTTCCTCTGACCTCAAATTAGGTGCTTTTCCTGCTGTACAACATGGCCTCCCTGATGAATATTCAGTTTGAGACTTTCGTGACTCTAGCCAGTACCGCTCACCCTAAGTTAGGGTTTAGAATAGAAAAATGGGAAATGTTAATGTTAAAATAGTTATTAAATTAGAAATGTTAAACAATTACCTCTCTGCTATCAGAGATGGTTTTTATTAAAACAATATGTAACAAGTGACCTAACAAATTTAGTTTTTACGTAATTGAGTGGTAAGAAATTGAGGCCTATTGTAGTCATGAGGTCACTGATGTACTGGAAGTGTCCAGAGGACGAGACTGAGGGTGACGAAGGTGAGGAGTCCACGCCATATTCCTTGAAAGAACTGATTAATGTTTAGTCTGGAGGGGAGGAGGCTGGCAGAGAGAGCTGAGGTGGAAGAACATCGTAGCTGTCTTCAAGCCCTTGAAAGCTGTTATTTTGGAGGAGACACTAAACTTATTCTGCTCGGCCCTAGAGAACAGAATCAAGAGCAATGACAAGCAAATTTGGCTTGACAGAAGGAAAAACTTCCTAACAATTAGAGCTTCCCCAAAGTGGAATGAGCTGTCTTTACAGATAATGGTTTTCCACTCACTGCTAAATCAGGTGGAGAGTAACTGACAGGCCTCAAACCTGCCAGTGAGTTAGGGGGCTGTCTGCCCCAAGCATGTGAGGACTTCCCCTGGCAGAAATGGGCAGATGAGAACAATTTGTTCCAACAGCCACGAAGGTGGCTGAAGCAGGTGCTGTGGCACACTTAGAATTTGGTTAGACATCAAAGATGCCAAAGTCATCCACTGCATCCCAGGCCACTGCCTGTTACTTGACTTTTTCTTGCCACTGGACTTTGATGACTCTGGAAGAGAGAATTAAATTGCTGACTTTGTGCAAGTCTGACTCCCTTAAATCCAATTCAAGTGCAGGTCAAGACACTAGTCAAGTACAAGTCACCCTATGAGGTCACTGTCCTCTTCAAAATGAAGGATGAACAAGTCTTTCAGAAGAGAAGGGATGACTATGTCAGGGGACTCCAAGGTAAGGAATATCTACTGAGGTACCTCACAACTTTACAATGCATATGATTTTATGTGTCTAATTTGCTTCTGAGATTTTAAAATAAGGCAGGTGGCCTGCTTTGGGGTTACAATTCTTGTAATAATCTTGTTAATCAAGGTTCTGTGAACATGTTTGGTTTTTTTTAAATATTTAGTGTCTTTTTAAAAATGTAATTGGTTTCTTTTGTTATCTGCATATTTGATTTTATGCATTTTAAAACATTCTGAGGAGTCTAGAGGCTTCACCAGACTGACAAAGGGGCCTATGCCACTAAAAAGGTTAAGAACCTCTGGTTCTAATCTGATCTTTTCATGAAAAATCTCAATTAAAAATCTTTATAGAGAGGTTTGCCTTAGATATTTCCAACAAAGCATCTTTAGCTAGCAAAACAGCATTCATCTTGGCTTGCAATCAACACTACAGACATTCTCTTTTTTGAGTTTTGTATTAATTCTGTAATTATTCTTGGAGTCTTGAGCCTATAGCCTGAGATCTGTAACTGTGTTTCATCAAACAACTCTCTTTTCCTGGACAAATCTTAATTGAAGGGGATAATCTGAAATGGAAAAAATGTGAACTATGGTTCATAAGTATTTTATCACCATTCATTAAAGTTTTTTAAAAAAAATTTTTTCATAAAACCAAAATGACATCACAAAACTATATTTAAAGCAAGTAATTAATACAAAAGTAATGAAGCCACAGGAAGTCATACACAATATCACACTGTCACTCCTCCTGGAGTATTCAGTGTGGCACAAGAGTGGTGATTCCCTAAATCTCAGGTGTAGAACAACAGAGGGAACAATTGGCAAGGGAGAACCAGCCAGTTTCGTCATGGATAGGGCCATCTATGCATTATCAGTTTTGAGGGTCATCCACATACCCCTTGTGAGCCACTAGATGCTCCCCCATCTCTTGCTTTTCAGCACTGTATTCTGGTAAGGAGTTTGTCATTTTCTGCACCAAACTATGGTTTCAATGCAGCATTAGTTTTCTCTCCTCGATCCATTATCTCTTTGGGAGTGGCCACTCTCCACAATCTTAGCTTTTGGATGTTACAAATTCTAACACGTTTCTCAGAACAAGGCACAAACTGGCCTTGAGTTTCCAAGAGTCCTAGGAGGGCACAAGGACCCACTGCTTTCCAGTCTCATTTATATCAGTTACATACATGCTTCTGAAATGAAGGCGCCCCCAGAGGGCAAATGACCCCAGTCCTACCTTCCCATCCTAGCACCAAACTGCAGCCCAAACCAAATAGCTGTGTTTTACTTTTTACGCTTGTTTTTGCTTTCATATCAATCATCTGAATTTCCTCTTCTATCCCTCCCAGAGAACCATCCCACATTCTAAAAGAAGAAAAAAAACTAAGCAAAATTAATATATCTGAAATATATATAATGTTACACTCCTCTGCAAAGCAGTGGAATGAGATTTGTCTTCTCCTAACTCTTTTTTGAGGCTGCTTCTACTTTGTAATTTTTCAGTGTTTGTTCTCTCTTATTTTGTGGTTATTCTTTCTACACTGTTGGAGTCACTATGTGTGTATGTGTGTGTGTAGACTCTTCTTAACTTTGCTTCTCATTAATTCATGTAAGTCTTTCCATGCTTCTCTGTAATAATTAATAATAACTAGCTCTTGTACAGTGTCTAATATGTGCTGGGTTCTATATTAAGCCCTTTACAAATGTTACCTCAATGGATATTCCCAACAACTCTGGGAGGTAGGTGCTATTACTATCCCCCTCTCACAGATGGGGAAATGGAGGCAAACAGAGGTTAACAAACTTGCTCACAGCTAGTGTCTGACTCTAGGCCCAGTGTGCCACCTAGCTGTTTCCATCATATTCATGCTTCTTAAGGCACAGTAGCAGTCCATTAAAGTCATGTAGCACGATTTGCTAAACTGTGTCTTTCTACTGGTATTCCCTGTAAGAGAAGTTACTAATAGATCTTGAAAAATGGCTTAGTGAGCATGCGTCTTGGCTAATAAAAACCACGGAGCACCGACTGTATACAAAGTGTTACCTAACTCTATCAATCAATTAATTACCAAGCACTTATAAGACACTTGTTATCTAATAGGCACTGTGTGACAGTCCTGACTATCAAGTGGCTTCTGTAAGGGGGAAAGAGCATAGTGGGAAAAGGGAAATGGTGGCTAAGCCAATGACCTTGGCAAGGCAGTTATAAGGACTATGAATAGAGCCACACAGTAGATTGTGCCACCCTTGCCAGTAGCAATGATAATATTGATTTGACTATTAGTCCCTTAACAAGAAGTGAAAAGAGGTGAGGAAACTGGGTCAGAGATACTTGGACGAATGGCAACATGGCCATCTTGGAGAAGTCCTGATATTTTAGTGAGTGGCTTGATGGGAGAAAGCATGGTTTGGGGTTGACTAGACACAGATTTGTAATGAACATTGAGAAACCAGTTCTTAGGAGCAGTGATGCAATCCCTACCTCCTTCCTCCATGTGTACTTTGGAGCATGAGCAGATACTCTATTTACTGTCAACTTACTGTATGGAGAAGAGGGACCTTTATACTGGCCACTAAGCTGGAATCATTTTGTCTTTACAAAAGATATTAGCCAGCCAAAACAATTATTCTCTCACCACAAACTTCAGGGGTGCTCCAGGTGTGGGAGAGGCCTCTGGCTCTCCCTCACCGAGTTGTCAGGAAGTTCCAAGCACATGGTGCAGGTGTGACTTCTGTCTCTTGTGTCTATTCTTATCTTTATTTTAAGAAGGAGCATTGGAGATGGTTAAGACCTTGCAAACTTGTAAAGGTCAGAAGAGTGAATCACTAGAGATCCAGGAACTGGAGTTGATTCCGGAGCTTTCTAGCAGCCTAGCTAGGGGGTAGAAACAACACAGCCCCAAGTGACCTGCTTGACCTATTGTAGCAGTGGATGAGTGCAGTTGAGATGTCCCATCCTTCAAGTGAGAGTGCTACTCATTCACTGAAAAGTGAACTTGGTTGGTAGAATCCTTCGTAGTAAGCACTGTAAGTTTGAGCTCACTTTCCCTATAGATTGAGGAGGCAGAGGCTAGAACATGCCCATGGTTTGGGGGAACATGCTTTGTAACTCTTTCTCTTGATAGATCCTTTGTTATAAATCTCGTCTTGTAAAAGTTAATTGACAGTAACTGGTCAAATTTATAGTTGGGCACTATTCATCAAGTTAACGTTATAGAGGAGATGTTAGTTGTAACTGGCGATTGCTATCTGGGACAACACACCAGAATGGGGACTTGAGCTGAGAGCATTCAAGGAAACCCCACTGACACTCAGAGATACCCCTATAAGCCAGAGGTTAATTTATAGCTAGGTCCCTTCGGGGAACTTCAGTCATCAGTGTAACTGGGAACTGGGTAAAAGCCCAGTCTTGGTATGGGTTACAGGTGGCTGAATTGAGTATTGATACTCACCTTCTGATACAAGGTAGTTCTATCTCAGGGCAAGTCCCTGAGTGGGACATTACCTCATTTGGCCTTCTCAACCACTCTGTAAAGTAGGTGTGGTGGGTATGATTATACTTATTTTACAGATGAGGAAACTGAGGTAGAGAGAGAAAAGGTGGAGGCAGCACCAGGAGGAAGCAGGAGAGGAGAAAGGGCAATAACTTGAGTAAATCTGGGCCCTAATGATGGACCTTGGACATATCGCTTAACCTTCTTAGTTCTGTTCTTTTCATCTATAAAATGAAAGAGTTGGACTAATGGCTTCTGAAGTCCCTTCCAGCTCCAAATCCTCTGCTGACAACTCCGACCAGTTCTCTACCTCATGTGAATTTGGACATCAGCATAGGTGGGGGAAAAGTGGGAATGTAAGGAGAAGAGAGGACGAGAAGTGAAGAAGAAAAAAGAGCAGGATGCAGTTGTTTGGGAAAGAAAGAGGGATACTCCACAGTAGTTTTCACTTGCAAGAGAGATTACAGAAAAGACATCTAAAGAGTGGCATTGTTCTTCCCCATCTCAAGGTGGATTTTAGTGAGTATGTAGTTTGGTAAATGGTACGGCAGAGATGGAATGTTGGAAGATCATTACAAAATGGTTGAAGATTTCTGGAATATTGTCTTAGAAGCAACCACTAAACAAAATGTGACCTTTAATTTCTAAGATTTTAAAGAGCCTCCAGAAGCGTCCAGTTATCTGTGTTTCAAACATAATACCATTCCTTCAAAATGAATAAATATCAGCACAGGGCCTAGAGATGAGATTCTTGAGGCACCTTTAAGACCAACCCCTGGAACAAGATGAGTGTCTTACCTCACCTGCTGAGGATGTTTTTCTTTCTTTCTTTTTTTTTTAAATGCAGCTCCCAATCCACTTTTTATATTGGCTCATGAAAATCCTGTTTGTGAAAATACCTTATGGCACTCCTTGAATTTCCTGGTCCCGAAAAAGGGAAGAAAAATACCATTTGCTTTGATGTAATCAGATTCTGTGGGATTTAATCCTATATCCTATTTATGGATGTGCTAGCTATTCAAAATTAAAATGAACCTTTCATCCGTGTGTATCATAAATGGGCATTTATCAGGATTATATGATTTTGCAATCCATCTGAATACGTAACCAGAATTTGTTTTCTTTCCGTTTCACTATGTAATTACCATGCAACAATAACAAAAGTGACATGTTTGAAGAACAGATAAAATGCTGTAAATTGGCCAGTAATGGTGATATTTCCTCATCTTCTGAAAAACCCATTTATTCTCTCTCTCAACAAATCAAGGCATTGTCAGCCCATACTCATCTTGTGGCCAGAGGGGCTCTACCAATTTCTGGATGTAAGTGAATCCTGGAATGCAGATGAGGCCTACTAACTAAGGCTTTCACTCAGGCAGCTGGTCTTTGCTTGCCTCAATTTCTAAATCATCCATAATGGGGCCAAGACCTCCGAAGCACTAAAAAGAGCGAGCTGACATGCTGGACAAACTGTTAATTTTTTCCTGAAGAAGCTGCTATATTGCACATCTGTCACTGCTGGGCAGACAATTACTCACCGAGTTGGGGGGGGGGGGGCTTGGAATCTGCTGCTTGTTTCTGGTGTAGTTGTTAAGAGACCTAATGGAGAAATACAATGGTGTGGGAGTCAAAACAACAAGGCTCCTTGGTGTGTGCTGGACAATTGTTTGCTGATTTTGTTAAGCTGTCCTGTGATGGTGAAATAGCTCAAGTACACTACAAAAGCTGAAAGGAAATGAGACTCTGGCAACAAAGGGCTGTGTGTTCTCCAAGGTGTCAGTAACCATGACACCAAACCTTAAAAATATATAGCCCATCTTCCTGAATGCTACCTGAAGACAGTAACACATGGTATTTAAAAACATTTTTGTTTCCCACCTTCAACCTAGTACCTTCATCCTACACTCCCAAGTAAAACACATGCATTTTATTATTATCTAAGAATGGTACCCTATGTACAACATGGGCTTTCCAAAATATTTTTGAAATTAAGCACAGTAACTGTAAATTCTATATCAACTGAAGAATCATATAATAGACTTCCCCCCACCTCCAGAGAAATATGAACATACACATGAATTCTAGCATGTAAGAGATCCACCTTAAGAAATTCACTATTACAAGTCTGTTGCCAACCTAGCTTCTAGTGCTTAGCACAGTGCTTGGCACATAGTAAGCACTTACTACTTGTTTATCGATTTTTTGTTTTGAATTTAAAACATAAAATAAAATTGGCATTTCTAAACGTAATAGAAAATAAAAAGGGAATTGTATGTGAAACTATGGTTCTCTGTTATAAGGAGTTTGTTCCTATTTTTAAAAATGTATAGCTAGTTCAACATATAATTTTCAAAGCTGTCTTGCTTGTCTATGATTCTTTCAGTCCTTCTTTCTGTTCTCTTTTGAGCATTTAAAAAATGCTTCACTGAACATCTTTTCATTCTTTTTTGGACCATTTGATCCCTAGCCTTCCTTTCTCTTCTACTTCTTATGTTGCTAATTTTTTTTGGGAAAAAACCCAATCTCATTTTTATGTTTATCACAACTTGCCCAGAGTACACTTGAATGCTACTTCTTCATCTTCTCCCCTTTTCCACAAAAAGGAAAACAGATATCAGGACATCTAATGACCTATAAACAGATATTATAAGCAGGAAGAATTCTGAAGTTCACATAATTTGAAAAGGAACTAACGTAAAATTTAAGTTAGATAATTTCTGTATTCTTATAATATGACTGAAGGTGGGTTGATTGAATTAAATACCCACATAACTGGAAAATCTAGCATTATAAACTCTAGAAATGCTAAAGACAATTATTTTAAAATTTCATGTTCAAAATCTTCAATAATCAGAAAGATGAGTTTTATTGATATGTAACTTCACTCTAAAAAATTAAGGAATAATCATGATGCAGTCTTATACAACACTGCAAGTGAGGTCTGTGAATCAGAAAGTGATTTATGCTGTCTGACAATTCAAAGACAGAAGACAACTCTAATGTACAGATAAAGCCAAAAGTGGCAATAGTAGATCATACTCTTGGCAGTTAATGGCACTGACTTGCTGGAGACAAATCTGGATCTACTTAAAATGTCAGGTGTGTAAAGTAATGAGTCTGTGCTTAGTAGGAGACCAGCAGAAGGAGCCTTCATGGTCCACTTGTCAGTTGGGTGTATATTACTGCAAACCTGTTAAATAAATGAGTATTTAATACCTACTGATGGAAAAAAAAAACCCCAAACCTTTCACCCCAACAATCCTACTCACATTTTAGGGGAAAAATCCTAACAAATATATAATAAACCTCTCCTTAATATCACATACAACTGAAAGTATGTTTCGATGAGAATTTTGAAAAGATTTAAAAGGCAAAGCAGGTTTATGGGAAATATGGCTTTTCAGTAGGAAAGAGGATGACTGATGGCATATGTGACTATGACTGATAATGCAACGGGTCATATAAAAAAATGTATCTTTCGAACTAGAGAATCCTTGAACTGAAAGGGACTTTAAGAAATCATCTCATCCTGTCTAGGTACACTTATCAGAAAAATCTGTAAGTTTGGCTGGCCAAGACAAGATAACCCGTAGTTCAATCTGTGTTCTGGGTATATTTTACTTGTTCCATTTCCTTCATGATTTGGGTAGGCAGGACAATTGGAACAAGCTAGGCATAAATAGTATATGTCACAAAATTTTTCTATGGCTCAAAAAAAAATAACGATCGAGTTATTTGCATTTTTAAACCTTAATTGCCAATGAATGGTGATTTTTTAAAAAAAACACACTGCAATACTTCAATTTCTTATTACAAAATAATTTTGGCTCTATTAATTAGTTCTAGCAGTAACTCATGGTAATGGATGGCACCTTAAGTGAGCTATTAACAGCACTTTACCACTTATTAGAGTGAAGACAACTAAAAAAAGTGCCAGGTTTACATAAAGGTAGAACAGGACACAAAATGGATTTATTGACTTTCATGTAAACAATCCAACAGCTCCACTTCAGAGCTGAATAATGCAGTTTAAGGGATCTTTGCATTGCATCAGATAAAATGGTTTGAAGGAAAGGCTTCAAAGGGGACTATAGATCCCTTTGAGAGTACATCATTATAGTACCTTGTCCTTAAAAGCTCCTCAATGTTCTTGTTAGGTGCTGATTTATCAAATGCAGTCATACTCTCCTCTTCTTGCTCCCATTCTTTCAAGGCCAGGGGTGGGGAGGGGAAGAAGAGGAGAGAGCTGATCATCATTTTGACTGAATTGAAAATAAAAAAAAAAAATTATTCCTACCACGTCTTTAGTTAGCAAGTGAATTTTATGGCTTTTTTTTTTTTTTTTTGCATTCAAATAGAAATGAGCGCTGGAGACCTGCGAGTTGAAGTTTAAATCTGTTTCTCTGAGTTTGTTTGTTGACCTCATCTTTGCCAACATTGAAGAGCATTTACAGTGCAGAATGCTTTCATCCAATTTATCATAACCAGAATTCATTATTCAAAGGGTCATTGATTGACAAATGAGGAAACCTTCAGTAGCCCATTTATTTAAGTCACTGCAAAGGTGTCTTGGGAAAATGTGTTAAAATGAAGACTGTTTGGTCTGCATGGTTATAGGAGTCTTTAAGCATTTTGAAAAATGGTCCCCACCCTCCAAACTCTATAGTTCTATGATAAATAAAGTTCTGTCTGGTGCTATTAGCCTGTCACTCAAGAAAAACCTAATTGTTTTATATAACAGGCACAAATCTGTGAACTCACGAGGCTAGGAAAAACACATCCAATATTATAAATACATTATCTAGTTTAAATCACATATCAAGATAGGCCTAAATCAGGAAGTATGCCTGAGAGCACAATGCTTGACAAGACAAGAAGTTGGTTAATGATAATACACATTCATTTACCTGGGGATGGCTACTAATTTAGAATGGATTGAGGAACACATATGCTGCTTTCTCATTTTTCAAGTTCCTGTTGAAAGTATGTTAAATTCTACCAATCCCTATTTGCAAATGGAAAGCTGAGCAATGCAGACATCCTAAAATGCAGAACTGAAACCACCAAGTATCTAATATTAACAATGATAACAAGTGGTCTCTTTGTTATAGGTTAAGTGGAATCTTATGGAAAGATGTCTTAAGAGAAGCTAAAAGTAAGGCAGAGTTTAAAGACTTGCCTGGCCCTTGGGAAAACACAATGGGTTTGGCTAGTTGGACAAACAAACATGTATAACTACAAGCTGTACTGAGTAAGAGAAAGAGATAGAAACAATTGGGAAAGAATGACAAACAGGAACTTTCTCATGGATTACACCACACTAAATTGTAAAGAGATTCTTCTTATTTCCTTTTATATCTTCTTCATGGTAAAGGTAAACTAACCCATGCAGAACCTGTATTTCCCTCTGGATAGTACAACAGGCTAAAGGAAGGGAAGGAACGTAAGAAGAGGTAATAATTCAAATTAAAGGCATAGTGGTGGCAGTATGGTTAGTGGAGTCTTGGTTTGAATCTTGGCTCAGACATTTACTTACTAGCTATTTAACCTTTGGCAAGTCACTTAATTTATTTGAGTCTGTTTCTTTATTCTTAAAATGAGACTACTTCTACCCCACTGTGTTGCTGTGAGGAAAGCAATTTAAAAACCTTAAAAACGCTTAAGAGAGTGGTAGTTATAAAGTAAAAATTACCAAGTGAATTAGTGAATTAATCATCATATCTCTAAAGGAAAAATGGATGAAGGCAAATAGTTCATACTATTTTAATAGTGGAGCAGCTGACCACGATGCCATATAATTGCTAATTTAAGCATATTAATTTCCGATGTATATAGAAGTTAAAATATTTCCAGTTTCATATACTCACAAATCTTTCAGGTGAATATTTTATAACAAAGCTGTGCATTTAAGGATTCACTGTAATACAGGCATTTTTTGAGAAAAATTCATAGCATTTTGGACAAATTCGTAATTCTCCAATTCCCCCCTTCTGATTGTATTCATTCCATCCTCAAATATTCCAGAGTATTTTGTCTGATATATCTTTTGCTTCCATCACACCCTAACATATTTATCTGAGTTGTAACTTCCAAGTAGAATGGAAGCTCCCTTGTATCCTCATTGTCTTGTAGACTAGGCATTTAGATGTTTGTGAAAATGAATTATGAGGCATTTTAGAAGGTCAATATACTAGAATATCAGGATTCTCCAAAAAACTCTACACCAAAGCCACAATATGGTAACCTTGGGTTCTAGAAGACCGTCTAGATTACAAACTCTGATACCATGCTGGAAAGAAGCATGGGAATGGTGACAGAGTGTGTTTATACTTTAATTGTTAGCCTATTTAAGTACATAGTCAGTCTCATTAACAGGCTGATCATTAGATAATTAGTAACCCATGAAATCACAATGAACTTCAGCCCTGCATACCTTCTTTCCACTTCTTCAGTGATGGTGACAAAGAAGAGGAGAGAAGATGCTAAAAATTATTAATTATGCTAAAAATTATTAACTTTTAGACCATTATTGAAAACTCTACTGTAAAGGTGAAATCTTCATCCAGAGACTAATTAATAGATATACAACCACAGGAACTGAATCATAAAAATAAATGAAAGCAGAAGATGAAAGGAAGTCATAGTTAAATGGAAGATGATTCATAGTTCCTCCTTGGGATTACAAATATCACCAAGTTGATTATATTGTGATTCCAAAGGAACAAATCAATATTTTGTGGGATAGGTATTTATGAAAAAGACACCATGAAAACAACTGTAGACTATATCGATACTTAGCACCTACGTATCATGAATACTGAGAGTTGGGGTCAAGGGTGGTAGTGGCACTGGACACCATGAATATGAATAAGGTCCACAAAATTAAACAAATTACAATTTTGATGGGAAATGGCTGGTTATTTCTGTGGTCATTTCTGAATCTGCTCACTTTTGTACTATTAGACCACTGACTTATTAGAGCAAAGGTAAAAATCAGTATCAAATTAGAAGAATAAAAAGGAGAAGATATAGCATGTAATTTAGATAATTTCATCCTGACCATAATATTTCAATCAGCTGTTGATGCTGAAAAATGGGAAATGAATAAAAGAATTGAGCTACGTAGATTATCGCTACTTCCTAAGGAAGTTTAACCATTATAAATCAATTATGATGATGAGGCCAAAAGAGTACAGAGATCACTTTATTTAGCAAACCCTTGATCTACTTTCCAAATGGGTACAAAGGAATGACATGTAAGGGTATCACTTTTTAAAAATATAAACTAATTTATAAAACCTAACAGAGGAAGATTATGGAAGATAATTAACAATATTAGCATAAAACAGCAAGAAACAGCACAGAGATAAACAAGGTGACAGAAAACTTGGCAAGAAACCTAACTAAACTGGAACACCCCAAATGAATTTATGGACAAATCCGGAAGGAAGATAACAAACAGATGACTATGAAAAAGATCTACTAAGACACTTGTAACAAACTATTTTCTTCATCTGTAATCATGGAACCACTATGTTTACATGACACTAAAGTAAATTAAAATGTGAAGAGTATCTGAATTAGACCAAAGAAGCCTAGTCTAGACATGAGAAGTCTATGTTGCAAACGACACACTTCTGAGGTTTTTGAAGGGCTTATTTTCAATACAGTTATAAGAAGGATACCAAGTGAGTAGAAAAATTATGGACATGATTACTACTGAAAATGGAAATCAAGAAAACCTCAATAACTACCCACCCATGTACATATTTTCCAATTGCTGCAAAATCTTTACTGGAATAATCTACATACTTATTGAGAACATCTTTGATAAAAAGTATGAAAAAAGGAACAGTGTGCAAATGATATTGTATAGCACATGACATTTTACAGCCACACAACTGACTCAAATTTATGGAGGATATAAGATAGAGCTGTGCTTTATTGACTATTGTCCAAACTAGGATATGATGTGGTCGATGGATATCTCATCCAACTGCTCATACATATACCTTATGCAGACATTGAAGATAGGCAATGAACTGGGTTCATAATTAAATCTGCAGTTGAGTAGGAGAGGTATGGGCTGGATTTCATTCTGTTTATACTTAAATGTGTACTTGTTGATTCTTCATTAGAATATAAGCAAGCTCCTTATGAGTTAGGGATTGTTTCAGTCTTTGTATTTGTCTCCCCAGCAAATAGTATTCTATCTGGCATATAGTAGTCACTTAACAAATGCTTTTTGACTGATTAATTGGATTATGGTTTGGAATTTTGCAGTGTGTTTAATTACAAAGTTCTCTTCTGAAACGAAGGCCTCCCCCGACTTTTTAAAAATACCAATGGTCTTCCTGTGTTCTACTTGGCTGCAAAACAAGGACTACCACTGACTCTGAAGAATCATTGTTGTAGGTCACTGAAAGGGCAACGCAGAGACATATCGTGGGTGTGAATAAAGTAAAGTATTCTATGAATCAACAATAATTCTATCAACAATAATCAACAGAAATGTATGTGTTAACTAAAGTAAGTCTATGTGTTAGCTAAAGTTAACTAATAGTATGTATCAACTAAAATATTAACTAAATATAGATATTAGCTAAAATATTCTACCAACTATAATTATGTATTAACAGAAATGTATATATTAACAGAAATGGGGTGAGCAGGCCATATAGTGAGAGTTAAGAATAACCAACTGACAGTCTGAGGGGACTCCATGGGTACTCATACTATGTGAAGTGATCCAGGGGAAGGACTCTACCACTTGGGTGTATATCCTTGGTGGAATTGCAGGATATAGATAAGAAGAGTTGCACAAGATGAGATATGGATGAGTGATGATCTCCATTGGAGAAATCTATACATTAATGAGATCATAGATCTATTGAAGGATGATCAAACTCCCTTCCTTAACAGGAGTATTGTGAGATTGCATGATAACATATGTAAAATGCTTTATAAATTTTAAAGTGCGATATAAAGATATGTTATTCATACAGTAGTTCAAGGATCCTAGCTTTACCTGTGTAGATACTTCCCTTTCCCAGGGAGGAATGCAAATTCCTTCTCACTGCATGCCCCATCTTAAGGACTGGTCTTCACGAATTGCTGTATGCCAGATACTTTCTCATTTGGTGTTCCAGCTACTGTTGATAAACCCTTTTATACTTAATTAGGGTGGTCCTCTGGCTAGGCTGAGAGATATCAAGTCTATTGCAAAGTTTATATTAAAAGTTTTCTAGCTTGGTAGAATCACCCTGGGCTTGTATTCAACTGACATAGCCTTTAAGAACCTATGATCACTTCCATACCACAATGAGGCAGTGACATTAGTGACATTTAAAAAATATCATTCAATACTGTCTATATTATAGTCTCTAATTTTAATGCCATTGTTAACTTTTGCCCATTTGAGGAGTATAGTCTGGGTTTTTAGGTAAGAGTATATGACTTCAAAGTAAAAAATGTAACAGTTAACTCTTGATTAGATTTATCAATGAATGACATAATTTTTATGTTAAACCAAATCTATGGATGATTTGCCAAGTTGATTATAGCTACAGCTGGGGTATAAAAATAATGCCGGATAGAAGAGAGCAAGCACAAAAAAATTATATTTTCTAACGCTATACATTCGGTTACAGGTAAGTCCCAACTAGTTTGACCATTGTGCAAGAACACGAGCAATAAATTAAAACTGAACTAGAGCCACAACAGTTATTTTTACTAGGATTATTGTTTAAGCCAACCTAAATGGTTGAAAAGGTTGCATATAAGGCTAGAACCTGTTTATTTCCATAAGGTGTTATTTCATTGATAAACATTTAATGAATGCCACTTTGGGCGGATGATTGTAATAAAGATTCTACTGGGCAATAAAAAAGAAACACAAGCATTAGCTCTGCCCTTGAGGAGTTTATAATCTAACTGAATTGTACAGAGTGTTCCTTCTTTAAATTTCTGATATATTTAGTGCAGAAAGAAAATGCGTATAAAGGATATATTCAAGAACGAAAATGTGCTTAACCAGAAATGCCTTTTATGCTTTATTTTTCTTCCATTCTTGTTGAATATTAGCACAGCCTTCTATATACCTTTAAAACCATTTTTTCCCATATAGTTTTATTTTAGAATAACAATCTCAACCATTTCTATGGAAAAAAAATGTAGAGGGAAATGTTTAAAACAAGCATGTTAACAGTAATTTTTCTTCTTCAAATATTTGCTCAAAGTGAAATTGCTGTCAATTAAATCAACCGTTCAATTAATGACAAGTACATCAGTACATAGTGTGAAGATAGACATAGCAACACAATGCATATATATTAGAAGGCACATGTAGTGACACATGCACATACATCTATACACACACATGTCCTCAGCTATAGCTATGGTTTTGCTGTTGGCAGATGCCATGGTATAAATTGGAAGGCCTATGTAATCAAATATAGAGATGATCCAATTAGTTTCAGATAGCAATAGGATTTTTAAAAGCATTCCGTATTATTTTAAAATAAAGATTACTATATTTGTGATGAAATCTCAATATACTGAAATTCTGAAAAAACCTGAAATGTGCAGTACTATCACAGATCAATTTGGTAGCACTAAGTGATAGAAAAAAATCTGTGGAAAACTAATTCAAATGCATTTTGTGACAAAACTCTCAATGCCATTGCCAGAGAATGGGGTAATCTGGCTATCTGAAGGGTAGTGGTAAATAGGCATTGTTAGGTCTCTGAATCCTCTAAAATTTCCATATAGATTTTCAATGCAATCAATTAGGCCAGTAAGAGGCTTTTGACTAGAAAGGTAAGAAGGGTTGTCTTATGGCAGCGTAGAGAAAATATCTTGCTACCTTCCTATGGCAAGACAAACAAGTCATTCTAAGTCACACACTCCACTGAATGCTTTGGTCCTATAGGAATTATAAACGACAAAAAACAAAACAAAACAAAACAAAAACCCCACAACAAAAAAAAAACCCTGAAAACAAAAACCAAAACCCACCAAACCGTGATAATGTCTAAACATCATCTAAATTAGTGTGCTTTGTGCTTTAACAGAAGAGGTTTGATTTAAAATCAGAATCTTTCACATCTCAGACCTGAATTTGTACACCGACAAGTCACCTTGAGTATCTTTCTGCCATAGGACCATTATGGTGAAGTGATACAGGCTCTGGAGCAGAGATCTGGGATATTGCCATCTCTCCACTATGAACTTTGGTTCACATGTGTTTTTAAGGTATGCCACATAGGGTATATCAATTCTGAGGGATGATACCTATTTTACATTCAATGACAGTATGAACAATATAATGTTTGTGTCACAAGTACCATGGTTAGTTACAAGGCCCACAAGGACTGTGTGTGCTTCCGTGCTAAGTCTTCAGAGCAGTCACTTTGTGTGGAAGAAATGATACACTCTCAGACACAGCAGTAAAAACAAGTACCCACAGCTAAGATCGAATGTCGTTATGAACAACTGCAGATTTCATCCAGAACAGTTGTTCACAAGCTATTTTTTCCCTTTTGTGACTGAGTTCTCTAGAATTCTGCAGCCCAGACAGTGAAACTGAAAAACACTTATCAGTCAAATCTTGGTCACTTAGGCATAAGGACAATTCTACCACCCCCTGAAAAACTGAGATTTTCACAATTCTAGAGCTATAGAATTCTCAGGCAATGACGTTTCTTAGAACCTTTTTCCGGTATGGCTGAGGATGTTATATGCTACTTTTTTTTTTTTAAAGCCATAGACACATTTTGCCCCAGTCCCCTTTTTAAAAACACATAAACCCACACATACACACGCACATACACATACATCTTAATTTCCTACACAACATACTTGTTGGACAGCATTGAACAGCAGTACATAAATAAACCAGTTCCTTTGTGCAACATGAATATTTGGCTAGCAGCACAAAAGAGCAAACTATTATCACCCTCTCCCTGCCCTCCCCCTCCTGCCCTTTCTATTCCCAGGGCACATCCCATCCCAAATTCAAAAGAGGATAATTCTTAAAAGAAATGTATGTATTTGGCAAAACTTTCAAGGCATTTAAACAACAGTCCAATCTCTTCCAAATCATCACTATCTCCTTCAGAGGATGAGGAAGTGGTAGGTTGAGTGTGCTTGTGTTTTAAATTCTCTGATGACTGATCAGTTATTTACAAAAAAGTTTGAGAGAAGCCTCCTAATGCACTACCCTGGCATTTAGTCATCCAATAAAAACTCATCACCATTTTAATAGTATTACTAATACTAATACTACCTTAAAGACAATGAGAACAGGGCAGAACACAGCACAGCATTTTTTTTATATAGATGAAAAGTATGTTTGCATACCTGCTCCTATTTAGCGCAGTACATGATCAGTGAATACTTGGATACTAAATTAGGCACATAATTAAAATGCCTGTCCTGTTTGATTTTAAAAGACCAGCTAGTTCTTTTCACTTGTCTGGCTGCTCTCTTGAATATCTCAGGATTTATATCTTGGGGTAGGCTACCGTCAGAAATCTCTCAATTTCCGGAACTACTCGAGGCAAATTTTTATTCTAAGGCCTTGCTGCAATGATCACAACTTAAAATCAGTTTGGTACAATTGAATTATCTTACAATGAAATTTGTAAGGGGAAGAGAGGTAGAGGCTGGTCTAAATTAAGAGATCATACGGCTCAGTCAGGGTGAATTTAAAAATATGCTTTTCATTCAACATTTGTTCATTTTAGGTCCTAAATGAGGTAAAAATGCATAAAAAGATGCATTTCAGTAGTGTTGAGGGCACTCAGTGGTGATCATTTATCAAGAGATGATAAGGTATATTTCTGTCTTAATTTCCTAGGAAAATACATAGGAATTGGTTGTCAAGTGTAAAAACTCTATAACATGTCAACCTAGGATGGGAACCTGATGGGTGTCACCCTACTAACAAATCTTCACAAAATGTCAAACTCAAGGAACACGAAGCTATCATGATTACCAAAGAAGTAACTGTCTAGGGCTTAGTCTTTTGGGTAAACTAGCATTTTGGATAATGTGAAGAACATAAAAAACCTAATTACACAAACATATTTGCATATGCATGTTCCTCACATGCCCCAGGCAAGGGTGTCTAAAATTGCTAATTTCTAAAAATCTCAAAGAAAAAAAATGGGCTATATTTTATCACTAGATATTGATTTAAAATACTGAAAACAAGTATAATTAGGATTCCACTTTAGCACCATGAATTGTGACTGAAATTTGAGTCCTCTTGTTGAGGCAGGACTAAACACCGATGGAACTCTGGTGTGGCGGATTTGAGGCATGTTGGTTGTTGCTTCATAAATGGAAGCTATATTGTAAATTGAGAACAACTAGGTTTGTGGGAAATATCCTAAGCATACCCTCATCTTCTTAGGTAGATTTTCCTGATTTGGGGACATTACTTGGTGGTGCGGTGTTTTGTCGGCTAAATCCAAGTCCTAATCCTTTCGGTCTCTGCATGGCCTGTATTGGCTCAGACATCCCCTTGCCGTCTCTTCCAAGGCCCGTCCCGGGTGTCCAGCCCATGCTCTGAAGCATTCGGTTTCCAATGTTGGTCTCTGGGATTGGTTGGGCATTTTCACCTACAAGTCCTGCATTAATGATAAAAACAACATTATTCAGTATTGCCATGAGAAGACAAGAAGATTGCATCAGTTGACAAATATTCTTCTGATTGTTACAACTGGATAGGAAGCTGGAGCAAGCTGCTTTGGTATGCACTGACCTCATGGAGAACTTGAATGTGAAAGCTGAGCATATGTATTACATGGTAGAGTCTGGAAATAATAAAATAAGCACAATTTAATTATATCCTACCCCGATAGATTAAGAAGAAAACACAAAACCCCAATAATCTCAAGAACTCCCAGACTCATCTATTTGCTATGGCTACGGCACAGCTCTGCCTTTCTTGTACTTTATCTCAATAGGTATGATTCAATGACAGGTAAAAAAGGAAGCATATGGTAAAACTTCAGTTAACTAGATCCCAACTTGCTAAGATTTTTCTCCCTCCTTGCTTGAGAAAGACTGAAAAGACTAATGAATAAACCATTGTGGATTTGTTAAAAAGAAAAAAAAAAGCAACATCTGAGATATGAATTCAGTGTACTCTCTTATAGCAGTAGTTCTTAATTTGTTGGTCAGTGCCAGGGCTTATGGTTTTAGCTATTTCTTGGTTCTTTAGGGAAACTGTCATTCAGATTCAACAAACATATATTTAAACACAACCCCTGCCCTCTCCCCCCCATCACTGCTTTGTCATGTGTTTTTCAAAGAAACTATGAGCAATATCATGTAGGGTTGCCCAAAACAGACAGGTCATAGTGAAGAATTCTGACAAAAGGTGAGCAACTGGAAAAGGAAATAGCAAACAACTCCAGTATCTTTATCAAGAAAACCCCACGGAAAGTACTAAAATAAAAAAGAAAATGGAGCAGAAGCGGAAGAGATTACGAAGAGGTGGCAAGAAATTATACAAGAAAGATCTTAACATCACCAAGAACCATGAAAGTATGGTTGCTGATCTAGAGCCAGACATCCTGGATAACAAAGTCAAGTGGGCCTTAAGAAGCACTGCTAACAATAAGGCTACTGGAGGTGATGGAATTCCAGCTGAGCTGTCTAAAACTCTAAAGGATGATGCTGTTAAAGTGCTATATTCGACATGCCAACAAATTTGGAAAACACAACAGTGGCTACTGGATTAGAAAAGATCAGTTTGGCAGTGCCAAGGATTGTTCAAATTATTGAACAATTGCATTCATTTCACATGCCAGCAAGGTCATGCTTAGGATTCTGTAAGCTAGGCTTCAGCAATATGTGAGCCAAAAATTACCAGGAGAACAGGCTGCTTTTGAAGAGGCAAAGGAATGAGAGACCAAATTGCCAACATTTGCTGGATTATGGAGAAAGCAAGGGAGTTCCAGAAAACAAATAAACATCTGTATTTCTGCTTAAATGGCTTCACTAAAGCCTTTGACTGTGTAGATCACAACAAAATATAGCAAGTCCTCAAACAGATGGGAGTACCAGATGATCATACTTATCTCTTGGAGATGCTGTATGTGGGCCAAGAAGCAATGGTTAGAAGTGAGTATGAAACAATTGACTGGTTTAAGATTGGAAAAGGAGTATGACAAAGCTGTATATCGCCAACTTATTTATTTAACCAATATGCAGAATATATCACATGAAATGCCAGGCTAGATGAATCAAAAGCTGGAATTAAAGATGCCAGGAAAAACAACAATAATCTCAGATATGCAGATGATATAACTCTGATGGCACAAAGTGAAGAGGAATTAGGAAGACTCCTGATTAAAGGGAAAAAGTATAGTATAAAAGTTGGCTTGAACCTTAACATAAAAAAAAAATCCTAAGATCTTGGCAACTGGTCCCATCATTTCCTGGCAAATGGAAGGAGAAAAAAATGGAAGCAGTGTCAGATTTTATATTCTTAGGTTCAAAGATCACTACAGACAGTGACCGTAGCCATGAAATTAAAAGATGCTTACTTCTTGGAAGTAAAACTATGGTAAATCTAGACACAAAGGTCCATATAGTCAGAGCCATGATTTTTCCAGTGTGAAAGCTGAGTGTCACAGAATCACTGCTTTTAAATTATGGTGCTGAAGAAGAGTTGTGAAAGTCCCTTAGACAGCAAGGGGATCAAATCAGTTAATGCTTAAAGAAATTAATTCAGGCTATTCACTGGAAAGCCAAACACTGAAATTGAAGCTTAAATACTTTTGCCACATAATATTAGATGGGAGTAATTGGAAAAGACCATGTTGTTGGGAAAGATTGAAGGCAAAAGGAAAAGGGGACAGCAGAAGATGAGATGGATATATAACATAATGGAAACAATGAACATTACTTGGACAAACTTAGAGAGATAGTGGAGGATAGAAGGGGCTGGTGTGCTATGAGGACATGAAGAATTGGGATGACTGAACAATAACAACAACACAAAGATGAAACTGATCCTGCTTTTGAGAGGCTTACATTCCACTTGGTGAATATAACATACACACAGTCATCTGAAGGAGAGAGAACATTGGCAGGAAGTACTAGTGGAGGCTTCACAACAGAGGTGGCAGACACCAGAGCTGATTTTGAAGAAATTCAAGGATTCTGAGAAGAGGAGATGAGGTTGGAGTATATCATGGGCATGGCACAAATCCACAGAAAAAGGAAAGAGAAAAAGAATATCAAGATCAGGAACGGCTGGTTGTACAGTCTAGCGAGAACACTGTGTGAAGAGAAGTAATGTGAAATGAAGCTAGAAAGGGAAGTGGGAACCAAACTGTGGTAGGACTAAAGGGACAGGTGGAAAAGTCTGTATTTTGTCCCCAAGATAATGGGGAATCACTGATGGCTCTTGAGTTGGGGAGTGATGTGATTAGACCTGTCCCCTAGGAATATTATTTTGGCAGCTGTATGGAGGATGGGTTGGACAGAGGAAGGAAAAAAGAAAATCAAGAGATTATTCCAACAGTTCCAGTAAGAGGTAATGAGTGCCAAAAGTGGTCATGTGAGTAGAAAGGGACTGATATACTACGGAAGGAGAACTGATAAGGCTTGGCAACTGATGAGACACGGGGAGGGATAGGGAAGAGCTTGCTAGTGTTGTTACTGAGTTTATTAGTCTGGGTGACAGAGAGTGATCTCAAAAGAAATATTTGGAGTGGGGGGGGTAGCGAATTAACAACTCAATTTGCTAGCATTTATGTAGTGCTTTAAGGTTTAGAAAGCACTTTATACACGCTATCTCATTTGGTCTTCACAACAACTCTGTGAGGTAGATGCTGTTCTCATTCCCATTTTACAGAGGAGGCATTAGGTGTTTGAGGAAGGATTTGACATGAGGTCTTCCTGACCCCAAATCCAGTACTCTAACCTCTGGGCCATCTAGCAGCCTATGGGAGATGATCAACTCAGTCTGAATGAGTTTGAGATGGTGCTTGGGAATTTAGGCAGCAACTACTACTTGAAGATGTGGGACTAGAATTGAGGAGCAATAAGTTTGGTTTGGATGCACAAATTTTAGAATCATATGTATAGTGTTAATTGAATCTGGATGAGATCACCAAGGAGCTTAATGTAGGGAGAGAAGAGTGCTTGGTATAGAGTTTTTGGGTACTTAGATGGATGGGAGACTGACTTTTTAAATGTCAACAGAATATAAGGAAGGAGTAGTCAGGTCTTTGGCTCAGTGACATTTGTCTAGAGGTGGAGGGAATAGGTATGTTAGGAAACTCTTGGAATCTTCCCTCCCCTCACTACCCACATCTCTCTCCTTTTAGTAGTTTCCTTTCCACAATTACGGTGGGATGAGAACATGGACAAGAGCTGCAGTAGCACCCTCCCCCCTTCACCTCCACAGTCCTGTTTCCAATAGCTTTTTGGTAGCATTTCCTTTTCAGCACCTTTCCCCCACCTTTCCTATCAGCAAGCACCACTCCTGTCACTTCTATCAATAGTAAATCTGTAGATAAAGAAAAGCATCTACTTACCACTCTGTACCTTCACTATCTACAATTCCACACTGTGACAGCTGATGTTCAGAAGAACAAAACCAACGAACTACAAAAAGCTTAATCATCAAAGTAATGTGAAATTATGTTCAGTAAGCTATATTTATGAAGGGATCGTCTAAGCTTCACTTTATCAGAAAATTCACTTAAAAAGGGCATCTCATTTCTAAAGTATTCTAGTAACTTAAGGTTTTACTATACATGTTAGTAGGACATCTGGGGCTGAAGTAATGCTTTAGGTTGCTAGTATTTTTTAAGAAAGGTATACTAATTTATTGATTGGTTCTAGCAATGGGAAGGGGTTAATGCTGAAGGAACATAAAATATAAACCTCCTCCTCCTTCCTTTTTCCACCCCTGCCCCACTACAGAAGAGAATTAATTTCATTTTAATAAAGGTTTTTAGTATCCAGAGAACACCCTTGGATAGTTGAGGTCAATTTTTAGGCTTGGAACATTTGATAGGTCTTGATTTATTTGGTTTTAATTTTTTTTTCCTACAGTTTTTATTTCCTAATTAGTAGCAATAAATGTCCTAACACATCTCCTCAAGCACAGCTTCCAACAACGAATGCCAGGAGCAGACCAAAGATTGGCCAGCTAGGGCTCTGGGAAAAGGTGTATCTGGCACAGCACCTCTGGAAAGGATTACTCTTGGATATGGTGGTATTGACCTAGCCAGAAGCAAGAGTCTGTCCATAGAAGCCACTTCATAAAAAGAAAAGAACCCCAAATTTAGCTAGCAAAAAAAAAATCTAAGCCATGGTAAATGCTGAGAAACACATTTCAAACAAAAGAAAAAGAAATTGCTTTCTTTTCCCCATGAAGCAAAAAGGCTTAAAAGAAATGCCACATTGGGCCAGAACAGACGGGTCATCTACTCCAATATTTGGCTGTGATATACTGAAGAGCATGATGTTGACCTCAAAAGGTTACAGATGTGCCCCAAACATCCATAATTTGACCATATGTGAAATTACTGTAAGGAAATGTGATTTTATCAGAGCAGGGAAATCCCTTCACAAATATAGATTGCCTTCCAACACAGCTATGACTTTGAAGATGAGTACTAGGGAACTGATCAAAGGTCCACAGAGGTTAAGTGACTTGTCCAGGGTTAGAGCTAATGTGACATTCAAACCCAGGTCTTCTTACTTCCAACTGCAGCACTATTCACTACGACAAGCTGCATCTTACAATTTGCTTACAATAACCAATTAGATATTCATCATGAATTAATTTATTTGGGTTCTTATTTATATTTCCTGCATGTTATACTTGTTAGGACTAAAAACTAAGTAAGATCTTCATTTGCTGCAATGTTTGCACTGCTATATAGTCTTTCCAAGGATGGCTTCCTGAGGCTCTACTTGACTGCTGGATAGGACAAGGATCACAATGTGATAGGTAAAAAAAAATGTTGATATAAGGAGTAGTTTGCAATGGCTTGAATCTGATGGCAAAAAGAAAATCCTTGACTGACTTTGTTCTTTGTGGCCAAAGACCAAAAAAGTGTGCATAAAAATAATAACGGAGTACTTGAGGCACTAAAAATTTTAAGAGGTAGCATGAACCTTCTAAGTGCACAAAACAAGGGCAAGTCATTTGTCAAAAGGCTTGCTTAATATAATAACAAAACCAGCAATTAAATTTTTATTTTGAAACGATGTTTATGGTGGCAATGAAGGCAGATTTCCATGAAAAATTAAGGCACGTAATTTTTTCTTAACAGCTGCTGATACAGGTATGTTCTGGTTAAACAGTACGCTAGCATTCAGTACCATACCCTTGATTTTACAGTGATTGCCATGAATTAATTTAATTCCATCTGTAAGCTAAAATCAGATCAGAGGTCTAATGTTGCTGCAGGCTACACATCTGTTTAATCATTTTTGGATACAACAGCTTGCAAAAGTTCAGGCTTAAAATTTGTTTAATACTTAAGAAATAACATTAGCCTAGTTCAAAAGAATCTCAGCTAGAATTATGAAATTGTGGTCTTTTCTCAATCATGAATGGGAAGGCCAGCATGGGCAACCTAATTCTGTATCTTAATTGTAAAATTCTGGCAAAAATCTTAGAAGCGTATTATGGAAGCCCATGTGTATGTATACTGGCCTGGTGCTTGTATTTTTATTTTCATGATCAAAACTTGATTCTCTGTTTTAAATGACAGTTTTATTTAGGTGAACTACTAAATATGTATATATATATATGTGTATATATGTACATATATACATATATAAAGAAATTTCTTATGGTTGGAAGAAAAAAGTGACAAAGAGAAGATGAGGGAGAAGGGACACATGTCTCCAAATACTCACCCTTTAAAAAAAAATTCTATGGATCATTAAATGAAAAACCTAGAAACTTCATATTTCATGGAAAATGATACTACACTGAAATCTCCTTTTAGTCTCTCATCCTTCTTTTTATAAGATTAAGATTTAGGAGTGAAACGACTCAGTCTCAGCACAGTACTCCACAACTATTATTTCCTTTTCTATCACTCCTAGCAGTGCTAAATCCTTTAAGTCCTTTCCTAGAAGGCTCTCCTTTTACTTGGGCAATTTTAGCAATACATAGTCTGCTCACCCCTCACCCTCTTTATGCTGGATCTCACTTATGTCTAATACAGCGGAGTCAGTCTTTTTTCTCCTTAAATCTTCCAAAGAGTATTGTGGATGGTAATTCACTTGCGTAATTGGCTCAAGAGATGAAAATCTTGTATCGGTCTCTCTTAGCCACTAATCTATCCAGCTGACTGCAAGCCTAATTGGCAGCTTGTTTAGTAATTTGGCTCCTAAAGTGTTGTATCGATGTTGGATAAACAGCCAATGGAAGGGGAGGTGATACATGCTGGTTCCCTTATAACAGTGAGAGCTGTCAGTCTCCCTTCCTCCTGACCCAGGATTTAGAAAGCATTTTGTGTTTCATGCCTACCTGCTCTTTCTACTGCTTCTATTGTACCAGCAGGGCCACATACATGGTTTGTTTTGTTGCAAGATACAAATCTACCAGTAACATTATTAAAACTGTAAACTAATACTGTATGCTATGTGTCTGTGATAACTAATGAAGGGACAGGTTTCTGTTCACTGGTAAATAGTCAAGGAATACTATTAAGAATTGCTTCAGATGTGAGAAAAACAGATACCAAAATTCAGACAGGAACAAGACATGTTACACAGTATTCCTGCCAAATTTGTTATTAACTATTTCATTTTTCGATAAAATAAACCACTAACAAAGCTATTACGAGTTGTGATCATGCAGGAATTTTACATGTGATTCTTATTGGGTAAAAAGTTCAGAATAATTTCTTTTGAGCATGTTCAGCGCTCACTTTCAATTAAGGCATATTCAATCTAAAATTGGTAGCTTTTTAGATGGAAGGGTTGAAGACATTAAAGAGTCTTTCAATGCAGTTGGAATTTTTGCAGTTCAGTAACCAATGACTATTTGCTAAAATGGTTTTATGTTTAGGAAACATTATCAGAAATGATCTGGCATTGTGGTAATTGAGCAACAGGGTATTTTGGTGAAGCATAGCCTTTCAGACCATCAAGGGACTTGGTAAGTCATTTAGACTAGTCCTTTTATTCATGAGATGAGGAGTGGAGATTCAGAGAGGCTAAGGGACTTGCCCAAAGTCATCAGCTGGAGGACACTAGAATCTATATCTCCTGACTTTCAGGGCATTGCTCCTTCTACTATCTCATTTTTGTTAATAGAGAAGTATCAGAAAAGCCAAAGGGAACAATCATGTATCACATATGACCAATTTTCAAAGAGTTTAAAAAAAACCTCACATTAAAATTGTATTGAAGAAAATTTAACCTTTCTTGGATGTATCAGAAGAATGTTACAGGTGTCTCAGGGCCATCAACATGAAAATCAGTTATCTTACATTATAGATATATGTGAGTACTGGCTAGTAAAAAAATAACTGATTAATAGGTTATCAGAAAACCAATTTTCAATTCATTAAATAAAACAGGTCTATTGGGAATTGGGCAGCTAGGTGGTACAATGGATAGAGTGCTAAGACTGGAGTCAGGAAGACTCATCTACCTGAGTTCACATCTGGCCTGAGACACTAGCTGCGTGACCTTGGGCAAGTCACTTAACCTTTAAAAGTTTCTCATCCATAAAATGAGATGGAGAAGGCAATGCCAAGAAAAACCCAAATGGGGTCATGAAGAACTGGACACAGCTGAAGCAAATGAACAACAATTAAGAATTGCCTATTAATACCTATTTTACCCAGGTGTGCATGACATTTCTTGGGTTCTTGCAAGTTATTCCAAGAAAGCACAAACTCTGGCAGCTCTTACCAGGTTGGAAAGGCTTTAAATACAAGTCCAGGGTTGGACTACATATTGGTTATCTAAGGAATCGCAGAGAATTACAGTCTCAGAGTTGGAAAGGACCTCAAAGGCTGTCCACTCCAACCCCTCCTTGAAAAAAGAATCTCTACCATATAAATGGCAAGTGGTCACCTGCCCTTTGTTCCAGTGAAGGGGAATCAACTGCCTTCCAAGGCAGTCCACTATGCTTTTGAAAAGGTATAAATATTACAAAGTGTTTCCTTCTATCAAGGCTAAATTTGCCTCTAGGGAACTATTTATTCACTACTCTAAGTTCTTTCCTCAGCAGATGAACAGAACAAGTTGAATCCCTCTTTTGTAGACCATCCTTCAAATACTTGAAGAAAGCTGTCATATGCCCAGGAAATTGTATCTTCTCTAGGATAAGCATCCCATGTTCTTTCAACCACTCTTCATATGGCATGATCTCAAGGTCTTTCCCCATCCTGGCTGTTCATTTCTGGAAGCTATCAATGGTGGCACCCAGAATTGAACACTCTACTCCAGATATCACTTGACCAGACAGAGCAGAGCTGGTTAGTCCCTTTTGTGGTCCAGTACATGTAGTTTCTTAATGGGGCCTAAGACATTTGCTTTCTGACTGCACTTTATTCTTACATTGAGCTTGTAGTCCACAAGAGCTTTCTCTAGATCATTTTGAAAATAACTCCTTCAAGGATAAACCTTTAAATTTGCAACTGTTCAAATTATTTTATTAGATTAGCTTAGATCTACCCGGCTAGATTTAGAGAGGCTCATCATCAGAAAGCTGTGCACAGGCAGGATGATGACCTTTTCAGACATAACAAAACTTAAAAAGAGCAGTAACTAAGGGGTACTGGGAATTATGAGCTGCATTAACAAAGGAAGTACTCCCACTGACAAAATCAGAGATCCTTGGAATAGAATAGATTTTGAGGGAAGGAAATATTTTGACATCACCAGCAGATTAAAATTACTAGGAAGAATGAAAAAATTGGCTTGATAATTGAGAATATTTTTATAACTTGTAGGCACCCAAATCAAGTGCATATATATCAGGCAGTGAGGTAGTTCAGTGGATAGAGTGTGGGATTTGGAGTCTGGAAGACCTGAGTTTAAATCCTACCTTAGACACTGTGTGACCCTGGGCAAGTCATATAATTTCTCTCAGTCTTGTTTTCTTCACCTATAAAATGTGGATAACAGTACTCCTTCACAGAGTTGATGAGGACCAAATGAGAAGATACATAGAGTGCATTATAAAACTTAAAATGCTTTTTAAATGCTATTATTACAATTAGCTGATGAGATCATTAAGTGAAGTAGTATAGAGGGAAAAGAGAAGAGGGCCCAGGGAGAATCCTGAGGGACACCTACAGTTAGAGGGTGTGATCTAGAGAAGGATCCAGCAAAGGAGACAGAGAAGGAGAAGTCATCTAGGTAGTAGGAGAACCAGGAGAGAGTGGTGTCCCAAAAACCTAGAGAGAAGAGGGCAACAAGGAAGAAAGAGTGACCAAAAGTGTCAAAGGCTGCAGAGAGGTAAAGGACTGAGAAAAGGCCATTGGATCTGGCAGCTGAAAGATCACTAGTAACTCTGGAGAGAGAGCAGTTTCAGGGGAGTGATAAGATCTGAAGCCAAACTTCTGACCTGATGGGGTTAAGAACCTCTGAGGGGGTTAACAATAGAGTAAGAAGGGAGAAGTAGAGGCATCTATTATAGACAACCTTTCTGAGGAGTTTAGCTATGAAAGGCAGAAGAAATATAGGATGATAGTTATCAGGAATGGGAACATCAAGTGAGGGTTTTTTTCAAGATAGAGGAGACATGGGCATATGCATAAGCAGTAGGAAATGAGCCAGTAGAAGGAGAGATTGAAAATGAGTGAAAGAGGGGGGATGACGGAAGGAACAATTTGTTGGAGGAGTCAGGATGGAAAGAAATTGAACAAATAGAGGGGTTAGCTTTGGTAAGGAGTTAGGCCTCTTCATCATGTGAGATGCGGAGAAGGAGGAGACAGTGGCAGAAGGGACGTGAGTGATAAGAGGCAAGAAAGAGAGGAGAAGAGGGAGCTCACGGTGAATAGCCTTAATTTTCTTCACAAAATATGATGCAAAGTTTTCACTTGAGACAGTAGGCGGAGGGGGAGCCATGGGAAGTTTGAGAAGGAATGAAAAGATTTGGAAAAGTCGTTGTATTTTAGCCTTTAAAAGGAAGTAAGTGACCAAAAATTGAATCTCTGTAGAGGCTCTGAGTTGATTTCTTAGTTTTAGGATTTCTTCTTTGCATGTTTGCTATTACAAATAATAATTTAGTGTCTGTAAAAGGAAAAAAAAACTACAAGGTTAAAGAATGGCCAATCTTTGAAACATTCAAAAACTGAGGCCTGATGAGGCTTTCTTAAAGAACAAAGATTTAATGTGGAAGGTCTCAAACTACTATGATGTCATTACTTTTAAAGAACATCTCTACAGTCCTTTGATATTTTTAGAAAGAAAAAATAAAAATCAGCAAAATATATTTTTGTAAGTTATTTCTGATTTCATTTAAAATGCACTGATTGTTGAGATCTGCCCTACTTCTGATTCTCTCTGTCCATTCACACTTTACCTTAGCCAGGTGCTCTGATTATCTGCTCCCAGGTGCAAAGTCCAGGTTAGCTGCCTCAGCAGAAACCTTATAAATTGTTGGGCCTAAAAGAGAGAGTGTCTCAATAATCAAAGTCCCTCTCAGGGCTACTTATGCCTAATGTCCAAGTTTCAGTTCATTGAGAACTCTTGTTTTTTGAAAGAGAAACAGCCTGTTGTCATCGAAAGCACATGGGGACTTTAGAGTCAGAAGACCTGGATTCTTAAACATCTCCAAAGCCTTGTGACCTGGGATAAGTCACTTCTCTCACCCGGGCCTCAGTTTCCTAATATATTTTAAAATGATAGAATTGGAGTACATAATCTCAGGAAGGTGAAGAGCTGCTTATAGACACGGAGATGGTAGATATCTTGGAAAGCAGAGTTAGGATCCAAAATGAATTGGAGAGGTTAGAATGATTGATGAATTTTAATAAGATACCATTTATGTAGGGAATAAATATGAAATTTTATTTTGGGGTTCAAATTAGAAAAGAATAGAATGGAGAAGATGAGGCTAGACAAGTTTGTGAGAAAATTATCATGGAGTTTTAATGGAATACAATCTCAATATGAGTCAACAGTGTGGCAGTTAAGAACACCGTGAACTGAGAGGCAGTGACCAGGATGAAGGAGGTGATGGCATTGTGTAGCATTGTGTTCCACTTTGGGTGCCACTTTTTAAGCATGACAGTGACAAGCTGGAGTAGGTCCAGAGGAGATCATACTATAAGTATCGGGTAGAAAGGGATATTTAGGGGTAAGATGAGAATACAAGATAAGTGTGTTACTGTGAGGAGACGCTAGCTGTCTTTAAGCATTTGAATTTGTGAGTAGGAAGAATTAAACTTTTTCCATTCGGCTCCAGAAGGCAGGACTAGGATCAGTAGGGAGTTGCAAAGAAGTTGATCTAGGCTGAAAATAAGGAAGAATTTCCAATGATGAGAGATATTCAGAAGTGAAATGGGCTGCCCCAGGAGGCAATGAAGGCTCCAACTAGAAGCCCTCAAGCGGAAAATGGATGGCCATCTTTTTTGGGATGTTGTTAAGGGGATTCCTTGTCAGATACAGGTTAGGCTTGATGACCTCTGAGATTCCATGGTTATGAGACTCATTTGTGACTGTGTAATGAGAATTTTATTTGTTCTCCCCCATCCCTTTTAGTTAGCTTCCATTTTAGAGCCTCAAGCCGTGACATCCTACCTCTCCTTTCCTCAAGTCTAGTGTATATGTCAGTCTATGTACAACCTTCTGCTTATTCATTAGAGCTCTGAGATGAAGTAGCTATTTATTTTTCAAGGTCATATATGAGAGGAGCCATACTTATTCAGCCTTTGACAAGATTTAACTAAATTGTTTTTCCCTTATATGAACACAAAGTTGATTGTTTCCAATTTTATAATTGTGATGATTTTTTTTTTCTACTGCACTTTAGAGTCTACACTGATTGGAGAGAATTGGCTCCTAATGTAGCAGAAAAAAGTTTGGCTAAAAAAGTTGATTTAGTATCTTTGTGTAGACATGATTCAAGAATTGAATTACTATACATTTGCCAAATCTACGTAAGGAAGTCAAACATTAATTTTTTTTTATCAAATTAATAACACTAGATTAAAAAGGAGAATCCTGGATATTCTGCCTACATTAAATCCTGGCATGGATGAGATCTCTATTGTTGTCTTATGATCATATAATTCTAGCAATAAAAGAAAGAAAATAATTCATATGGTAGGTCTGAATTACAGGAGCACAACTTCAAAATGGATTAGGAACTTAACTGTGAATGAGAAGTCTTGATTTGTGAGTCATCATTTAAAAATACATATTTTCAGAAAGTTTTAAACTATTACTTTAAATAGCATGTTGTTCACTCTTGCCTTTACAAAGGGCATTTTATAATATAATCTAAATCAGGCAAAGAGTAAAAAGTTTATAATGTCATCCCTTCCTCCCCTCAAAACACAACATCTGAAATGACACCTTCTACAAAAGAGCAATTATTAAAAAAAGCCGCATAGCCACCCTCAATGGCAGCTATCTGCAACTAACAGCATTATGATTTAATGGATGTCAGTTTCATAACTGAATATGGTTAGAAAAAAGGTTGACTGTGATTAGTATTTCTATTATAACAGTATTTTGCTGCTTACACAATAGAAACCGAATGAGAAAGGGTGATATTTGCCAATAACAAAAACTCTACCTTAATTCGGCAGGTTCATATATGGTAAAAGAAAGTCTCATAGACTTGTGATGGACAATGGACAAAATCCATCGCCTCTCTGCCTTCCCCAGCCCCACAACCCTGGCAGTGAATTCTCAAATCTCCCAAAAGAGATTTTACTAGAAATACAAGATGCAAACCAAAAACATTGCTGCTGCTGTGAACTAGCTTTTATATAAAAGAGAACTTAATAGTATTCATATTTTGTTCACTGCTTTTCTTCACCTTTACAGATGACATTTTTCAAACTATAAAATGCATTGTGCTGGCAAACTTTCTTGCTTCAATAGTTCATAATTTTATAAGAGTAAATCTACATTCTTTGTTACTAGTATACACACTATCTTTGGGTTTGTGACTTTGAATAAGGCAGAGAACAAGCAATAAATTTAGAAATCAATAGCTAACTTATCAATATTCATTTTCCTTTGTCAATACAAAATACAAAGGTGAAAGAGCAGTAAATAAGGCAGAGAACTGAAATAAATTTGGTGTTCTTGTCACAATTAATAAATGTTTAACCAGTAACATGGCCAGATAGGCTAGAGCCTCATATAGCATCTGAAGTCATACTTAGCTATAGTTTCCAAAGTGTTTATTTTTTTAAAAATGACAATGTATTGTAGCAGGATAATAACAACACAATATTATAAATCTTACTTTCAATGAACAGCATTTGTATGTACCAAGCACCACTTTCTATCTTTAGAGCTATACAATTTTGTCCAAATACAGTTTGGGATTATGAAGCTAACCTACCCGATGACAGATTTTCTAACCAATCTTATGGAAAATGCTTTTACCACTTTGTTTGACTGCATGGTATTTCAAACATAAAATCTGAGCTGATTACCAATCTACAGTCAGGCTGTCAAATCTTTTAACTTTTACTTCCTAATTCAACTAAAAAAGATGTTCAAATGGCAATTTTTTACCTTAAGTTTAATGTGAAATGAGACACTATAAAGACTGTACACATCTAGGTCTTTTAAGGAAAAAAACAGTTCATAAAATATCTATTTGCTTTTAAAAATCAAAATGTAGATTTTTTTTCCTCATGGTAATATGGTTTTGGTCCTTTACAAAAAAGTATCTGGTATGTTATGCTTTGCTGACAGAAACCAGATACCACATCATTCTGGAATTTAAAAATCATAATTATAGGGAGTAGAAGACAAAGAACAAGAACTAATCTTCATAACCATCAATGCTTTTTCAAAATGTGTTCATGCAAAAGCATTTCTCACCTGACTTTAGACAATTATCTTCACCTGTGATTTGATTCAATGGCATTAGGAGATATTATCCACTACTTAAACTGGAGTACTTTTAAATAATTCACTCTTTTTCCCTTTGATATGACTGTATATTTCATAGTGATTTGTTTCTGTTCAGAGCAAAACTTTGAACAGTTAGATATGATTGTAAAACACATGACTGAAAAAAAATTCACATTTTTCTCCACTATGCTCTTTAAGAATATTCAAATGACTACAAAATTGGGATGTCTGAAAGAGATATGTAAAATATCCAGTAATTTTATCAAAAGCTGGATTTGTAAATGAATTGCAAGAGTTAACTTCCAAAATATAACATGGTGAAAATGCTGTGAGAAAGTGAAAGGAAAAAGAATAAAGAAGAGTTTTAGGGTAAAGTTGAATGTTTATACCCACAATTTCTTACAAATGATATCTGCTGCTAGTGAGTCAGGGAGTTGGAAGCACCTTGTAGAAATAATTATATCATCTTCCCTTCAACCATTAGACATTTTCCTTTTTGTTTCCTGTATGTCCAAAAGCTCAGGACTTGACTCAGGTAGTCGTCTTCTCCTCACTGCTGCCACTGAGGTGCGTCAGGAGTATTCCTGAGATTGCTATTGGTCAGCTTCTCTCACTAATGCTCAAAACACTGAAAGATACTCAACTGGAATGGGAGCCTGAAGGCATTCTGCAGAATACTGACTTAAAGGATTATTTAAATTGATGAGTTTATCTATGAAACTACCACTTCTACCATGAGGTTATCAAAGTGCATAGCTGGCACACTAATTTTTTTAAATATTGAATTGAATTATAGCATTTTCATGTATACTAAGTTATGTGTGAAGTGTCATTGTGGAAGAAACCTGGCTCTAGTCTTGGCTCTACCAATAATTAGTTTTATGACCTTGGAAAAGTCATTGTACTTTTTGGAACCTCAGTTTCTACATCCCTAAAGAGAAGGGGTGAAACTAGATGATCTCTAAGAACCTTTCTGAATCTAAAATTTACTGATTCTATAAATATTTAACTTTCTATTTATATATATTTATACATATGTATAGGCATATATACATATATGTAGGCATAGTTATATCATGACAAACAGAAACACATATGTATGTACTGACATGTTTTTTCTCCTGAACAGTTTAACTGACAGATACAGGATCTCTTAAATATAAAGCCTATAACCACATCTTGTAAAAACAAAACACTACAGCTTTTTAGACTACTTTCTTGTTGTTTAGTCATTTTTCAGTCATGTCTGACTCTCTATGATTCCATCTGGGGTTTTCTTGGCAAAGACCCTGGAGTGCTTTGCCATTTCCTTCTCCAGCTTATTATACAGATGAGGAAACTGAGGCCAACAGGGTTAAGGACTTGCCCGGGGTCACACAGCTACTAAGTGTCTGATTTGAACTCAGGAAGAGGAGTTTTCCTGACTCTAGACCTAGCATGCTATCTTCTGCGCCACCTAGCTACCCTTTAGACTACTTACTCTAGTAATAACTTTACATCAGAGTATATTAATTTTATACTCCAGTTAGTTTATCTTTTAAACTCTCAAGTGTGGGTTATGCAGTTCTAAATAGAGATTTTTCTGTTTTCCATCTTTTATTTTCTGTTGCTTCTGAGTAAAATTTCTAGGAATGAATATCATTGTTTATTCCTACTGAGTTGCTCTGAATACTATATAGTAGGTACCTAATCAATATTTATTGAATTGAACTGATAAATCATGAGGGCAAAGTTTTTTTTTTCCCTTTAAGGATCCTTCCCATCTTACCTCCTCTCTCCCAAAATAAAAAACAAAGACAAGAGGAGATGAAACATTAGAAAGGCTGTCAGTAAACAACAGATTTTCTTTACAAATAATTGAGTGCCTACCTTAGGAACATTTTCTCAGATTCCTAATTTGTTGGATTGCCAATATGTTATAGTTAACTTTTGATTATTCACATATAATTCATATGTCAATTGTAAACTCTGGCAAAATTATAATCCTCAGTTAATTTCTCTCTTGTACCCAATATGTTCTTTGAATCTGTCCTTCAGGTATAAATTGGTAAGGAATCTGGTTTTAGAAACCAGGCACTCATCTTTTAAGGCCTATCACAAATTCTGACATTTTCCATGAAAATGCTCTGGTCCATGGTGTTTTCTGTTTCCTTTGAAATCTGTTGTCAATACCACACATTTGCATGGAACTAGAACTACAGAGTTGAAAAGGACCTTAGAGTTCCTCCACTATAAACCTCTCACTTTATATATGAGGAATCAGAGTTCTAGAGAAGATTTGACTAAGGTTACAAAGCTCACCAATTGCAGGGTAGGAACTAGAATCCAGGTTTCTAGACTCATAATCCAGTATTCTCTCCTAATCCAGGGTATCTTGTACTTTGCTTTGTTTTGGGTAATTTTATTTACTGTTATTTAATTATTCATACGTTTAAACTTTGTACTCCCAATCAGATGGCCAACTACTGGAGGGGGCTTTTATTCTTCCACAGCACCTACTATAATGCCCGGCATGCATATTACTCATTAAATATTTGTTGATTTATTATTTAGTGATTAACTGAGGAAAGTTCTGGTGATTAAAGGTGACCTAACACATTCTAAAACCAAATATGAAAGATTTTTGGTAACATTATTTGCTATTATTCTTGATTTGCTGTAAATACATTATTTCTCCAGTGCAGGTAACTGAGAATTGACTATATTTTGACTCTTGTGAATTTATAACCTTTAAATATTTGAGACTTAAAAAATTTAATTTTACCTGTTGCAGCAGGTCCAGGCAAGGGTGCAGCCTTTCTCCTCCGTTTGATGTCTCCCATGCACAAGGATCCTAAATGCATACTTGTTTGTCTATAAGTAATTATCAGAGAAAACTATTAACAAAGGAAGAAAAATATGACACATAAATACACAGCTTGTATAATCTGAACCTAAATCAAAACATTCTCAAAAAAGATGAAGCTGCATAGTAAAGCCACCAATCTTGTTTATATCGAAACATAATTGCGTTTGTTGACAAGCGTTCAGCAGCTAAATGCGCCATCATAAATTGTTACTGGAATGAATAATATAAAAGGAATGCTTTTTAATTTTCAAAACTGGCAATCTTTCTAGCTCAACATAAAATCAAACACTGTTGCTTCTGACAGGAAAATAGCTAAGATTAATTATCTAAAGAGATCACAATATTGTTGCTAGGTTATCAATTGGTTACTAATGCCTTACTGTCAGAACAACATTTATTACAGGAAAAACATGATCAATTTCTTTTAGGATATTATGCAACAGGGAATTCGTTTAAAACAGCTGAAAGAGACAAAAGAAAATCATAATGTTCCTTCTTTTAATTCAAACTAGGAGAAGCCTTAAGTTAATAGTTCATTGGTCAGGTAAGGGAATGTAAGGTGAATGTCAGCGCTATTGGTACTGCTTTCAGGAAAATGTTGATGATACTGGATTGTAAGGGTAACAATAGGTACTAGCCAAGAAATTAGTCTTCTACTATACTTGAAAATAGGCAGTATTAGATTATGATGTCTAATATTGGTCTTTATGTTTTCAATTCAATTTTCTGAAAAATATTAAATTGTCTATTATTTACAGGACAATTAATGCACTGAATTTAAAAACATTCCTTTTTTTTTTCATTTTTGTCTTTGCATCTTTGAGGCCTACTTAGTCAAAAAAATTTTATTAAATCCTTACCATGTTCCAAGCACTGTGCTAAGCACTGGGGATATAAAGAAAGATGGAAACAGTCCTTGACTTCAAAGAGTATAGAGTCTAACAGTGAGGATAACATGGAAATAACTAGATACATACATATCTTGTATGTACATAATAATAAAATAATATGTACATCTGACATAAAGTACGTAGTATGTGCCAGATACCATACTAAACACATTATAATTATTCTCCCCTATCCCCCTTTTTTTGAAAAGGATAATTATATGAGTAAGCAGTCTTTTCCAGTTTGTTCTAGATGAAAGAACTAAGAAGAACAGGGGGGAGCTGCAGCAAGACAGATTTAGCTTTCTACTAATTCTTCTGCTGCGTGCGTGCGTGCGTGTGTGTGTGTGTACAGATTTGTAATTTCATCAGCATGAGAGTAGTGCTGATTTGTCAATTCCTTCTGGCAACTCCTATGGAAGTGAGAGTCTTAGACAGCAGTACAAGGCCTTGAGAGTCAAGTGACTTGCTCATGGTCACATATCCAGTACGTGAATGAAGCAGGCCTTACTGACTACAAGATCACCCTTCTATGCACTGTACTATGTTGTCTTTCCTAATAATCAGTTGTCCCAAAATGGAATGGCTGCTTCAGAAAATTGTGGATTCCCTCTTCCTAACAATTTTCAGGCAAAAGGCTAATAAGGGAATTCTCGTTCAGTATGGGTTGGAATAGATGGGACTCTGAGATTCTGTGTTCCTCTGAACACAAAGCAAACATAAATCGCCGTGCTTTTGCAAAAGAACCAAACTTGACCCCAAAAAACTCACAGCATTGTTTTGAGGAGCTCTTAGTTTTCCTAATATATAATTTAAAAATATCTGTTCAAAAGAAAATGCTGAGGATATTAAAACCTATGCAAATGTGTGAAGATATTGTAAACAGAAATATGTCCAGTTAATTTCTGTCTATACAATGGACTGATCTAGAGAAAATAGGTTCAAAATATTCAGAGATTTAGGTTAGATTTAAGGCTGTATTGCCCAACAGTAAAAGTGATTACGAATTAGTTGGAAGCAAGTAACTTATTTTGAAGCCTTTCTTAACCTTTCCTAATTCTAGTGCCTTCTTTCTATTAATTTTCTATTTATCCTGTACATATTTGCTCTTATCATCTTCCTTATTATACTGTGAGCTTCTTGAGGAAAGGTACTGTCTTTTGCCTCTATTTGTATCCTCAGTGCTTAGTACAGTGTCTGGGACATGGTAGGTGCTTAATAAATGCTTACTGATGGAATGATTGAAATATGCAACAACACTTTCAAATACTGGGATATTCCTCAGATTATGTTTAGAGGCAGAAGTTTTATTACTTATCTGGTTAATCTAGGTGGTGTAAATAGCCAAACTGATAAATAAAAGTAAGTAAGCTGATCATATTAAATTAATTATACCAATTTCTATTTCACACTGTGCTTTGTAAACATTCTCACTGCAATGGAAAAGGTAATGATGTCTGGGCTGCATCTTTTTCACTTGTAAGCAATAATACCTCCTCATTAAAAAAAAAGTTCTCTTGAAAAAGAAAGAAGAAAAAAGAATAAGAAACGTATGCAAATTGTAGAATAAAAAATTTCAGTTCATATTTTTGGAACAAATTAATAATAAGTATTTGATACATAAAATTTATTCAGTTGTTTTTGGAGTTTCATTCATTTAAAGCGAGGGTTTCATTTCTCTGAGTTTTTAGGAATAAAATGTCCTCATTTTGCAAAAGTATGGTAATTTATGTTTACTTTATGATCATAGAAACAAGATCTCAGAAAAAAAAGGGACCCTGGTAGCCATCTAACCTAGGCCCGAACAAAAATTTCCTCTATCTGTAATTTAAGGACTGCTATGAGGTAGGCAGAATATAGATGATTTTTATTCACCAAAAGACAATATTGTTTACAATGGCTTTGAGTTAAGAATTGAATGTAATCATGTGGATTTTCATGTTTCATTGTTGTGGGAGTCCAAGTGATATTTTAAATATAATCACTAAAAACAATTTCATACCTTGAAATTTCTAATTTACAGTGACAATGGTTATATAGTACAAGCTCTGAAATAATACAATCAATTGTCTGATTTACTTTTTTTTTTACTTGAACAAAACTTCTCATCTGAAAAATGTTATAAGACATGTTTAAAGAAAAATTCCTGTGTGACAGAAAGTCACGTCACTTTTACTCTATGGGTCTCATTTGCTTCTTCTATAAAGTAAGGGCAATATTCTAGACCTTGACTTTTCCTTTGCATCTTGGGACTATGGTAAAATCTGTGGACCCTTCCTCAGAATTGCACTTTTAAATGCCTAAAATAAAATGCATAATGTTACAAAGGAAACCAAATGATACTGAAATACAGTTACTAAAACGATTTTTAAAAGTTCATAGACTCTAAGTTAAGAACCCCTGGACTCAATAACCACTATGGTCCCACCCAGCTTTAAATTCTCTCATCCAAAGAAATGTGCTTTAAAGAGATGCAATTTAAGGCTATGTCTATATCTAGTGCTACAAATAACTGGCTAAATCAGAAAAAGAGTAAATTCAAAACTCAAAAAAGGTTATTTCATTTATCACATATCTGATAGGGATATCATATATGACAGATAAAATAACCTGAATAGCAAATTCTTCACCTTTCATATGCAGAGCAAGGCTAATTTCTTTGGCATGCCATGAAGTACTTAGATTCAATTAAAAAAACTGAATAAACCTACAAATATTTTTGTTGTAAGAACATTGTAAATTATTTTGTTAACAGAGCCATTAATTAAAATGAGTTAACTAAACAGTTTAACAGTACCATTAACTAAAATAAAACTATGAACAGAATAGACATTTGGTTTAAGGAACTAGAAGTTAATTTGCTAAGCTATGGGGTTGTTACATAATTCATTCAACAAGAATTCAGTACACAAATACGGTGGGAGTACACAGTACTATTTTACTAAGTACTACAAGGTATACAAAGAAATCATAATATTCAGAATATGTCCTAAGAAAACAATACATACATTTCAATACTTCAAATACATGTACTTAGAGAAAAACACAAAAGAAAAGTTTACTAATATAGACCATGTGGGGAAAAAAGTTTGAATTAATGAAGATTTGAATTAAAAAATTTAGCTCTGCTATTTTAAAAATAACTCAACCTAGTTGCTAGTGAAATACTGCCCAGTAGAGGTCTCCTTTAATGAAAAAATAAGGATGATTTGAAATTATACCCCAATCACTAGCTTTAACAGTACTGCTTTTGCTTATACAATATTGTTCACAAAATAAAGGAATAGTTCAGAAGTGGGTGAATGTAGTTCTTTTAAGTAAGTTTTCCCCATTAACTTGTTTAGAAAATGCAGTTTTTCTAGATACTACAAAAATACACTTTTGTTTACCAGTGTAAATGATCAAAAATTGAGAATCACATAATTTGAATTAATGAAGTCTTTAGTAAAACGTAGCTGGCAGGGTGTGCAAACAGTGCAAAGGGAGAGTAGACGTATACTAGCCATGACTTTCTTTTATACTCAACTACATTCGGTCGGTATTTTATAGATTAAGAAAACAACTACCACTCTTAGGAATGCTTGTCCAAAAAGGAAGAAAACAAAAGAAGAAAGAAAAAAAAAAAGAAAACAAGGAAGGGAAGAAGGAAGAAAGAAAAAAAAGGAAGAATAATATTTGGATTTGATTTTCCCTACAATATTGCTATGCAGAGCTAATGGACAAGAATGCAAGAAGGATGAAATATAGAAACTAATAAAGTAGCCTGCTGAACCTGAAGACCTAAGCCACAGGAGCAACAGTTCCAGCTGTGTTTGAGTAATTTTACCAAGAATTGATTATCTGTTACACTGCATTGAGATATCTGGATTATTGATCAATAAGATTAAGGTACTCCTGACTCAGTCCCCACCCCAGTTCTTCCTTGAGGCACCTGTAATAGAGTTGTAACAAATAACACTAAGTAAGAACTACTTTGTTATTGTTGTCACCCTTCATGTAGAACATAGCAGTTACTTTTTAATTTAAAATCAATATGTCTGAAAGGCAGCCTTGTTCTTTCAACATAAATGAATCATTCGTCTTTGAAAAGCAGCACACTTGGATCACCAGTCAAGGTGATAGTGGTTATCTTTTTCCTATGGTACTGAGAAGGAAAACTATAGTTTGTACTGTAAATGAACAGATCCAACATTATTAAAACCTAGAGAAGACTCTGCCATTGGGCACTGTGTGAAACTAACAATAAAACGGTATCAGTGCATTCACAACATTGCAAATGAAAGCTCTGATTAAGTGTAAAAAATTATTGATATATATATATGACAAATGATAATGATATACATATATCTCCTTCAACATCACTGCTTTTCAAACTTTTTGAAGTCCTAACACCTCCTTTTATTCATTGTGACTGCTTGGGGAAGGAAAAGCTAAGAATTTATTATTTCATATATGCTGTTGTATTCATTTATTAGGTGAGAATAAGCATGTATTTTTAAGAAGAAAGGACAAAAAGCTAACCTGGTTACATGAGCCAGGCACCTTCATTCAGCTGTAACTTTAAACGTAAACCTGGATGCACTGGTATTACATCTGTAAATTTTGCTAATGCAATAATGGGGGAAGAGGTGGAACTCTGACTCTTGAATCATAGCTAAATTCCCAAACCTGCTTCTTATTATTATAATCAAAAGACAAAGAACTAGAAAAGAATGCGGCTTTTTCAGTTTTTATTCTTAAGAACCACACAGATTCATCTCCTTCATTCATGGCTTGCTGCAAGCTATCATTATAAATAGTGATGTGGTGGGAAGCTAGGCATTTTATCAGGAGGGGAAAAAAATAAAAACTCGTTAAGACCACCTTGCCTGAAAACTTGGCTTTTGACGTGTGGCTGACAGGGACTGGGGCAGGCAGTGTCAGATGGAATAATTTTAAAGGAAAGACAACAGGAACTTGTCGCCTCATTGTATGCATTTGCAAATAGAGGCTTTTCAGAGTATTAGGCCTAGTTAAAGCTGCCCTCTGGATAAAATGTGTTCCCAAGCAGCCTCAGACAAGCTCCAGAGGAAAGACAAACAGATGTGACTATGGTCCCTGGCGTTTGGCAAGAATACTCACTGTCAGTTAGAAACATATAAGCCTGGACAGGGCATCAGCTGCACAGCAATGAAGCAGGCCTGCAAGTGTCATCACCACAGCAAAGCTGTGGCAGAGGAAAGTAAAGGGGCTGCAAAAGCCAGGCTAGTGTGAACCTGCTCTAGTAGGTCAGAACTGACTCAGTACTACCGCCACCCCTTCACGTCTCTTTGTGGCACTTTGTCTCAACACATTAAATGGAACAACTAAAAGGCATAGCTATTCCCTTACATTAGTGAACACAAGAGTAAGAAATGGTTGAATCGCAAAATAACTAAATGAATTGTTTTCTCTGAGACTGTAAAAGTTAACTAGGGGACAGCTCTGTCTTAGGCATCTCTTACCTGGTACTTGGCTGTGACAGTATGTTAAAGGCTGGAAAGATATCACCATGCAAATAGACATCTAGGATTTGAGCCACTATAATAGGCTGAATGAAATCCAGAGAACTAGAGACGACTGACATTGGGCACTATAGCTTCTAAGTTATAATCATATATGTATATTATATATATATATATACATACACACATATATGTATATCTATGTGTGTATATATGCATGTATATATGTACATATACACACACATAGATATGTAAACCATAATCTTACAATCTTACAGTTGGAACTGTAACCATTATTTATGATGATGCCCAGATGGGGATCTACCTAGGGTGGATGTTCAAAAAACACTGGCTAACTGGGCTTATTTTAAATGAAAATGTAAACGTAAATATATGACCAGCAGGCTCAGTAAGTGCTCATGTACAATACATTAAGACTAAGTACTGCTAAAAGTTCTAGTTGACTAAGGTGGGATAGAGAGTTAAATTTATCTGAAAGGTGAACACATTACTGGCATTAATCATTATTTATGCTACTTTCCCCCAGTCTCAAAGAGCTCAATACTGAAAAATGGTATGAGGTACAGGTTCTATAGTTGATACAAGCTTCACATAGAAAACTGTTCTATGGCTACAAGCTACACTCCTAAATTCTGGCCAATCATCTCATCTCACATTGGGAACTGGCAAGACCTTGGGATTTTGGGTCCTCACCTTCTAGTCACCAAGTTTCCAGTAGTGTCATTGTGACACTTAGACTTTTTAGTGTAATCTTAACAGTTAATATCGAAGGAGCAGATTATTCTGCTCTTTTCCCATTTGTGTCTGGCTTCACCATGACTTAAGAAAAAGTCCATAGCTCTGGGAAGTGACTATTAATACTGGCAGCATTGGGAATTGGTCCTGGGGGTATTGGTAGTTTCTTCTGGTTTCTCATCTGCCATTACTAATAGTCTAGTTCTGACTGAGGAGAAAGACATATGGACACAATGGGGGTTTCTTGAGCCTTTCCAAAGGGTTCTTTGAAAATTTTCTGTAGATACCTGGTACTCTAATCTTAACTTCTACTACCTTCCCAACTGAACTTCCCTCCACACTTATTTTTCTTTTCTTAGGAGATGAAAAATAAATATTGCTCTTAGATGTTTGGGTTAGTTCCAGAAATTTTTTTTTTTTGCAACTACTATAAAATGCATGTTTGTTCTCAATGGATAAGAGTAGAATGGCACATCACAAATTCATGGCTATAGTTTAGTACAGTATATATCCTACTGATGACAGGTCAAGAGTATAATTTTTGTTTATGAAGGAAAAAAAACTTAATATTTCCTCCAATTTTCTATTAGTTTTCACTTAAAGTTACTTCCGTCTCTCCTTTGGATGTTCTAACACATCTTCACATATACACAAAATAATGATATAAAAGGTTCAAACTGGGCAGGATTTTAAGTATTAATTTAATAATTTAAATAAATGTGGTAGAATATAGTGAGGGCTAATTATTATGATCTCTATATATGAATATCAACAAAACCTTATGACAATTCAAGTACTACATTTTTTCCCCAAGCATGTTCTGTGACTTCAAGAAATTTGAAAAGCCCTGAATGTGTATATATATCCATTCAAGGCTTTTCAAACTTTTTAAAGTTATTCAACTTTCTTAGAAAAAAAAAGGACACAGAAAGCTCTGATTAAGTGGTAAAATGTTATTGACATGTATGGCAAACAATAATGATATATATATCTCCTTAAGCATCACTGTTTTTCAAACTTCTTGAAGTTGTAAAACCTCTTTTCATTCATCATTATTATATCATGTGGTCATGAAAAGGGCTGAAGAAAAATCTTTTTAAAAGCATGTGAACATTAATTTTCAATAGAAACTCTGAAAGCTTTACTGAGTTGCAATGTGTGGCATAAAGCATTAATAATGTATAGAAGCAATTTATCCAATGCAATGATGCCTCCATGCCTTTCAAACTTTCTGAAGTTACAGTTTATTTTTCAAGGAAAAAAGGTTGTAGAACTTTTAAGTGGCCAAATTTTCACATCTAGATATGAATACATATGGTGAATAGTAACTGGCATTGATTTGATTCTTTCTTGTTCTCTCAATTCATCCTACATTTGGTACTATATTATATCCAAATGCAGTGCTGATAAAATAACATCTTGTTCAGAAACTTCTTTATGTACGTAAGTGTTGCATTCTCACCTAGATTTAAGCTCTCTGCAAACAGGAATTCTATTTTTTATTTCCTTTGTAGTCTGGGTGACATATAGTAGGTAATAAAGTACGTAATTTAAAATACATTGATCTTATAAGGCATTGGGAGACATAAACAATGCATTTAGGTCTGGTGTTTATTTGCTTTTCATCACTGAACATATATTCAATGGCTTAGTAGATAGAGAGCTGAGCTTAGAATTACTAAGACCTGAGTTCAAATCCCACCTCAGATACTAATTAGCTCTGTGACCCTGGGCAAATCCCTTAACCACTGTTTGCCTCAGTTTCCTTAACTCTAAAATAGGGATAATGATAGCATTTACCTCGTAGAGTTGTTAAGAATTAAATATTTGCTTTAAAAAGTACTCAGTGCAATGCCTGGACTATAGTAAGCATATAAACCATATCATTTATAAATTACATAAATGTATATATTAATAAATTATATATAATATATAATACTATAACATATAATATTATATATGATATAATATATAATAAATTTAAAAAAAAACTAGTAATTGTGGGTGGATGGATGAGTGGGAAAACCAGTTAAGGCCTCTTGTAGAAGATGGGATTTGATTTGAATCTTGAAAGAAGCAATACTGTAAAGAGTGAACTGGGAGAGTATGCATGGAAATGCAAAGGAATAGATTCAGTCAGTCAATTAGCGTTGTTAAGCACTTATTATGTGCCAACCACTGTGCTGATTGCCGAGTAACCGGAAGGCAGGTATGGTGTGGTGCTGAAGAGTTTTCTGGTTGGCAAAGGAACTGGAAGGGCTGACTATGCAGGAGAGACTGAGCCAAACCTGAGGAGGTATACAAAAGGTTAGAATGTGTTGCTGTGAGCTGCTGAATGGAAGGTCAACCACAAGTTGTATTCCTCCACCTAGCTACTATATATTCGTGAATGCGTGATACTTTCATTTCTTTTGCCTCTCTTGTGTTTATTCTTTCCAGATGTTAGGTGGACAAGTTTCTGGAGATGGCACTTATCATGTTATGACTTTGCGAGCTTTGAAAGAGCCATCAGAGATCTTTTGAGTAACTGAGGTTGGCAGCAGACACCACTGGAGTTGAGAGTAGCCATAGCTGAGTCTGCTGTGGAGCCAGTACAGCAGCTGAACAACTTGCTTGATCCAGACCAGCACGGGAATGGCTTATCGGCTAAGACACAGCATATTGGAAAGAGGCGGCCTAGCTGAGCAACTTGTATGTTGCAGTGAACTTGGTGGGAACTTCATGAAAATAAAAAAGGGCCTCCTAGACTCAGAAGCAGTTAGTCCCATTTGTTCCCTACATGTGTATGTTTGTGCTTTATGTATGAGCTCATTCTTCCCAGGGACCGAGGGCAGGAGGAAGGAATAGAATGTTCTCCATTCGGAAGAATGTTTTCGTAATTTCTGGCTTTGCTTATTCCTTTGGAATAAATACTTTCTTGTAAAAGCTAACTGTTGCTAACTGTTGATTACTATTGGCCAGGGCATGCCAAATGAGAGCTTGTGGATATTAGAAATCCTAACACCTCATGGTTACCCAATGACAGAATCCTGAGGGGAGAGGTAGTCTTAGCTCTTATGGGACCCTTCCCACCACTGCAGTGGGCACTGGAGAATAAGGACAGAATGGGTTCTACACAGATAATGTAAATACTAAGCCTTACTTCTCATGTTTATTCACTGTTTCTCGCTGATATGTTCATAGGACCCCGTCATGTTTTTATATGTCACTATGGTCTGTCTTAGATGACAAACTCCTGGAGAATGGGGGTTATAATTGTATGATGTGCCAAGAATAACATCAAATAAAAACAGGTACTTGATAAATACACGAAAAAGATAACTATTGTTATACTCATACCTAGGAATGGTGGTGCTGAATTGCAGATAACTAGGATTGCTTTGGAGCATCTTTTTTTCTTTTGGTACTCAAAAAGGTCAAATTTCTTTTTGGTGATTCAGTCTGTTTGTCTGAAATGTGCTAGCATTTGAGAATTAAGTACCCATTTTTATTTCTAACCTTCAATGAAAGGACAACAGTTCTTACTAAAAAGCCTATCAAATTGCTGAAAATGACATTCTCGTCAATACTCTCCTATGAGCTTGTTACCAAACATTTTTTCCTGTTACCTCAGTGTGCTTCCTGCTTTGAGAAGCGTATGCCTCCTCACATATGGTGTGTTCTATGCCTTATCTGAGGCCCAAAGTGACTGTTGTACTCTAATTACATTATGCCTCGAAATGTTCATAAACATACACCTTGTCTCCCTGAACAGCTCATTTCAAGGCTTCTCCTCTTTGCACTTGTAATGTGTCAAGCCATTTGCCAGCTTATACTTTGTGCCTCTTTATGATGTTACACAAATGATTCCTGAATGGTGGTGGTGATCATTTCATGCATTTCAGGCAGTAATTAGAATTTTGTGAGTGAGGTTACTCTGACATCTGGAAAAATTTTCACCTTTTTATATAGCAAATTACTCTATAGGGTTTCTAAAAAGCTATTTGGGGTACTTCAATTAAGTAAGCTTACAGTGGTGCCGATATCACTATTCAAGTTTGTTTAACACAATCTAATTTGCCCTAACACTTGAACACTTTACATACTTAGTAATCAATATACAAGCATACACTAATATCATATCAACAAGTGCCCCTCATACACTTATTTTTAGTGATTTATTCTGCTTGCTTGAAATGTGCTGGCATTTTGAGAATTAAGGACCTGTCTGGAATGTTCTCTATACTGCTTTCCACCTGTATACATTCTAGGTAGCTTTGAAGGCCCAGCTTAAACCTCGTCTCTACTACCATGTCTTCCCTGAGTCTTAAGTCAGTTTGTTTTTTCTATCCTGTAACAATTATCACTGTCACAATTAAGGTCAATATCAGGTCTATCCTCACAGCAGTTTTTCTATGCCTGTCCTGAGTAGTTATTTAATTTCTAAATGTCATTTAATTTGTATATATTTGTGTTATCTTTCCAACTATATTGTAATGTGCTGGGGAGTAAGGTGTAAGAAGACTGGAAAAGCAGGAGGGCGTTAGGTTATGAAGGCAATAAGAAATTACTGGAGTTTAGTGAGTAGCAGGATGCAATGATCAGACCTGTATTTTAGGAAAACCATGTTAGTGGGTGAATGGAGAATGGTTTGGAGTGGGGAGAGACTTGAGACATGCAGACCCACCGGCCAGGCAATTGAAAGAGTCCAGGAGTGAGGTGGAGTAGTATGCTGCTCTACTATCAGAGGAGACTGATAATGAGGTTGACGCATCCATGACCAGAGCTAGCTCAGTGCTTGGAAGGCTCCGAAGGAAAGTATGGGAGAGAAAAGGTCTACAGAGCTGTGGTGCTGACCTCATTGCTGTATGCCTGTGAAACCTGGGCAGCATTACCAGCGCTATGCCAGGAAACTGAATCGCTTCCACTTGAATTGTCTTAGGAAGATTCTGAAGATCACCTGGCAGGATAAGAGACCAGACACTGAGGTCCTCAGTCGAACTAAACTGCCAAGCATTCAAACTCTGCTTCAGTGAGCACAACTCCAATGGGCCGGCCGGCCACGTCATTCCAATGCAAAACATACACTTGCCACAAAGACTATTTTATGGAGAACTCACACAGGGCAAGTGTTCACATGGTGGTCAGAAGAAGCAATACAAGGACACTCTCAAGAACTCTGGAAGTGATTGTGTGACATGGGAGACATTGGCACAAGACTACATCAGAGAAGGTGCTGTGCTCTATGAGCAAAGCAGAATTGACACAGTTCAAAGGGAACGCAGGATGCACAAGTTCAGAGTATCCACCCCAAACGTTCACAGGGACTATTTGTGCCCGACCCGGGGTAGAGCATTCTGAGCTGGTACTGGCCTGATCAGCCATCCTCAGACACATGTCCTGAAAATCTTGACTGAAGCATAGTGATATCATTTTGGTCCTCTTCAAGAACGAAGGACGACCACCACCAATCAGAGGGGAGAAGGTGGCATATTCTAGAGATCCTGCAAAGGTGAAATCAATAGGCCTTGGCAGGGACTAGACGAGGAGATTCAGAAATAGGAAGGAATCTAGGATGACTTCTAGGTTTCGAGCTTCAGGGTCTGGGAGGATAGTGCTGCTCCAAAGTAATAGGGAAGATAGGAGTGGTGGGGTAGGGTTTTTTTGGGAGGAAACAATGAGTTCTGTTTTGGACATACTGAATTTACGATGTTTACTGGACATTCATTTTGAGATGTCTGAAAGGCAGTTAGAAATGCCAGACTAAAAGTCAGCAGAGAGACTGGGGCAGGAAAGGCAGATCTGAGAATAATCAGCATAGAGATGCTAATTAAATCCATGGGAACTAATGAAATCACCAAGTGAAGCATTGTGGAGGGAGAAGAGAAGAGGTCCCAGGAGTCATGAGGGACACCTACAGTTACAGAGTGTGATTTGGAGGAAGATCCAGCAAAGGAGACAGGGCCTATAGTCTGAATGCTTTGGTAAAGGGTAATTCCTGGGCTACAGATTGTCTAGTCTGCCATACTACTATCCCAATTCACCAAATTTTTAGGCTGACTGCTTATACTCCCATGGCATCTAATCTGTCAGGCTGTCCTGCTATGTAACCTAACAGGTACGATTAAATTAATAAACATTTACTAAGTGCATAGTGTGATTTTATTTAGCGCATCTACTATGTGCCAACGACAGTGCCATAAACTAATGTTTACTTGTGGAAAATTTATTGTGGTCAGTCAATTATAACTAGAGACATCAAGTAGAAGCTTTAGTGTTTTTACGTTATCGACCACTGCGGTGGCAGATAATTTGCTGCCAGTGATTATTTTACTCTGAGTTAGAGCTCTGTATTATTTTTAAATAATTACTTAAGCATGAAAAGAACTATAGAAATCATCTGATCCACTTCCTTGTCTTCATAGTGGTAAGTATTTAAATGTTTACATCTAGTGGATTTACAATACATGCATTTACTTAAATCCAAAATGCTTCTTTTATGACAGTTTGAAACTTTACTGGGAGAAAATATATAAAGATATACAAAAAATTCAGTAAATTTGATAACATGATGATGCTTGGTCAAAGAATGGACATTCACTTCCATAAAGTCTTTAATGATACACTTCATGAATATTTCTGAAAGTCCAAAACTTAAGTCTACATGTTAGCTAAATATGGTACCAGGAGGTTTTTTAGAATTCTAAACAAATGTCCAATAGTAGGCAAAGCATTTAATAATTAAGTTAGCATGAATGCTAATCTGTAGTTGGGAAGAACTGAATTAAAATCTAACATTAGGTTACACTAGCTGCGTGACCTAATAAAGTCACTTAACCTCTGTGTAACTCAGCTTTTTTACCTGTGAAATGGGGATAATAATACATTTACTTCTTAGAGTTGTTGTGAGGATCAAATGAGGTATTTGTAAAATGTTTTGCAAATCTAAGAATGCTACACAAATACTTGGTTAAGAATTCCCGTTATATAACTTAACGGAATGTTAAATAAAGTTGATAAGCATTACACTTATGTTTGAGGTTCCCTGAACAACCATTCCTCCCCCACTGAAATCTTTGGATGAAAAGTTTTTTGATAACTTTATTAAGATGTTTTATCTATTTATTGCTCTTTACTTCTAGGTTGAATACAGTACGTTGCACTGTCTAGAAATACTACTAAAAAAGACAGAATCCTATACTGCAAAAGACAATGAGATGTGTTTTCATTTCTAACTTAAGTAATGCATGTTTAGATAAAAATGCACATCCTTACATTTATTTTTATATTTACCTTTTTTTGAAATATCAGATGATAGGAGTGATTACATTAGATGCATTTTTAGAAAGGAATTGTTCTTTGTATATAAATAAAATCCCAAATATTCAAAAGGCTGCTGTTTTAAAACCAAGACATTAAGTATGGCTTGAAAACAAGACTAAATTTGAGAAAACGTATGATTTAATTTATATGTGACCTATAAATAAGACTCACCAAAGTAAAACTGTACTGAGTCATTATGAAAATAATGGAGAAATATCTTACTCTAGTTTAACCATCATGTCCACTCAATTTCTAACTAATATTTGTAATTATCCTTCTTGCTTCAGGATAAAAAGAAATTGTATATTATAATATGAACACAGTAATATAGCTCTCTATCCAAACTGTTAAGTGAAACAGAGCCATACAGTTTCTAAGTATTAATACCCACTTTTACATGTTGTTCCAGTACAAAAAGAATAAAATCCTAGATTTATCTCTAGCTAATAAGGACTAAATGAATTCCATACAAGTCTGCCATGAACACCAATATAATAGAATATGGCAACAGAATACCATCAGAGTGAATTCTATTATACCACTGATTCTCAAACACTGTTATTTCACAGACCACATGCCACTACAATACAAAAAACAAACTCACTAAAGTTAATGGATTTCCACAAAAATGCTACTCTGATACCTTAACACAGGACGGAGGTAAACCTGGAATCTCAAAGGCTCTACAAGCAAAGTATAAGGTCTTGTAGGTTTTACCAAGCTCTAGGGACTTTGCAAATGGGTCCTATGTTTGCTATCTGAAGACAGGACTAGCTAATTGTGAAGAAAACGATCATGAGAAATGTTGGCCATTAAATGATGACTATTTTGGTCATTTCAACCTAGGAAAGCGATATAAAAATTACAGAACAGGTCTTAATATTAAGTAGTCCCTTTTTGAATCCACAGAGATAATTGTGGAGTAACAGAAATTGGTGCAGAGTGCTAAGAATCATACAGTTAGATGTGATGGTTCCATGAATAATGGAAGTTTGCAGTGAACCAGAAGATTTTTCTAAAAGAAATTTATAAAAGACTTTGAAGAGCTCTATTAATCATGTGCCCCAAAGGCACACATAATATTATATAATGCTTGGGATACCTGATCATAAACTTGCAGTTTTATTTTAAGCTTAAGTAAATAGACTATCAAGAAGATAATCATAATTTATGTGTTATAGCACCAACACCCACATAAAGGATGAAGAAACAGACAAATTCTAGGAGGAAGTTGAGAAGATACTTCAAAGTAAGTCAACATATTCCTTAATATTGATTTAAATGTGAAGGGTGACATGGAGGGATGGTAAAAAAAAAATTATTTCAGAAAACATTTGGCATTAAGAAATTAAAAAGTGGGGGGTGGAGCCAAGATGGTGGCTAGAAAGTAGGGACTTGCATGAGCTCCTCACCAGGTCCCTCCAAAAACGTATAAAAATGGCTCTGAACAAATTCTGGAACTGCAGAACCCACGAAATAGCAGAAGAAAGCAGGACTCCAGCCCAGGACAGCCTGGATGGTTGCTGGGTGAGGTCTATCGCACAGGAGCTGGGAGCAGAGGAGAACAGAGCACAGCATGGGTGGCGGCAGGACAAACCAGACCAAGAGCTGGGTGGAACAGGCCCTAGTACCCTGAATCAGTGAGCTGTGGCAGTTACCAGACTTCTCAACCCACAAACACCAAACAGAGAAAGTTAGTGGGAAAAGCTGAGGGTGACAGAGTGAAAGGAGTTCTCCATTTGGCCACCCCCCGTCCAAAGCAGTGGGGGTGGTGCAGCTACAGTTGCTTCCAGCCCCAGGCCCACCTGGTGGGAGGAATTAAGTGGCAGATCAGAGCAGGAGTGCATAGCCTGCGGAAGATCTAAGTCAAGTCCAGGTTGGGGGTTCTTGGAGAAGGAGAAGCGCTGGTGTGGCAGAGCTGGATGTATAAAAATAGCTCTGAAAACAACAGTGCAGCCCCTCAAGCTTGGAACAAAGTACCCTTTACTCTACAGTCATACCCCGCTGAAAAACTCAAGGGCCAAGTAAGTTGGCTAGGAACATGACTAGGCAGCGAAAACAGACTCAGATTCAGTCTCAGATTTTGGAATCCTTCTTTGGTGACAAAGAAGACCAAAACATACAGCCAGAAGAAGTCAACAAAGTCAAACAGCCTACATCAAAAGCCTCCAAGAAAAACATGAACTGGTCTCAGGCCACGGAAGAGCTCAAAAAGGATTTGGAAAAGCAAGTTAGAGAAGTAGAGGAAAAATTGGGAAGAGAAATGAGAAGGATGCAAGAAAAACATGAAAAACAAGTCAATGACTTGCTAAAGGATACCCCAAAAAATACTGAAAAAAATACCGAAGAAAACAACATCTTAAAAAATAAACTAACTCAAATGGCAAAAGAGCTCCAAAAAGCCAATGAGGAGAAGAATGCCTTGAAAGGCAGAATTAGCCAAATGGAAAAGGAGGTGCAAAAGATCACTGAAGAATATACTACCTTAAAAATTAGACTGGAGCAAATAGAAGCTAGTGACTTTATGAGAAATCCAGATATTATAAAACAGAACCAAAGGAATGAAAAAATGGAAGACAATGTGAAATATCTCATGGGAAAAACCACTGACCTGGAAAATAGATCCAGGAGAGATAATTTAAAAATTATTGGACTACCTGAAAGCCATGATCAAAAAAAGAGCCTAGATACCATCTTTCAAGAAATTATCAAGGAGAACTGCCTTGATATTCTAGAGCCAGAGGGTAAAATAGAAATTGAAAGAATCCACTGATTCTCTCCTCAAATAGATCCCCCCCCCCAAAAAAAACTCCTAGGAATATTGTTGCTAAATTCCAGAGCTCCCAGATTAAAGAGAAAATAATGCAAGAAGCCAGAAAGAAACAATATGAGTATTGTGGAAACACAATCAGAATAACAGAAGATCTAGCAGCTTCTACATTAAGGGATTGAAGAGCTTGGAATATGATATTGTGTGAGTCAATGGAGCTAGGATTAAAACCAAAAATCACCTTCCCAGCAAAACTGAGTATCATGCTCCAAGGCAAAATATGGACTTTCAATAAAACAGAGGACTTCCAAGCTTTCTCAATGAAAAGACCAGAGCTGAATAGAAAATCTGACTTCCAAATACAAGAATCAAGAGAAGCATGAAAAGGTAAACAAGAAAGAGAAATCACAAGGGACTTACTAAAGCTGAACTGTTTTGTTTACATTCCTCCATGGAAAGATGATGTGTATGATTCATGAGACCTCAGTATTAAGGTAGCTGAAGGGAACATGCATGTATATATATGTGTATGTATTTATATATGTATGTATATATGTGTGTGTATATATGTACATATATATGCAGAGGGCACAGAGTGAGTTGAATATGAAGGGATGATATTTAAAAAAAATAAAATCCAACTAAGGGATGAGAGATGAATATATTGAGAGAGGGAGAAAGGGAGAGATAGAATGGGGTAAATTATCTCCCACAAAAGTGGCAAGAAAAAGCAGTTCTGTAGGAAGGAAAGAGGAGGCAGGTGAGGGGGAATGAGTGAATCTTGTTTTCATCTGATTTGACCTGAGGAAGGAATACGATACACACTCAATTGGGTATCTTACCCCACAGGAAAGAAGAAGGAAGAAGATAAAAAAGGGGGAACGATAGAAGGGAGGGCAGATAGGGGGAGGAGGTAAACAAAAAACAAACACTTTTGAAAAGGGACAGGGTCAAGGGAGAAAATTCAATAAAAGGGGAAAGGTTAGGAAGGAGCAAAATATAGTTAGTCTTTCACAACATGAGTATTATGGAAGGGTTTTACATAATAATACACATGTGGCCTATGTTGAATTGCTTGTCTTCTTAGGGAGGGTGGGTGG
>CM053626.1:241117553-241143252 GCA_028646595.1 Phalanger gymnotis | reverse complement strand
AAAAAAAATCTGAACATAAGAAAGCAGTATGAATTATGAAAAAAGAAAGCAAAATCACAATGATGATGTGAGCAGTGAATAGAGTGCCCGGCACTGAAGTCAGGAAGACTCATCTTCCTGAATTCAAATCTCGCCTCAGACACTTAGTAGCTGTGTGACCCTGGGCAAGTCACTTAGCCCTTGTCTGTCTCAGTTTGTCATCTGTAAAATGAACTGAAGGAAATGGCAAACCACTCCAGCATCTTAGCCAGGAAAATCCCAAAAGAGGTCATGGAGGAGTCGGAAATGACTGAACAACAAGACTCCAAAGAACTCATGGAAAAAAGCCTATAATTGAAAAAAATCCATTCAGTATGAAGTATAGTGAAATCCTGGAGAGTTAAGCAGTTAATACTTGAGTAGAACAATGAGTATGTAAAAATCTATTAAAGTCCACTGTTGGAATTTTAATGTAAGAGACATAAGCCTTCAAAGAGAGATTAAAAACAAATGTGGTATTGCATTTGTAGACAGACTAGACTCTCAAGTTCAATCATGTTTGTTTGTCTAAGTCTTAAATAAAATACAACCACTCATCACAAAACATTAAAAATAAAAGGGATAGGAATATTTTTCTCCTTCACATGATAAAACAAGTTCTTTTTGAAAACAGTCAACCTTATATGTAAGGAATAAACATGAGAAACATTGCCATTAAAAAAATTCAAAAGAAGATTATCTACTTTTAGTGCATTCTTTTAGACATTATTTTAGAAATGCTAGTTATGGTATGATAAAGACAGTAAAAGAATTATCATTAAGAGGTTGAAGTTTCTCTTTGCAGATGACACGATGTATAGCTAGAAAATCCAAGAATGTTGACAAAAAAAATACCCAGAGAAATAATCAAAATATAAAACACAGCAGACTATGTAATATCACATGAATAATCTATATTTTTATATATTACCAATGAAGATCATGCAGAATAAAAAGCTAAATATCATTTCAAGCAATGACAAGATCATCAAGTATTCGTGTATTTTAAATATATATGTGCATATATACACACATGCATACACATATATATGTGATACATACATATATACATATATACCTGTGATTTCATTGGTAAAAGGAACTGTGGGCAAGGATACACTCTCTAACAATAGAGATCAGCAATAATTCTACAAATTATGGTCTTTATAGAGACCATAATAATATATGTTAATATACAGATAGCATACATTAACATTTTAACTTATTAACATCCTAAATAACATTTACAAAGATAATTACAAAATGGTTCCAACAAAAATCTTGTATGTGGTTAGGATACCACTGACAAATAGTGAATTCAAAAGTGAAGAAGGTTTTGGTGGAAAGATACTAAATACAGTTTGGGACATTTTGACTTTTCAGGTGCTTGCCAGACATATAGGCAGAACTGTAAATTGTACACTTCTTTCTCAGGAAAGTGACTGAGATTTGGAAATCATTTATGCAGAGGTGACAGTTGAAGCCAAGAGAATAAACAATACTATCAAGAAATGAGATGAAGAAGACAAAAGGGGAGAAGGGGTGAGCAGGGGGATGAAAATTGAAGAGATAAGGGTGGAAGAGGGGGAAGAAAGGTAGAGAGGAGTTGTGTTAGTTCATAAATTTTTCTCTATATTCATCATACTTATGATTTCTTAGAGGAAAATAATTTTATATTATAATCATGTACCACAATTTATTTAGCTATCTCCCAACTGAAGGAAATCTACTTTGTTTCTAGTTCTTTGCTATCACAAAAATTGCTGTTATAAATATTCTGGTGTATATTGAGACTTTCATTTTGTCAAAGACCACTGGGGCATATGCTTAGCAGTAGAATCTCTGGGTCCAAGGGTAAGTATATTTTAATAATTTTATTTGTAATTTGCTGGATGCTTATAACAATTTACAATTCCACCAACATTCTACTAGTGTATCTGTCTTTCTACAACTCCTTCAACAACAACTAATGTCATTTTAAAAAAAATCATCTTTGCTAATTTGCTGGGTAACAAGTGATATCTCAGAGTTGTTTTACTTTGCATTTCCCTTATTATTTGTAATTTGGAACATTCTTTCTCATGTTTGTTAATATTTGGCAATTCTTCTTTTGAGAATTGTTCATATTCTTAGAACACTTATTCACTGGCAAATGTTTTTTGGTTACCAATTTCTGTTAGTTGTTTATGTATCTTGAGTATCAAACACTTAGCAGAAACACAACGATATAAAATACTTTTTTCCTTACTGTTACTCTTCTTATCCCATGTATGTTGATTTTTTTCATACAAACATTTCAATTTTGTGTGATCAAAGTGATTTATTTTATCTTTTGCCTCTATCTCCCGTTTGGTTAAGAATTCATTCCCTATGTATATCTCTGAATGGTAAATGATTTTTTTCTCTTCCAATTTTTTCATGGCATAAATTTATTTTATTGCTCTAATAATAGAATTTTAAATTTGAATAATCTTTTTGGAGGATTTTTTTGGCAATCTACAATAAGAGTTACAAAACTTATTCTATCCTCTGACCTAATGATCCCATTATTAAAGAACTGGTTAAGTATAAAAAGGCCTTGCTGCGCAAAAATATTTTAATTGCTTTATTTGTGGTATTGATAAACTGTAAAGAACCTATAAAATAGTTAAGGAATGGTTGAGTAGATGGTAATGAGTGAAAAATCATTTATTAAGCACTTACTATGTGCTAGTACTATATGCAAAGCACTAGAGACACAAATACAAGAAGCAAGATAGTTCCTTCCCTTAAGCAGTTTATATTTATGAGGGGCAGATTTCACATAAAGAAGTGCTGAGGAGGGGCATTTTGGTTTGGGAAGTAACAGCAAGCTATGATGAGTGGAGTCATAGGTCAACTGATTCACATGATCTTTCCAAAAATAAAAGTTAAAAGCAGTGGAGAGGAAGTGTGGCAGGCAGGAAGATGTTTGGATTGCAGCATGACATAAGTTAATCAATGTAATATTATTATGTCATTGAAAAGGGTAAACATAAGAAATATAACAAATATGGATTCAAATTTTTAAAAACCGCATTTTGAAGAAAGCAGAACAAGAGAATCATATATGTCTTATACATATATTGCCAAAAAAGCCATCCACCAAAACCTTGTGTTTCTTCATTTGTAAAAAGGCAAGAGATTGAAAGTAGTAATAGTGAACAAATTATTACTATTAGGCATTCATGGAAGTTATTATTCTTAGTAGTTCAGTAACCTTTTGGGGAGGGCAGGGACTTGCTCTCTCCACTGGACAAACCACGTGGGGTGGAGTTTTATTTTTTCCAACCCTATTTGAGTACAGATGGGGCCTTAATATAGGGCTCTCTATCATGGAGGAAGGTTGTCCATAAACAATGTCAGAAACAACACATCTTTGGAAAAACACTCATTGATATGAAATTGACAGTGGGTATTATGAATATGGAACTGGACTCTAGGAGGTGAGCATTAAGCTCAGGCTGACAATAACTGGTGTATGGCTGTCAGGTAAAAGACTCTTACTATATATGCTGACACAAGGATAGTTTATCTGCATAAATGGTGGATGCCCTATAAACATGAGAGAGAAATGGCCCTAAGGACTCCCACCATGGCTGCCCTGCCCAACTAGGCTGTAATTTTAAGGAGCTGGAAGATGGTAGCCTCTTTGTAGCAGGAAGAAAATACAGTTAGCTACATAAATATTGAGAGGGTAGAAAAGGGATAGGCTGACCCACAGAATTTGTGTCAAACAACAAAAAGAGCTCTTGGTACTGCCTCATATCACTCAGTCTAGAGGCCTTAAGAGACATTTTCAGAAAAAAGCACTTACTGGTATATAACATAGGTTTAAGGAATACACTAAACCCAGCAACAATACTTATTTAGGAACCCAGTTAAAAGTTGTCCTACTTCAGACGAGCCTAACACAAATATCTGCATAGTTTATTGCTGCCTTCTCTCTCTTTCTCAACAAATGGGTTTACAAGAAGACAAGAATTCCTTTGGTCCTTACATTCTGAGACTTCCTTCATGATGATCCTATATTGCTATTTAATATTGCGTATTACCCATAGGTAGTGATAGATCCAGTCTTGTTAACTACTATTGCAAGCATAAAGAAACCAGTTTTTTTTTTTCTGAGGACCTTTAACCTGATGCCACATTGGTACCTTTTTCCATCTTTCATTCGCCTAGAGAAATAGGCTGTTAAAGTAGAGCAATTTAATGTTTTCTTTTTGAACTCTGTTGCCAATAATTTTTTGTGCGTAACACATACAGGGCACCTAGCTGGCACAGTGGCTAGAGTGCCAGGCCTGAAGTCAGGAAGACTCCTCTTCCTGAGTTCAAATCTGGCCTCAGACACTTAACCAGCTATGTTAGTGGCATGTCATTTAACCCTGTCTGCCTCACTTGTCAAATGAGCTGAAGAAGGAAATGGCACTCCTCTCAAGTATCTTTGTCCAAACAACCCCAAATGGTGCCATGAAGATTTGGAAACAACTAAAAAATGACTCAACAATAAAAAAATTACTTGGTACAAGCTGGTATCTAGAAGGCTGTCTTTGTCTTGTACTCAGTCTACAGATGTTCACTGATTATAATGTGGCCCATAATTCTCAAAGTTTCCTTGCCTGTTGTGAGCATGTAATTAGCAAATAGCTACCTTTAAGATGATTATTTCATAGAGGTTTCTGATGATATTTATATACTGTTGAGCTAAAAGTTTCCTACAGGTCAAATAAGAGATTTTAAAATTAATTTACAAACGAGTCCTTTTTGTTATCTAAATGAAGGAATATAAAGAACAGATGGATTAAATTCGCTCCATGATACAATCTTCTGATGCTAAAAGGTAATGTAGTCTTATGGAAAGGGCTGGCAAGGAGAGAAGAGACTTGAATTCAAACACCATATCTTATCCTTACTAGCTGGGTAAGCCTGAGCTAGTTACATAACCTCTCAGACCCTCAGTTTCTTCATCTGTAAAATAGGCTAATACTTATGTTACCTCCTTCATGGTTTTATAAATCTTAAAGTACTATACAAGAGCTTAAAATTTTTTTGCACTTCACTGGCAACAGTCTGCGATTTTGCCAGTGAGTACACCAGGAACCATGGCACCATAACAGACTAGACTCATGAATGAGAAACACTGCAGAACAGCCAAAACTTTTCAGTAACTGACAGAAATATTGTATGGATGATACTGAATTATTTTATGTTTGATCAATCTGCTGTAGAGGTCTTCATGCTATTTGCTATATTTCTTCTGTATCTTTTAACATGTCTTCTTTACCATATTTTATTAATGAACTATTCTTTTATATGAGTGGACTGTTGGCAATGTTCTACGGTACCCAGTTTACAAGACCGGAATTATGGCCGGAATTATGTAGCTAGAAAAAGCCACAAAACACCATGAAGTCAGCTTTCTGACCTCTTTCAAAGATGGAATGTTACCTGTCTGAATGCTAGAAACTTAGGAGCTTGTCTGCTTCATCATGATACGCTGGAGTGTACCAACACACCAATAGGGATTAACTTTTACAAAGTTTACTGGTCAGTCAATCTTGGTGAAATCATAGTTAACAAGTGACAGCAAGCTGACCTCTGGGTGGTTGAAACTGGGTATGGGGGACATAAGAAAATCTGCCTTTCTTTTGCTTAGTTCCAGTCATAACAATAGGTTTTAATAATGAGAAGTCCATAACGCGTCATGGAGTGAAGGTATAAATATAAAGATAGAGGCCTTTTGGTCTTCTCTCTTGACCTTATTCTTCATTCCTTTAGGTTGAGGAGATAAGCAGCTTTTTGACTTTGACCTTGCTCTCTTTTCTGCCTAGTTTTCTCTGGGAATTATAACTTTTTCCTCTCCTCAGGGAAGCATTGTCTCTTTCACTTGCTTCTCCTCAAGGTGGACCAAGGAACAATTCTTGGCTTTCCTATGATTCTTTGGTGACCATAGAGCAGGTTCTGCTAGGCCTATGATAGATATTGATTGGTAATCCACTGCCATCTTCTTTTTAGAAATAATTTTGTATTACATTTAGTGGTCATTATTAAGTATCCTATTTTCATTATCTAAGAGTCATTTTTGGACAGATGTCCATATTTGCACTGAGCTAGAAATGCCTTATAAATGTATTTAATAGAGTCTTTGGACTTGTTGTACATGTTATTAACCTAAAAATTTTTCTTACAGTACATGTCTGGTAATTTTCATTAAATAATTCTTTCTGATGTAATGTCATTTTTTTATTCTGTAGGAACACTTCAGTAGCCTATGAGCAGAAGACCTAAGGAGTATTGGCCCTTCCAAAATTTGGGGTGCAAGCAGGTTCCATAACAGGAGTCAAATCAGTACAAATGTAAGGGAGATAGTTCTTGACTGAACTACTTCTTTGTCAAGTTCTAGATATTTTCCCAAAGGTGACCATGTTTATTTAAATAAAAAATTAGTTTTTGAAAAATATTGAATGAAAAGTGTGAGGATAGCCATATTGTGCTATAAACTAGACGGTAAGATCAAATTTTATATACTTAAGAAAAGAAAGGTACTCATCTTCAACAGCATTTAATGTGCAAGAATCAAAAGTTACTCTATTTTTAAAGGGCATTATGTCTTCATTACTGTTTGCTCACTCTTGCTAGTAATAAAAATCATTTACAAAGTGAATACTCATATTAATCCTCTCACAAATAAAACATAGATCTCAGTGCCACATAAGTCTGGGAGTAAGATTAGTTCTACTTCATTGAACTTATAAATCATTTCAAAGGAAATAATTATACTGACATGATCTAAAATGCTTTTGCTTATCTATGAGATAGAAATTTTCTTGTTAAAATCTGTTCTTTACAGTTATTTCTATATTAAAGCAATAAAATACTTTCTTCTTTCTTAGCAGTAATCTTCTAGGTGCATTCTAATAAACAATTAATAGCATAGTATAAGTATTTTTTTAAAAGACAACCCAAACCTCAAATTATAATACCTTTACTGTACTCTTTGGGAAACAATGGCATATAACTTAAGGAAAAAATGAAAACATGCTTTCAAACTTTCTCACCTGCTTGCAGTTTTCACAGAACAGTTTTTCTTGTTTCCTCGTTCTGATCGGTTATCTCTCAGGAGCTGAAGCTATACAAAGTGTTAAGACACAGTTATAAAAACAAGCACATTTTGGTTATATTACTTTGCAAGTAAAAAATACTATTATCCTTTACGTGGGCAAGATTAATTTATTCACATTGGCTTAAAGGAAAGGCTACCTTTGCCAGAAATACTACTGTAATCCTTACAAAAATGTTGCTAAGATTTGGCAATTCAATGTATGCTTGATGGCTTGACTGACCTTTCAATTTTTTAATGGACAGGATGGGGCTGGAGGTCTGAACCTTGGTTTTAATTTTGCTTCTCCTGAGTGCCTCTGAGAAAGTAATATAACCTTTTTTTGGCCAACATTCTCTAGCATCATACTTATTTCTGAGTTTTATGAGGCCTTGTCGCCAATTACTTTGACAACAAAAGCATCTAATGCTACCCTCTTAGTACCCACCAGTATAATGTTTTGAAGAAAAATCTTAAAAAAACCCCTTTCATACAGATTAATCACAGACTTGGTGGTAGGAAGTGGAAAAACTGATTACTGGTACCTCAAAATACCTTAACATTCTGCCCCTCTCCAAACAACTTTGCCTCTGATTACTTTTGATTCAATCAAAACTGTTAGTCTCATTCATGAAGAAATATGACTACTAACAATACAAGGTTATATCTAAGTATAGTTCTTTAGACATAAATTCAGGTAAAAATTTAATATAAAAGTGATAATTTGAAAATGCATGTTATTATATTTTAGGAATAATAATACAATATAATAGGAAAGTATATTGCATTGAGATTCAAGAGACCTGTAGTCTCACTTGAGTTCTGCCTTTTAACTAGCTGTGTGACTTTTGATAAGTCACAACCTGACCCATAACATGAGGTGGGATCAAAGTCTCTTCCAATTATAAAATCCCATGACTATGAATCTGTAGGTTAAGCTATCTTTCACGCGTGTGTACATGCATGTATATGTGGGTCTTCAGTGGAAAGAATAAAGAATTTAGTAGACCTAGGCTCTGGTTTTGACTCAGATACTTAGTAACTATGCAACCTGGGGCTAGTTATCTTACAAGCCTGAGCTTCAGCTTTTTTTACCTGGAAAAGAGGAATGCTGCTTGCTCTGCCTAGCTTATAGGAAGATCAAGTGAGACTTTAATATACAAAAGTACAATATAAAAAATGTCAGATGTTACTGCCATTGCTGCCAAATTGGTTAAAGCAAAAGCTAAGTGGAACACTTTTTATTTTCTCGTTTGTTAGTAAAAGCATACTGCAAGTCGAGGTATCACACAGGTTGATAGCTAAGATAAAGTCATCACAATCGCAATGTAGCTAACTGCCTCAAATCTCAAAGAGACCATAGAAGAGAAATATCAAGATCTAAATGATGATTCCTTCATAATTAGAATCAAATTTAAATAAAAACCCTGTGAAAATAAATGCAAACAATTTGGTAAAAGGAGTATTTATACCCTGGGTTCTGCTAAGGCAATACACTCTGAGCTGTCAGTAAACTTCAATGAAGAATGCTAACCAGGTGAATCTATTACCATCAACAGATGTTTGTTTAGGTAAGGAATTATCACCTTGAACCTTGGTCAAATTTCCAAAAGTATTCCATTTTTCATTAACTTGTTTCTGGAATAACATACTGATATCAAGTGAAAAGAGATAAACTAAAAGTTGAATTTAAGTCAACCTGAGACAGCTAATATGAGGCCAAAGTCAATACCTGTTACCATTTATAGAGAAAAATTAAGAGTACCCATCCTATGGCAACCCATTATTTTGAAAGTGTTTCCAATAGAAAACTGTTAATTCCTTTGTCACTTCCATATATAGCGTCTGCTTCAGACAGTAGTGGTCAGAGGGGTGGGAAGAAAACCATATGTGACATCGGCAATTATTGGTGTCAACAAAAACCCTACTTCATTCCCCTTCCCTTCCCCATAGTGGTAAAGAGAATAACACTCTGATGAATAAGAATACATAGTGATGTTTTAATACTGGTTTGCAGTCCTGCATATGTATTAAGAGAGAAAAAACCAAAGCAAAACATTTTGAAATAATAATGAGATTCTCTAACTGATGGCAAAACTTGTAATTATGAAAAGTAGAAAGCTGAGTGTTCTTCAATACCAATACTATGCAGTTGCATTTAAACAAGTTGACACCTCTTCACTGAATGATGAGGACTTCTGTTGCGTGCGTACATGCGCATGCGTGTGCACACAGAGACACACACACACACACACCTTTCTTCTGTCTCCTGATTTTGATGGCTTTGGAGTATGACTAAATGGCTGATATTCATATTTTTATGTAATACATTTGTGTGAAACACCCATTCAATAATTTTCTAATAATTTTCTTGATTTCCAGTGCCTAATGTGGTCCCTTGAATACAGCAGTTGCTTAGTAGCTACTTACTGGATTGAATTTAATTTATCAGCATTTTATTTGGAATCTTTAAAATCAAAACTGTAAAAATACATACTGCATATGATGAATCTTCATATAGGGCAGAATTTCAATTTTTCTATTCTGAAGGTTAAAAAAAAAGAAAAAAGGAAAGTCCAAATTTCACTAATGGATAAAGAGAATAAAAGAAATCAGGAATGGATGCACATTATGTCCTTACATTTCTCAGTAACTGACTACAAAAGGGCACGAGGCCATAAAAATACAATTAAAGAATCAAGCCACAATCACTGATTTAGAAGGTAGTTCTGTTTGAACAGCTTCTAAAATTTTCTAATGATTTAAGCCATCCTTCTTTCCTAAGTGGTTCTCTTCTTCACTCTACTCCTGTATTGTTAGTGTTATATAAGCGAGGTAATTTTAGAGTGATCTGACTCAGAAATGACTACAAAAACATTTCTCAAGTTGTCATGAAATGTGTCTTACTTTAAATGGCTAGTTTGTTGAGCTAGCCCTAAATAAGGATATATTTCCCTTAAAAGTAGCCTAAAAATGCTTTGTTTGTTTTTTAAAAAGACAGACTGGTAAAGAATTTCATTGAAATCTATCCTGATAATTAACACAAAAGCTAGAACAATTTAAATATGTGAAGAAGATACAAATAACATGATTAGAGTGGCTTACATTTATATAGTACTTTTAAGTTTTCCAATTTCTTTCCCACATATCCTCATAACATCTCTGTAACAGAAACAGAACAGATAGTAGAATTCCCATTTTATAGTTGAGGAAACAGAGGCTCAATGCAGTTAAATGATTTGGCCATTGCCACACAGCTAACAGTGGCAGAGCCTAGGAATCCTGACTTTTAGATCAGGATTTTGAAACCTAAGGACTGCTGAGGACTGCTGAGCCTTTCCAATTGACTTGTAGCCAAAACCTCCCATATGTGTTGTTTCACCCATTAGAAGGTGAGCTCCTTGACATGTATCCCTAGTGCTCTGAATATAGTAAAAACCTGATCCATTCTTCCTTATTTCATTTCCTTCCCTTCCTTAATTTCCTTTCCTCCTTCCCTCCCTCCCTCCCTCTCTCTCTTCCTTCCAAAGCTGACTTGGTCAGTTCAATAAAATAAATGCTAAATTTAATTAAAAAAAAAAAGAAAACTTCTGTTTCTATTAAAATATCAAAGCCTTTGTATACCCCTATAAAGTCTGGTAATGAAAACATGATGTAGCAGATCATAACCAAACTCTATATAGCATGCATAATCCAGAGGCCCTTTCTAATCTGGTTACTCTCCAATTTATCAATATTGGGTCAAACCTATTCATGTATCCTTAATCTATCCCTTCCTATGATTTCTAGCAGATTGCCCCCACAATGATCTTTCTTCAATTTTTAATTTCTCCCTATCTACCAGTTCTTTTTGTTGCTTACAAACCTGTCCAATTCTGCCCTGCGCCCGCCAAATCTTCACTATGCCATACCATTCCCTCAAGTTATCATTCTATCTCTCTCCTTTTCACTGCCATTCCTAGAAAATGCTGTTTACACTCTTTGCCTAAACTTCCTCTTCTTGCATTCACTTCGTAACTCTCTTTAGTCTGGCTTCCGACTTCATCACCCAGCTGAAATTACTCTCTCCAACACTACTAATGCTGTCTTAATTGTCAAATCTTATAAACTTTTCTCGATTCTTATCCTTAAGCTCTTGTTAATCCTCTGAGGCTGTTGATCATTCTCTTCTTATAGATTCTCTTTCTTCACTGAATTTTGAGACACTGTCCTTTCTCACTCTTTCTTCTTAGTTGATTTTGCTGCTTCATCATGCATATTTTGCTACCTAACAGTGTACCCCAGTGCTCTATCTTGAGTTCTCTTCTCTTTACACTCTCTTGCTTGGCAACCTCATCAGCTTCCATGGGTTTAATTATCATTTCTTTGTGGAAGACTCCCAGATCTACATATCTAAACCTTGTCTCCTCTTGGAGTAGTTATGCATCTCCAACTGTCTAACACCATATCAGACATTTTAAATTGGATGTCCCATAGACATCTCAAACTCAACACATTCACAATGTAACTCTTTTATCTTTACCCCCAAACATTCTTCTCTTTTGAATTTCCCTACTGCCTTCCAATTCACAATTATCTTTCCAGTCACCTAGGTTTGAAACCTTAGTGTCATCAACTTTTGACTCTCCCACCTGCCCTCCACCTCCCATATAAACAATAAAAGTAGTCTTGTTGTTTTTAACTCCACAACATATTTTACCTCTGTTACTCTTTCTTTACTCACATAGCTACCGGTTTATTTAAGACCTTCATCACTAACTTAAGATAGTTACAATAGACTTCTATTCTGTCTTCCTACATTAAGCCTTTCACTTTTCTAATCCATGTTCCATTTAGATGTCAAATAGATTTTCATAAAGAACAAGTCTGACTATGTAACTCACTTATTCAATATAATCCAATGGTTCCCTTCTGCCTTTAAGATAAAATACAAACTCTTTTGTTTGGCATTTAAAGGCCTTCACAATTTTGCTATGCCCAATCTTTCCTGAATTCTTATATATTATTCCCCTTCACACACACTATGGTGCAGCCAAACTTGTATTTTTGCTGGTCCTTACACAGGATATTTTGTTTTCTTTCTCTGTGTCTTGCATTGGCTGTCTCCATGTCTGGAATGTACTCTTTCTTCACCTCTACTTCTTAGAATCCCTTGTTTCTTTAGAGACTCGGAAGGTTAAGCACTATTTTCTACAAGAACTCTTTGCTTCTTCCTAATGGATTCCACTCCCAAATTTTTTTGTATATATATATTTTTAAATACTTATTTGTCATGATGTTGTTTTCCTCGATAGAAAACAAGTTCCACAAAGGCAGAACTGTTTCTGTCTTTGTTTTCTTAGGAGTACCTGGCACATAGTAAGCACTCAATAAATGCTTGGAGTTTGACTAACTGATCAATGTACTTCCTAAAATATGGTACCCAGAACTGAATATGGTGCTCTACATGTGGTCTGATTAGGGCAGAATAAGGCAGGATTACCACCCTTTTACTCCAGAGCATTACTCCTGGTCTCTTTTAACATAGCCAATTACCTTAGTTTAAAAACAAACAAGCAAACAATTTTTTTTGGCGGGGGGAGTATCATGACACTTAGTGATTTATACTGAACTTCCAGGTTCTTAAAAATTCCAAATCTTTTTTAGATGAACTGTTTTAGAACCAAACTTTTCCATTTAGCTCTGTTGTATTAGATTTGACTCAACAGGCTTAACTTGCTGAGATACTTTTAGATCTTGACTCTTTTATTCAACATGTTAATTATCCATTCATAGTAACAGTATTTATATAGAGTTTTAAGTTTTACAAAGTGCTTTATGTATGTGTCACTTACAAATATGTTAAGCAAACAATGTATGCTCTTATTCAAGATCACTTCTATCTACTTAATGGAGAAGGTAGTGTTTGAGCTGGATGTGAAGACAGGTTTTCAAAAGATGCATATGGGGAAGGGAGGAGAGGGCACTCCAGGTATCTAGTATGAGATCTTTCTGGCGCTTTTAGAGAATGGTAAGTTCAGTGTGGCTTAGGTATGGTGTACATGAGAAGGACGAGTAATAATGATGAAGTTAAGAGCTAGTACTTATGTGGCACTTTAAGGTTTGCAAATTGCTTTCCATGTTATATCTCTTTTGATCCTCACAACGACTCTGTGAAGTAAGTGCTTATTATTCTTCTCATTTTACAGATAAGGGAACTGAGGCTGAGTCCTGCCCAGGCTCACATACAGCTAGCAAATGTCTAAGGGAGGATTTGAACTAACATCTTCCTCATTCTAAGTCCAGTACTCTATCCACCTAGCTGCCTAGATATGTAAATCCTCTTATATTTCTTTGATATTATCTACAGTATTTAGCATAGTGTTGGGAGAATTTTGCCACTTAATATATACTGTTTTCATTGTTGTTATGTCCACAGCTTAACTATGACAACAGGATAAATATATTAAATTAATGAATCAGAATTTGGGTTGCAGTTGTCCTCACATTTGTTTGAAATAAGAAATTATGATTAAGGCTGTTGCTGATGATAATAGAAATGTTTTGTATTGTGTGTGATCCTGCATTCACAGCAAAGACCAAGACTTAGTCAATAATTTCATATGCCAACTTGTTAACTCAGTAATAAACTACTTCATTCAAGAAAGATCAGATACCAACTGTATGCCCAGCACTATGCCAGCTACTGGAGATATGCAAATTGAATATAAGGCACTATCCTCACCCTCATGTACTTTACAGTATTGTAGAGAGATAATGGGGGTGTAGAGAGATTGAGGGGGTGGTGGTACAAGTTATTGACACATATGGTACAAGGGGAAAAGAAGACAGTGTATGGCTGTGTTGTTGTTGAGCTAAGGAAAAGAAATTATAGCTAATAACAACCAGCATTTATATAGCATTTTAAGTTTTAGAAAGCACTTTACATATACCAGATCATTTGATCCTTACAGCAACCCTGGGAGACAGGGAGCTATCATCATCCCCATTTTGCAGATGAGGAAACTAAATAAGGGAGTTTAAATGACTTGCTCAGGGTCACACGGCTAGTAAGTGTATGTCGGATTTGAACTCAGGTCTTTCTGAAACCAAGTCCAACACGATTCATTGCACTATCAGGCTTGAGGAATGTTAGACAAATCTTTAAGTGACGGAAATAGACTACAAATATTTTAAATAGGTGCTTGGAGATGAGATACAATACTTTCAATGTGGGGGGAGGGATGGCTGAAATGTCAACTGGATTGGAGAACGGAAGAAATTTAGTAGTGGTGAATTTGGTATGTAATATTTGCAACTTTTGACACAGGAATGTGATGTTTTTGTCTTCAAAGTGTTGGCTTATCTCCCTCCTAGAAGAGAAGGTGAAAAGACTCAAAAAATACCTCTCTTTACTCTAGGTCAGGGCTATCTAAAATGCAACCTAGGGGGCCTCATGTCGCCCACAGTGCGATTTATGCAGCCCGCCCACAGGTATAGAAATTTACATAAAAGCTTTAGTAAAGGAAGCCAAGCTAGCACAGAGCTCTCACTAAAATGGCAAATCAATATATTGTCTCTTGTTTCAATAAAAACCTAAGGTTGGACAGCCTTGCTCTAGGTGGTTAGGAACAATGAAGTCTTCTTAAGGTAACCAGGATAAAAGATTCAAATGAGGAAAAAGGGACATAGGATTGAGAAGACAAGACTTAATTGTTGGGAACTTCCCAACAACTTACAACACTTGTAAGAAGTGTTACAAGTGAAAAGAAAGAAAAAGGACAATTATACACCTGGAGCAAAAAAAAAAAATCATTTTTGAACCTATCGAAGAGGGAGCTGGATGGAAGGAAGGAATGGTTTCTTGTCTTCCAAAGAATGAGAGTAGAGTCACTAATGCTATCAGGTGAGAAATTATCCAGTCAAGGTCAAATGAAGAATTAAAGCATAGTGGTGCTTAGTGATTTCCTTGTCTATTTATTTATTGACCAATTAAAAACAAGAGAAAGATCTGCTGTCTTCCCATTACATATATATAAGACATAAAAGAACCTCACAAGTCTTATATGACTATTTCCCACTAACAGTGACTCATATGGGCACAAAGATAATGCCAAGAGGAACCTAAAATACTGCCAAAGATTATAAAGTAAAATGAATACCAAGGGGACACAGGTTTGTTTTCCTTGCTATTGCCCAATGAAGTCAAGGAATAAGGAAGAGAAGTAACGATTTGAGAAACAAACAGCTGGATAAGAAGGTAGTATCTGAGAATGGTATTTGGATTTCTGCACTATAGCCTAAAATATAAAGTTGACAGATACCTCACCAGGGGTGTAGTATAGCTAACAAAGTCAAGCAAAATAGATTGAAGTGGCTTGAAAATCTACACAAAAGGGCATAAAATTAAAAAGAATGGGGGTGGGAGGGGAGGAGTCTGCCTATATATACCCACCAAGTTGGACACCAAAGACAGAAGAACTACAATGAAGGAATTGAGATGCCACATATGCACAGGAGACAAAAATCCAAGAGAGGACAATAACAAAACCTCTAGCCTCAAATGCCCAAAGTTTAGGTAACAAGACCTAGAGATTTTAATACACAACAATTTAGCCTTGGTATCACTGAGATGTAATAGGATATAGCTTCATAGCTCCTATGCTGTACTAAAATATACCATATTCAAAAGAAATAGGAAAGGTTAAAAGGGTGTGTGTGTGTGTGTGTGTGTGTGTGTGCGTATGTAGCATTTTGCATTAAGAAGATATATTCATGTAGGGCAGCTAGGTGGTACAGCAGATAGAGCGCCAGGCCTAGGGTCAGGAAGACTCATCTTTTTGAGTTTGAATCTAGCCTCAGAAACTTCCTAGTTGTGTCACTTAACCCTGTTTGCCTCAGTTTCCTGATCTGTAAAATGAGCTGGAGAATGAAATGGCCAACCACTCCAGTATCTTTGCCAAGAAAACCCCACATGGGGTCACAGAAAAGTCAAACACACCTGAAATGACTGAACAACAATTCATGTAAAGAAAACCAGGCAGCTTAATAGAGAGTATTTAGGTGAAGATCAACGGAGATAAAAACAGACACAATTTTTTCATCAGTGCACAACACAGATCACTTGGACACAAAGAGGGAATAGACGAGTAGTTTGGAAAACATATCATGATTTGGCACCCATCCCTAGTGTAGGAATGGGGGTGGGGAGTGGCTACAATTATCCAGATATGTGAAACAGTCTCTGACAAAGGAGAACAGCTAAGACTTTTTGCTTTGCCTTAATAATTATTTTATCCTTCAAAAGATGGGAGAACATCATGGTGAAATTTTATTCTGGATCTGATTCTAAATGGAGGAACTGGTTGTTAGGTTTGAAATGAAGAGAATCCTGAAGGAAATACACTTACTCCCTCCTAGACTTTGTAATAGAGAAGGAAAGGAAATCTGGACATAGTCTTTCTCTTACCCTTAATAGATTTCTCATCTGATAAGTTCCATAGATATACTATATCATTCTTCTGAGGACAAAGAAACATCCTAGATTTTGGAAGCAAAGATTTCAAAGGGTTCAAAAGAAGATCAAAAATGTTTCAGGGGGTTTCAGTCCGGGGGGAATCACTGATGCACAAGAATTAAATTATAAAGACAAGGAAACAATTACATTGATGAGGAAAAATGGGACTTGTATAAAGAGATGGATTTGGTACATGGGGAACTCACTATCCAAACTAATTTTTTAAAAATGTGCATTTGTTTGAAACAAAGGCACGTCACAGAAGACAACTGTGAGTGAAGCATATATAGTCTTATAATAAACAGAAGAAAGGGTTTTATTATTCTTATTTAGATTTTTTTTTCTTTTACAAGAATGACCTCTGAACTGGAAATGACAGAGTAACAATCACTAACAGGGTGTTAGGTGATAACAAAGATGAGTAAAAAGATATTAAGAAGGGGCCTAATTGCCTGTGGTAGAAAAAGCATCTGTTTTACATAGGCTGGGCTGGTTTCTCTTTAAGGTGGCAAGGAGGCCTTCTTCAGAAATGATTGGTCTGAGAAATTAGGGCCTGAACAACTGTCATGGCTTCCTGGTTGCCTGAGGTATAAAATGCCCAGCATATGAGAAGTCACTGCTCCTTAGGCTTGATGGAATTCCCACTGCCTTCAAAGTCAGCATAGCTCTCTTACTGATGTTGCTACTATGACAAATCGAGAGTCCAAAGGAAGATTCAGCCATCTGAATTAGTTGTATTTTTATTAATCCTTTTTTTATGGTTTAGTAAAGATTGTTAAATGTGTTATGGTTTGGAGTGTTACTACATTACAATTCCAGGCTTGAACCATTGTATTGGCTTGATGAATAGCAATTCCCTGAGGCAGATGAACTATATACATACAGATACACATGTACGTGCCTGTGTGCATGCGTGTGTGTGTGTGTGTGTGTGTGTGTGTGTGTGTGTGTAAATAAGGCTCTAAAAGAATTGGCAGATAAGACTGCTGAGCTACTCTCAATGGAAGAACATGTATGGGGCAATCAACCTTATATGAAAGACTGGAAAATTGGAGAGGTACTACAAGACTGGGGAAGGTTAAACGTTGTCCCAATATTCATAAAAGAAAAGGGAAAAAAAAAGTCTGAAAATTATAGATTAGTGAGTTTGACCTTAATTCAAGGGAAAAACTCTAGAATGAGAGAGATGACTGGTTAGCATCCAGAAAGGAAAGCAGTGGCTACTAAGAATCAGCATGGCTTCATTCGGGTTAGTGTATTGCCAAAGTAACATCATTTTCCTTTTTTTTTCCAAGGTTAATAAATTGGTAGATGAGGGGAATGCTATTGACAAAATTTACTTAAATTTTAATGATGAATTTCATAAGGTATCTCCCATTTTTCTTGTGGAGAAGATGGAAAGACGGAGACCAGTAATACAGTTAGATGGATTTGTAACAAGTTGAATGGCTGAACTCAGAACAGTCATTAATCATTCAATGTCAACCTGGTAGAAGTGGAGGGGCCCAGGGATCTGTGCTTGGTCCTATGCTATTTAACATCTTTATCAATTATTTTGGATAAAGGCAAAGATGATGTGCTCATCAAATTTGAAAGTGACACAAAGCTGGGAGGGATACTAATAAGATGGATGACAGTCAAGATCTAAAAATATCCTGACAGGCAAGAAGACTGAACTGAATCTAATAAGATGATCTGTGATAGGGATAAATGTAAAGTCCTATATTTGGGTAAAAAAATTAACTTCAAAAGTACCAGCTGTGTGGTTAGACAGCAGTTTGTCTTTAAATGATCTTTGGGTTTTAGTGGACTCCACACTTGATGACTCAGTAGTGTGAGGTCGAAATTGAGGCAGCTAAAGGGGTCTTGGATTATACTAACAGAGGCTTAACTTCTGAGGAAAAAAAAATCCTTTTGTACTCTACTCTAGTCAGACCATGACTAGAATACTGTGTTTACTTCTGGGCATCACAGTTTAAAAATACTGATAAGCTGGAGAGTTTCCAAAGAAGGGCAATTAAGACAGAGAATAGCTTTGAGTCCATGTTATAGTTTGAGTCCATATATAAGTTGAAGGAACTAGGGATGTTTAGCCAGAAGAGAAGGCTCAGGGGGGACATGATAGCTCTGTTTAAGTACTTGAAGGGCTATTACGCAGAAGAGAGAACAGGCTTGTTTTGTTTGGCCCCATAGGAAAGAACCTGGAGTAAAAAAAAAAAAAATTTGCAAAGAGGCAAGTTTAGGCCTGATGTCAGAGAAAACCTCTTAAAAATTAAGACCTTTCCAAAGAGTGGAATGGCTGTCTCAGAAAGTAGTGGGTTCCCTGTTTATAGGTCTTTCAGTATGTCCTGGATGACTATTTGTCAGATATATTATAATGAAAATTCACTTCCAGTATGGAAGTAGATTGGCCATTCATAGACTGCATGGCTATTGAAGTCTCTTTTACTTCTAAAATTCTGTGACTATGAAGGGGACAAAGGACAAAACTATGGGGAATTACCACCCTTACGAGGTCAGAAATAATAATAACAGATATTAGTGCTTTAAAGTTTATAAAGCCTTATGATAAACTTGTAAGGTAGGTACTACAGGTATTTTCTCCATTTTACAGATGAGAAGACTGAGGCTCAGAAGCATAAGTGATTTGCCCAAGGTCACAGAGTAAATAAGCAGCAGATACATAATTTAAACAAAGGCATTGGTGGTCTGCCTCTAAGCTCAGCACTCTCTGTACTACATTACCATCCCTTTCAAGGAAGATGACAAGTCTGTGAATCCGAGAGAAGAAGCAGGTAAATGTTTAAGAGGTGAACCAGAAGAACGTGATGCCTAGAAAGCCAAGGAGGAGGGAATAGTCAACAGTGACATATTTTATACAGAGGTCAAGGAAGATGTGTACTGAAAAAAAGGCCACTGGCTTGGTAATTATGTCATTGGTGATATTTATCAGCATAATACAGCATTATGAAGAGAAGCAGGAGAAATAGAAGAGTTTTGACATGAAGATATTGAGTGTAGACTGCTTTTTGAAGAGCAGTGAAAAGAAAGAAGACAGGATGGTAGCAGAAATGGGCTAGTTGGGATTTTCAGAATTGGAAAAATGAACATGTTTATATGAAGAAGGAGACAGATTATGAGGAGACATTAGGGATAAATGAGAAAGATATGAGAACTACTGGAGAATCTTGGGGTAGCCAAGAGAAATGGTGTTAAATGCAAATAGAAACAGATCCCTGTGGGCCACATATTGACTTAGAAATTAAAAGGGCAGCTAGTTGGCACAGTGGATAGTGTCAGGCCTGAAGACAGTAAGATTTCCTGAGTTTAAATCCTCATCAGGCACTGAATAGCTGTGTGACTATGGGAAAGTCACTTAACCCTGTTTGTCTCAGCTTCCTCATCTGTAAAATGAGCTGGAGAAGGAAATGGCAAACCACTCTAGTATCTTTGCCAAGAAAACCCAAAATGGGTCATGAAGAGTCAGACACAACTGAAAACAACTAAGCAACACTGCATTATCATTTATTTCACTAAACATTTTCCAATTACATTTTAATGTGCTGTGGCTATACTTGGGATTTGAGTTTGACATTTCTGGTCAAGAGAGTATGGGATCAGTGATGCAGATAAAGGAATTAACCTTAGCAAAGAATAGGGATAACTCTTATCAGATGGAATAGAGACTCTGTGGTAAAATTTTTAAGATTGGAAGTGGGGATCTGAGAGAATTCATGTTGGATGCTCTCAGAGAAGAAAGGGGCTAAGCCATCTGCTGTAAATATGTGTGTATGGGGGAGGGCAGGTATGTGGGCGGGGGTTTGATGACAGAGGAAAAGGTTTGGAAGAGTCAATATGAAGAATGAGTCAAGAAGGATGGAGCAGGAATGTCAAGCAGTATCAAAGACTACCTAAGGTTATAAATATGTCAAGGCTGAAATTTGCTATTTTCCTTTTCTGATGATTTTTGGCAGTCTAGAAGCAGAGGGTGAGAAATTTGAAAGTAGGAGTTACCCTGGGATGAAAATTATTAGCAGGCCAAGAATGGCCAAAAATCAAGCCAAATAAGGATTCTAGAGCAGTGGTTATTGAAACATTAAAATGGAAGACCACAGGGTCATCAAGAGATAATGTCTAACTTCAATAAATGTTTATCTTTTAAAATAAGAATGTAAACAAAACCAAATTTATGATTTTACTATTTTTCCCACTTACAGATATAATCCTTTTTTTGGAAAAGGAAGACTGCCTAGAGATATCAAGGTATATTTTATCCCAAAACACATGGATTTATAACGTGCTTTTAGTATTATTTTAAATGATTCCCAAAGGGTATAAAATCAGTTTTTTAAAACCATGCATTTTTGGAGAAAATATAAACTGACCTGACCTCCGTTGGCAGAAGAACCCTCCCATAATGTAACATCACAAGCACTGTACATGCTGGGACATCACCAGACTGAAAAGGTGGAAGGTCTGAATTTTGTGGCTTGAATAAAGAGGAAAAATTAAGTATTAAGTTCATAGCTCTTACCTTTCAGCCTAGTCAGCGTATCTTTTAAATAAGGCTACTTTCCCCTATTAACATTTAATGTCAGATGTATGTACCATCTGAAAATTTTAGGATTAAGAACCAAAGTAAACTCCAGAAAAACAAAGGCTATTTCCTAGGTCAAGACTTATCTTAAAATTGGCTTTATGATAAACTGCATGGTAATGTTTCTATCTCCCATGGAAATATTTCTATCTTCCCTCCTTCCTTCTCCTCCCCACCCTACAAAAAACAAACAAACGAAAGCTCTGGTTATGTACTTGGAACATAGGGAACATGGTAGAGCCACAGTCAGAAGTTGTGAAGTTAGAAGGTTTAGAGAGAAAGATAATAAACTCCCTATGGAATATATGAGTTTGAAGTGCTTATGAGATATCAAAGGATGGAAGTTAAAAGATCTGTCCTGTGATTTTATAAACTTTAAACAACCATTAAAGAATACTTTTCAGTATTCCCACCTCCCCGTTTAAAAAAGGATTTTCCATAATAAGTAGACTTTAAAAATAAAATTAATGTCTTTTGATTGCAGAGGGAACAGTTCAAAAGGTGAATACAGGTAAGTTAGATCTTCTCCTGGGACTTGACATCTACTAAGCACAGTACTTTGAGGGAACACAATGAAAAGTCAAAAATGTATTTACTTTAGAACTTATTACTAACTTTGCCCCAAGTTCCATGAGCCTGCTTCTAATTAAGAACCTGCATATTCAAGGGACAAAGAAGGTAGGTAACTTACTTTTATATGCAGTCAATTAAAACTGAATAACAAGTTCCAGTTTTATCATCGAGTTCTTGCATAGTCATACGTATGAATAAGTGATTTTACCAAAGAAATCATCTATTAATGTAGTGTATCTTTAATTTAGCAAAATATTTCTATAACCTATTCAAGTTCAAGTTATTTGCTATTTATCTTATCTTGTTGTTATTAAAAATCAAGCATTCTTTAGAATACTTCTGATACTTTGCTTTTTGAAAAAAAATAAAGTCTTGATAAAACTTGAGACCCAAATCAGTTACTAAGATAATCTACTGTAAGTCAGAACTCTGATCTTTATTGAGAATCATTCCATTAAGTGAGTTAGCCAAAAGAGAATTTTCCTTTGCCACTGTTGCTGACGTCACAAATCTCTTCTATTTAAAGCCAACAGAGGGAGGATTTATGTTTTTTATTCTCATAAAGCTGATCAAAGTAAGGATTTAATCTTGAAATAGATGGTGTGAACTCTTTCTTTTTCAGAGTAAGTCTTACCTGGCCATGTTCTGTTCTGGCCCCAGGGCTAAACCAATGACTGCAGGAGAAAGAAAAGAAGGGGTTAGGCATGAACTTGACTAAAGCACATGCTGTCAGTTGTCACAGATCCACTTCTATGTGCTTTTGGGTATTTTATTGTCTACCAGGAAAATGTGGCCTTAAGCTAAGTTTTATTTTAATGGGTATTTTTTGTAACTCTGTAAGAATACTACTTCTTTTGGAAATGTAAAAATGTCTATAACCAAGCAATATTCAAACTGCTAAAGCAAACTGGGTGAGATTACATTTCTACTTAATTACATTAACACAAATTATTAAGTCTGTATAAATTTCAATATTTTATGAATTTTCTGGAAATGAAACACACAAATGTTGCTGTTCAACACAACTTAGTTATAACACCATTACTACAAATTATGACCTTTAGACTGCTACATTAAAAAAAAAAAAAACCAACCTACTATTGTGTACAAGAACATTGCAGGCAACATGCTACAATTAGAGAACACATTATTAATTCATTGGGAAGGCTGTATTCAAATCCATTTCTATGTTGAAAATAGTCAAGAAAGTTTCCAAAATGAGACATGAGTAGTAGCATAGATGTTCATGTCTCCAAAAGAATGGTTTTAATGTTGATTCTTATACCTTATTAATAAGAATAATTTAATTTTTCTGGATTCAGACCAAGATTCAGTAGACTGGAACTATATCACCTCCACAACCATAAGGAGAACATGATAGCTGTCTCCAAGTATGTGAAAAGCTCTCATGCAGAAGAGGGATTAGACTAATTTTTACTGGCCCCAGAAGGCAGAATTAGGAACAATGGGCATAAGGTGCAGAGAGGGATATTTAGATATAATGATAAGAAAGTTTAATACAAAACTAGAAAGTGCTCCCTTGGAAAGCGATGGTCTGCCTTAAATGGAGGTCTTTAGGCAAGGGCTGGATAGTCATTCCTGAAGTATGATGAAGGGATTCTTTTTTAGATATATGTTCAGGTAGATGACCCCCTTAAGCTCCTCTTGGTTCTGTGGGTTAGGACTATGGTCTGTGAACATGGCCACTGGATTTGTGGATCAAAGATAAAGAGTCAGAAGGACTTCTAGTCTAATCTTCACATTTTAGAGGTAAGGAAACTGAGTCCCAGAGAGGTTAAGTGACTTTCAAGATCATACAGGTATTAAAGAGGTGGGGTTTGAACCCAGGAAAGTTGACTCCAAACTCAGTACTTCCTGGGGTGATGTTCACAAGACCATGCCATTTGAAAATAGCTCTTTAAAGAGAAGCACTGGTCTCCTTCACATAGACCTGGGTGAGGCTCCAGGACCTTTGAACCCATTATGGGTGAATAAAGCATAACAGCCTATGTTTGGGAGGCAGAAGTGCCATCAATGATGAGATTAAAAGCTGCTTTGAAGTAGTAAGGACTAGTCATAGGGTACAGTCATGATGGTGTTGTCACTAGATAAAATGATCTAAGTGGGTTGTTTTGTCTAGCATGGGTAGATTAGGACTCAGGGACCTGAAGTCAATAACTGGACAGGCCAGAAAAGAAAACTTCCACGTGGGTTCTTTACAAACAATACTAAGAAGCAACACAGAAATCAGGGTTGGTCAACTGAACTCTGGCCCGAACTAAAATCTTCCGGTTTTAAAAGGACTACAATTAGTTACAGAAAATTCAGTTTTCCTAAGAACTACCTACCCAGCCAGAAACCTTCAATACAAGCATTTGAGAGACAGCTATATCTCTCAATCAGACTGGGAGCTCATTGGAGGTACTATCTGGGTATGCAAAGGTAAGTTCTAGAGGTGAATGGTCTCAATTGGACAGCAATAGTACTACTACTTAGTATCAATCAGCCTGTTACCTAGTTCCTCTACAGCAGAGATGCTGCCTGAACTAGATTAAAATGTAACTGGGAAATATTTAACAAAATAAATGAAAATACAATAAAACAGATAACATTATGTTTTAAAACTAAGTCAATATGTGGCCTGCAGGGATGCTTATGTATGAATTTGTGGTCCCTATTTCTTTTGAATTTGACATCATTGCTCAACATGATAGGAAAAAGGGTATGAGTCACTGGCATCATAGTTTTATTGATTTCTAGTTTAGTGTCCCTTCTACCAGACTAAATATTTGAGATTTATACAAAGTTGAAGAGGACTTTTTTTTTGCTAATTATGAGTAGAAAATTAACTTAGACCCCTATAAGAAAATTGACTCTACTTCCCTTTTGTTTCCCAACTACAGTGTACTTCCCTTTTGTTTTCCAACTACAGCCATAGGTGGTAGAAACGGATAGTATTTCCTGTGAAGTGAAGAAATTTAACATCTAGGCAAAAGAACAAGAGACCACACTTTATATATTTTTTTATATTTATTATTTAATATATTTAGTTTTCAGCATTGATTTTCACAAGAGTTTGAATTACAAATTTTCTACCCTCCCCCCAACTCCAAGATGGTGTATATTCTGGTTGCCCTGTTCCGCAGTCTGCCCTCTCTTCTGTCACCCCACTCCCCTCCCATCCCCTTTTCCCTTCCTTTCTTGTAGGGCAAGATAAATTTCTATGCCCCACTGCCTGTGTATCTTATTTTCTAGTTGCATGCAAAAAACTTTTTTTTTGTTTCTGAACATCTGTTTTTAAAACTTTGAGCTCCAAATCCTCTCCCCTCTTCCCTCCCCACTCACCCTCCCTAAGAAGTCAAGCAATTGAATATAGGCCACATGTGTATCATTATGTATAGCCCTTCCACAGTACTCATGTTGTGAGAGACTAACTACATTTTGCTTCTTCCTAACCAATCCTCCTTTATTGAATTTTCTCCCTTGACCCTGTCCCTTTTCGAAAGTGTTTGTTTTTGATTACCTCCACCCCCATCTGCCCTCCCTTCTGTCATCTCCCCTTTTTTTTTTTAAATTCTTCCTCCTTCTTTCCCGTGGGGTAAAATACCCAACTGAGTATGTATGGTATTCCCTCTTCAGGTCAAATCTAATGAGAGCAAGATTCGCTCATTCCCCCTCATGTGCCTTCTCTTCTCTTCCTACAGATCTGCTTTTTCTTGCCATTTTTATTTGAGATACTTTGCCCCATTCTATCTCTCCCTATCTCCCTCTCTCAATATATTCCTCTCTCGTCCCTTAATTTGATTTTATTTCTTTTAGACATCTTCCCTTCATATTCAACTCACCCTGTGCCTGCTCTCTCTCTCTCTCTGTATGTATATATATACATATATATATA
>CM053626.1:241077574-241117053 GCA_028646595.1 Phalanger gymnotis | reverse complement strand
CCCCACCCTGAAAGATTTTCCTCAGATTTGCTAGGTAGGTGATTCTTGGTTGTAATCCAAGCTCTTTTGCATTCTGGAATATTTCAAGCCCTGTAACCCTTTTATATAGAAGTTGCTAAATCCTGTGTATTCCTGACTATGACTCCTCAATATCTCAATTGTTTCTGCAGTACTTTCTCTTACACCTGAGAGTTCTGGAATTTGGCTATAATATTCTTGGGAGTTTTCATTTTGGGATCTCTTTCAGGAGGTGATCAGTAGATTCTTTCGATTACTATTTTACCCTCTGGTTGTAGGGGATCAAGGACAATTTTTCTTGGTAATTTCTTGAAGATGTTGTCCAGGCTCTTTTTTAAAATCATGGCTTTTGGAAATAATTTTTTTGAGGGGGGCAGGGCAATTGGGGTGAAGTGACTTGTCCAAGGTCACACAGCTAGTACATGTGTCAAGTGTCTGAGGCCGGATTTGAACTCAGGTCCTCCTTACTCCAGGGTTGTGCCACCTAGCTGCCCCCAGAAATAATTCTCAAATTATCTCTTCTGGATCTATTTTCCAAGTCAGTTATTTTTTTCCAATGAAATATTTTACATTTTCTTCTATTTTTTCATTCTTTTGATTTTATTTGATTGATCTTGATGTCTCATAGAGTCATTAGCTTCCACCTGCCCAATTCTAATTTTTAAGGAGTTATTTCTTCTTCATCTAGTTTTTGTACCTCCTTTTCCATCTGTCTAATTCTACTTTTAAGGAGTTGTTTTCTTCAGTGAATTTTTATGCTTCCTTTTCCAAGCCTTTGACTCTTTTTTCACAATTCTCTCACATGACTTTCATTTCTTTCCCCAAGTTTTCTTCTACTTCTCTCACCTGATTTTTAAAAGCTTTTTTGAGCTCTTCTAGGAGGACTTTACGGGCTTGAGATCAAATTATATTTCTCTTTGGGGCTTTATATGTAGGCATTTTGACATTGTTCTCCTCTGGGTTTGTGTTTTGATCTTCACTATTGCCATAGTAAGCTTTCTATGGTCAGTGCTTTTTTGTTTTTTGCTCATTTTCCAGCCCCTGGTTCCCACTACAAGAAGCTTGGGGCAGTGCCCTCTATGCCCCAGTAGCCTGGTCACTGGTTTGCTGTGCCTCTGGGGCTAGTGACTTGCCTTTTGTTCCAGAGGTTCTAGGGCTGGTGGTTTGCTTGTTGCGCTGGAGCACGTAGCTGGTCATCTGTGCCACTGGCCTGCTAGGCTGGACCACAGGGCCTCGGTTACTGATCTATGCTGGGGCTAGGGACCTCCCTCTGGCTTGCCCAGACACTGCCTGCACTAGGCTGAACTCTCCTTTTGCCCAAGTGAGAAAGACCTTTTCTATGGTACTTCTATGTTATCTTGGGCTGGAAAATTATTTCACCCCATCCTTTTGTACCATGATGCCAGGCATTACTTCTCTATTTTTCAACCAATACCTAAGAGTTATGATGATTGCTGCTCTAAATAATATAGTTTTGAGTTCTGGAAGTACCATTCTCACTTCATTTTTAACTTACTCCCTCCTTGCTCTTTCCCTTGGTATTCCAGATCTTTTGTTTCTCCAAATGAATACTGTGATTATTTTATTGAGCTCTATGAAGTATCCTTTTGATAGTTTCGTTGGTAGAATTAAATTAACTATGGTAGTATTTCCATTTTATTACACTGGCAGGGTCCAACAATGGACACTAACTATTCTTCCAACTATTTAAGGTATTCTTTATTTCTTTAAGGAGTTCTTTGCAATTCAATCTATTCAAGTATTTTGTGTGCCTTAGTAGCTAGATTCCCAAATGTTTTATGCATTTTGTAGTAATTTTGAATTGCATCTCCCTTTTACTGAATCTTGAGTTATTATTATACAAATCATCCTAAAAGTCTTATGATCAAATGCATTATAATCAAATGTATCAAATGTATAAATCAAATGTATTATAATTAAAAGTATTATTATGATTTAATAGCTTAAAACTGCACAAAGTCTTTTGGCACATGCTGTAAAGAAATGCTGAGTATTTTTGTGGGTTTATTTTGTAGTCTGGAACTTTGTTAAACTATTAATTACCTCAATTCGTTATCACTAATGATTCTCCAGGATTTTCTTTTCCCCCCCTTTCTCTGCCCCCACCCCTAGAAGGCAATAATTAAGCATGGATATATGTTTAGCTATAGCTATATACATATATTTATATACTTTCCCTAACAAATTCTATTCCTGATCTTTGTTTTTGTGTTTGTGTGTATCTCTTATTTCCCATCCCTTCTGACTCCTCTACTTTACTTCTACACACTACCTTGCCTTCCTATTTCTTAACCTATCCCCTGCCCTGCCCTGGTTCCATCCCTTATCCTCCCATTCCCACGAATCTAAACATCCTTCTATAACCCCCTATTGACATATTCCTCTCTCCCTCCCCTATCCCCTTAATGTTTCATTTCTTTCTGGATTTAGAAGACTTTTATACACTTCTAGATACATATGCATTGTTCCTTCTTGAACCCATTCTTGATGAAAGTAGGTTGCCAAAAATAACAGCCCTCTTCCCCCATCTAATTCTGCCATGTTGGTTCTGTTTCTTATACCTCATTTGTATAAGATAATTATACTTTTTAGCTATTCCTAACTGACTTTACTTTTTAAAGTCATGTACTAAGGTCTACTCCAATCATTTTTGTGAACTACCCAATTACTAATAACAATCTTAGATATATATTTGACATTTTACATACAAAAAATGTAAACAGTCTGTCCTTATCGAGTCTCTTGTAATTAATCTTTGGTAAGTATCTTATATTTCTCTTGGCTCTTGTATATCAAATATTCTATTAAGTTGGTTTTTTTTTTTTAAAACAAAGTCCTGAAAGGCTGACAATTCATTAAATGTCCATTTTTTTTTCATTCAAGATTATGCTTAGCTTGGCTGGGTATGATATTTTTGGCCAGAACCTGCAGTCTTTTTAGTGTTGCCACTTCTAGGTCTTGCATATTCTAATTGTGACACTGCCATATTTAAATTTTTTTTTCTTTGCTCATAAAATTTTTCCTTGAGCTAGGGGTTTCAAAATTTGACTATAATATTCCTGTGGGTTTTCCTCCTAGGATCTCCTTCAGGTGAATATAAGTGAGTTTTTTCCATTTCTATTTTCCCTTCTTGTTCTAATGCTTAAGGACAATTTTCTTTAATTATTTCTTGTATTACTGTTTCAAGATTCTTCTTTTGATCATATTTTTCAGGTGGTCTGATTATGGTTATGTTTTCTCTTCTCAATCTGTTCTCTAGATTAGTTGTTTTTCTTATGAAACATTTCATAGTCTCTTCTATTTTTTTCATTCTTTATATTTTCTTTTTATTATTTCTTGATGTCTTGTAACTTTGCTGGCTTCCCCTTGCCTAATTTTGATTTTCAAGTAGTTGTTTTCTTCCTTAAGATTCTGCACCTCCTTTTCTAATTGGTTGACCATCTTTGTCTTGGATTGTTCTTATCTATTTAGTTATTTTAGTTTTTCCTCAATTTCTCTCATTGATTTTTAAAGTCTTTTTAAAGTTCTTCAATGAATTCTTTTTGGGCAGGTGACCACTTGACATATTTCAGTATCCTCCTCTGAAGACAAACTCCAGTCTTCTCTATTTCCAAAATAACTCTCTATGGTTGGATTCTTTCTCCTTTGTGCATTTTTTGGGGGGTAATCTGTAGTAGCTTAGTTTTTGTAATCACCCTTAGTCCTGGGACATGGGGGATGGTGCCTCTGGACTCTGATCCTCCTTCAGTTCTCCCCTCTGGCTTGAAATCTAAACCAAAACCTCCAGCCTCCTGTAAGTGACTACAGACAGTGGCATCTCCAACCCACTGCTTCTGCACTCATGGGGTGTGTGCTGGATACTTTTCACCCCTGGCCCTGTCTTTGCAGCAAGCTGGGTCTCGCATTCCCTGTCAGCAGAGGGTCTTTCAACCTTCCCAGCTCAGAGGCCCAACTCCCCTCACTGTCCTGGGGGTAAAAGTTCCTGTGGCTGGGGCTGAGGCAGCCTTCCAATCCAGCTAACCCTAGGGTTTGCCACTTGTTTAAGCAGGTCTAGGACCTAGCCTGGAGGTGTTTACTCTTCACAAGAAACAAACCTATTCCTGGGATTTTTCTTCAGAAGCTCTCCAATTATCCCAGGAGGACCCCAGTTCTGCCCCTACTATTACTTATTTTTACCTATTTTTGCCCTGAGGCCCTATTTTATCTGTTTTGTAGGGAAAAATCCTGAGAGCATGGAATTTTCTGACCTATTCTGCCATCTTCCCAGAAACCCCTCTCCCTAGGATTTTCTAAGAAAACCACGATGTCATCAGCAAATGGAAATTTAAAAACTTCTTCCCTTTGCCTATTTTTATATCTTTAATTTTTTTCATGCTTTACTGTTTGCATTTCTTAGACTATATGTAACAATATTTATTTTTACTCGTGTTTATTGGGAAACTTCTACTGTATTACCACTGCATATGATGCTTGCTTTTGGTTTAAAATCTTTCTCATGATGTTAAAAAGGTCCTTTTATGCCTATATTTATTTTTAAAAGCATGAAAGAGTTATACATTGTCAAAGCTTTGTTTGTTTTGTTTTCTGCATCCTTTGATATAATCATGTAGTTTGGAATATTTTTTTTCTAACATGATTATTTATGATAATTGTTTTCCTAATGTTGAACCATTTTTATATCTCTAGTTTAAATCTAATTTGGTCATAATGAATGTTTTCTGGGATGAACTGCGGAAGTCTGTTTGACAGGATTTTATTTAAGATTGTTGAACTGATATTCACTAATATACTCGTCTATAGTTCTACAGAAATTATGGTTTTATATATATCATTTAATAATTAATTTTGCACTCTTTTATGTCTCTTATTGCCCTGTACTATTATGGTGCTAATTCACTTTATTTCATAAATACAGTTACTTCCTTTCACTTATTCTATGATATAATCAAATAAGAATGTTTTTAAACGTAAGTTCCTTGGGGACTGAAATTGTTTTTGTTTTTCTTTGTATCCTCAGCATGTAGTACAGTGCCTGACACATACTGTGTGCTTAAAAATTATAATGGACTGACTTAGTAGTTCTTGTCTGATCTTTAATGGTTTCAGTGTTTGTATGCGCATGCTGTCCCTCATTCCTTGAATTGGACTCCCCACATATATTTCTACCTGTAGAAGTCCCTTTCTTCAAGTCCCAGTTCAGGCTCCACATTCTTCATGAAGCCTTTCCTATTTTTTCCTCTTCTCTGACCTATCACTTCTCTATTGCATTTATCACTTTTTCCTTTCTATTGTGATTCATTCTCTCTCTCTCTTTTCCTTCAGCATTAGTCAATAAGCTTCTTGAATGTAGTGATTTAGGCATCTTTTTCTCTGTATCCCTAGCACCTAGCACATAGCAGGTACTTAAATTTTAAGGGAATTAAATTGATTTATTACTTAAATATTTTAGTATTATTATTGTTTAATTGCTTATTTATTTTTCTTGTCTTCTTGACCAGAGAACAAATTAATTCAACTGAATTCAGTTTAACAAGCATTTATTTAATCATGTATTGTGTGTGTGTGAGGCACTGTGTCTTATATGGCTCTGAATGAATACAGGAGGAAAACAAACAGAAACAAAATATCAGCATTATAGCAGTAAGTCATTTTTATCAGATTATAAAGAATAATATGAAGAACTCCACCCTGTTTTGCCAATTGTCTGTGGAGGATTTAATGGAAAACTGCAGGCAAAGAAGACATAGGATGAAACAATGTACTGGAGTTTCACTTGGCATCACTAGAGAAAATATGCATACTGATGAAATCATGGATCTATTCAAATACTAAAGTTTTAAATATTAAATAATTTTTCTCCATTCTACATTCAAGGAATAAATATTGAGATGATATTGATAGAAACAAGACAAAACCAAAAAAGGGTAAAGGAAAAGAAGAACTCTCCAGGTATTAAGTTATTAATAAATAACTCTGAGTCTCAGTATACAACAAAAGATTAAAAAAAAGTTTGAAAGTGACCCTGCTTTGAGATTTCTAAATGTTACTGGAAATCTGAATTCATTCTTGTTAAAATATTTAAAGCGTTAGCATTCTCAGTGAAATACTATAATAACTTAACAAGAAATTTGTTCTTTTCACTAGTAGGTAATCAGATACTAAATTAACTTCCTTAAAAGGATTAAGGTAAAATATTTAGGCCATTCTTTTTATGTACTGCTTTACATTTATTTAATAACTATTTCATAGTAACATACCGAACAATTCCCTTTAAAAAAACTACAACATATTAAAATTTGAGCTTTAAGTACTGAAACAAATTATGCAAAGTGTGAGTTACTACTCTGCATGCAAAGCAATGACTACAATGCAAGGTATTTTTTATGAAAATGTCAACACTCTAAACTTAGAGTACATTCTAAATCTCATTATAGCAATATTCTGTAGGGTTCCTCAGAATTTGTTACTTTGGCTTTAAAAATCTTTAGCGACAGATTCTATAAAAGTATTTCTTTAGATGAGTTGCAAAGTAACCTAGTACCATGGTAGGAAAATTATTTAGTTACAACATTTTTTTATGATTAACTCTTTCCCCATTGAACTGAATTAGGAGCTCCATGGAAATTTTTAAACTAAGACTGGTTTGGTACCCCTAAGAGATTGACTTGAATGGAGGTTGGCCATAGAAATGTAATGGAAAAAATGTTTTAGAGATAGAATAAACAGGACTTAAATGGAAGTGGGGTTAAAAGGGGAGGGCTCTGAGTCTAGGTAACAACATGCAAGGACTGGTTAGAGGAAATAGTGATACCAGCAAGGAGAAGGGGATACATGATAGTTCTACTCAAATGCAGAGGAAGGATTAGATTTTTTCTGCTTGGCTGCAGAGGGCAGACCTGGGTACAACAGGCAGAAGTTGGAGAAATTGATTTGGCTTCGAGATAAGGAAAAAATTTTCAAAAAATCAGAATTGTTCAAAAATAGAATGGGCTGTTCAGAAGGCAGTGATTTTCCAAATATTGCAGATCTTTAGGCAGACTGGATGACCACTAATTTGGATGTCATGGGGGGACTCCTGTTCATCTATGGGAGAAGTTTGGATTAGATGTAAGCCAAAGTCCCTTCTAACTCTCTGATTTGTAATTTTATTACTGGAAGAATGGTAGTATCTACCATTCAGTGAAATGGAAAAAGGAAGGAGGAAAAGATCTAAAAAGGAAATGATGAGTTAAATTTTGAATATGAAAATCTGAAGTCTGTAGGTAACACATTCAGATCAAGAAGTCCCATGATCATTATCTACTATATAGTGAAGTGTTCCTAAAAATAAATAATATAGAGATTGTTTTCCTTTAGGGTTATTTAATACCAAAGACTAGTAAAGGTTCTGCAAAATCAGAGCACGGATTTTGACTACAGATTAAGTTGCCCTGCTTAAGGGGAAGAAGAGAAGGAGGAATGGAAATGGGGTCTCAGAGATATTTTTTCTTACTCTAAGAAAATATAAGTGCCTTAAAAACAGGGATTATTTCATTTTGTCTTTGTATCCTCAGGGCACAGCACCATGCCTGGCACATGGTAGGCAGTATCCTGCCAAGAAAACCCCATATAGGGTCATGAAGAATCAGACATGACCGAAAAACAACTGAACAACAATAAGAAGGGTTTGGGGAAAAAGCTTATGAGTTTTAAGAAGATAATTAAGTCCCTAGGAAAGGTTAGACAGTGGTCTGAAAGATAAAAGGGAAAGATAAATTCTAGCTAGGTGAATCAGAGAAGGCATGGTAGAGGTGGCCCCTGGGCTTGGACTTGAACAGTCACTGACCTTGAGTGAAGAGATGAGTGTGTGATCATAGACAAGCTATTTCACTTTTGTGTTTAGTTTCCTCATTTAAAAGTAGGAGGATAATAATGAACAAGACGCTCTACCTCTTGGCTCTGGGCATTTTCTCTGATTGTCCTACATGTCTGGAATGTTCTCCCTCCTCATATTCACATCTTGGCTATCCTGGCTTCCTTCAAATTCCAGACTTCTATAGGAAGCCTTTTGCAATTGCTCTTACTTCTAGGGTCTTCTCTCTTTTAGATATTTCCTGTTTATCATGTATAGAGCTTGTTTGCACATATTTCTTTCCTGTTGTCTCCTTCATTAAATTGTGAGCTTTTTGAAGACAGGATTGTCTTTTGCTTTTCTCTGTATTCCAGTACCTATCTAGTATTTGTATCCAAGTGTATCTTTGTATCCAGTATATATAATGGGCACTTAATAAATGCTTATTGACTGGCTCATTTCAGAATTTCTACTTTGTTATTTAGCTAGGGTTTTCTGTGACTTAGTCAAGTTTTTAAAATTGCATGCCAAATTTATTTATTTGCTCTGTTTCTCTTTGGTTGATGAATATGTTTAGAGACTTTTTTTTTTTTGCTAGAACTGCTTTAGCTCTACCTTACAAGTTTTGATATTCTGCATGACTTTTAAAGTTTTTTATTAAGGATCTGCTTTTCTTCTTCCTATTTTTAGATGATTCATAATCCTTATATCTTCCCATTCTATCTTTTGTTATTCATGTGTTCTTCAAATCTTGTCTTTTGATTTTTTTTCCATTAATTTTCCTTCTCTTGCATTTTGCTGTCTGTTGTCCTCTTTTTTTTCCTTTCAAAGATTCTATTGTTTTAGAGAAAATCTTTCTTTTTGGCCCTAAATTCTTATGTTCTCTGATTGAGACTTGGCTCCCTCCTGATGACACCCCTTCCAGTACTTGTTGCACTTCCACTCATATCCCTAACTTATTAGTCACTGTGGGGGAGTCAGAATACTCTTGTTCCCCATTGTTAATTTTAGAGGTAGACTCTCCCTCTATTACCATCATTTAATAACCTCTCTGCTGAGGTTCATTCAGTCCATATCTATCGCCTGGTCAAGATTCTACTTGCTGTTATCCACCTACCTCTAGAACACTTTCTTTCTTTCCCCAATGCATTCAGTGCCTTGTTCAGAAACTTTCTTTCCTTCCCCACCTTCAAACTAGGGAACTTCGACATACATATGGCTATTCCCTCAAACACTTTAACTTTACATCCTAAATTTCCTATAACCTCCTCCTTCACCCTACCTCAGATACTCACAGAGATGGTCACACACTTGATCTTGTTATCACTGTCAGCTATCCCACTTCCACGTTCAAGAACTCCAAAATCCTCTTACTTGATCACAGTATTTTGTCATTGCACCTTTCCTTCTGTTTTGTAATCCTTTATCTACTCTTTGTTCTCATCATAACCTCCAATCCTTCAGCTCCTCTGTTCTTTACCAGGCCATCAATTCTGTACTGACCACTTCTCTATCTAACTGCTTGGTGAGCTAGTTCAAACATATTATCTTCTATACTTAAGTCACTTGCCCCTTATCCTAACATCTGTTTTGCCTTGCCAAGCCCCACTCTTGGATCACTCCTATCATTTACTGTCTTCACACCTATGCAAGAGCTCCAGAATAAAGCTGGGAAAAAAAAATCATGGAACTGCTGTCTGGGTCTATCTCAAATCTGTCTTACTTAAGCTCAACTAGGCTCTCACTGTAGCAAGGGAATGCTTTTATATCTCCCTAATGGATTCACTTTTTCACTCACCACAGAAGCTTTTCTGAACCATTTTTTTTCCATCTTCAAGGCTCCTATGGTTCCGCCTTTCATGAAGAACTCTCTCTTCTATTATCCTCATTTTACATCACTCAGATGTCTTCCTCCTCTACCTTTACATCTCACATGAAGAGTTTAGCTTCTCTTTGCTAAGGCTCTATATGAATGACTGATACCATTCTAGCCTGTCTTTTCTGGTATATTGCTCCCTATATCATCTGCACTCTCATTAGTTTTCAATCTTTTTCTGTCTACTGGCTGCTTTTCCGTGCTGCCTACAAACATGTCCATGTTTCCCTCAAGCTAAAAAACAAAACAAAACAAACAAAAAAAACCAAAGAACAAATGACAACAACAAAACCATGTCACTTGACCTGCACATTTCTGCAAAGCTATTATCCTATATCTATTCTCCATTTCATGTTTAAATTTCTTGAGAAGACCATTTACAATTGGTGTCTCCGCATTATTCCCTTTCACTGTGTTAATTTTCTGTAGTCTGGCTCTTGACCTCATCATTCAACTGAAACTTCTCTCCAAAATTAAAAATGATTTCTTAATTGCCTAACCTAATGGCCTTTTTTCAGTCATCACCCCTCTTGACCTCTCTACAGCCTTTGACACTGATGATGACCCTTTTCTTCTTAATGCTCTCTCCTCTCTAGCTTTTAGTGAAACTGCTCACATCTGATTCTCTTTCTACCTAGCTGTCTGTTCCTTCTTAGCTCCCTTTGCTGGATCTTGAATCAGGTAACATCTGCTAATTATGGAGGTGCCCCAAGATGTGTGCCCTCTTGTTTTCTCCCTTTATAATATTTTGCTTGGTGATCTTATAAACTCCCACGAATTCAATTATCTCCGTGATGCTCAGATCTATTTATTGGGCCCTAACTTTTCTCCTGACCTCCAATCTTATATATCCAGATGGCTATTGGACATCTTGAAGTCAATGCCTCATGCTCAGTATGTATAGAATAGAACCCAAGTTCCACTCAGCAGTCCAAGTGACTTTCCCAAAGTGCAGGTCTAACCATGCTACCCCTCTTCCCCTCATTCAATAAACTCCAGTGTCTCCCTATTGCCTCCAGGAGCAAATATAAAATCATGTTTGGCTTTTACAACCCTTCATGACCTGTTGCCTTTTCTACTTTTGCAGTTTTCTTACATTTTACTTCCTTCTATGTACTCTACTATTCAGTGACATTAACTTTCTTGGTTCTCATTCAAGACACTCCATCTGCTGCCACCATGTACTTTCTTTGTCTGTCCCCAAAATGCACTCAATCCTCCTTGCTACCTCCTACCTTCCTCAGCTTTCCTCAAGTCTTAGTGAAATTCTCACCTTCTGAAAGAAGCTTTTCTTGGACCTCTTAATGTTAGTACCTTCCCTTACTTCCACTTTATCCTGAATATATCTTTATTTATAGCTGTTTGCAGATTGTATACCCCATTAAATTTGGGAGCTCATGGAGAGTAGGAACTACTTTTGCTTTTTTCTTTATATCCCCAGTACTTACTGTTCTTGGCACATAATAAAGACTTAATAAATGCTTGTTGACTTCAATTCTTGGTTAGTCTTATTGATTTCTTTATTTAAGAGCTCAAATTTCTATAATTTAAAAAAAATATTTTCTGGAGTCTGAATGCAGATGGAAGCATACTATTTTCTCTCTCTTTTTTTCCCCTTTTGTTCTGATTCTTCTTTCACAACATAACTAATGCAGAAATATATTTAATATGATTGTACGTGTATAGCCTATATCAGATTGCTTGCTGTCTTGGGGGAGAAGGGGAAGGAGTGAGAAAAAAAATGGACCTCAAAATCTTATAAAAGTGAATGCTGAAAACCATCTTTACACGTAATTGGCAATAAAATACTATTAAGTGGAAAAAAAATTTTCACCTACTTCTCTGAGTTATCTTTTCCACCATTCTTGAGGTTCTTTGAATTATTACATTGTTGTAGGGGCTATTGCAGAATTTATTGTAATATTTTTAACTTCTTTTCAGGGTTGTGATACAGACTCCTTTGTTGTGAAATGGCTGTTCGTTGGGATGGCTCTTTCATTTGATTTTCTGGTTCTTATAGCTCAGGCACCTTTTGGTGATCTTTTACAGATGCTCTGGTGATTTTTCTATTATTTTCTTGCTATAAATGTGCTTATTACCACCAGGACTTTTGCTTCTATTTGTTCCATGATTAGGGCCTCTCTTTCAACCCCATGGCTGACCTTGGGGGGACAGGAGGAGAATGGGGAGAATCTGAGCCATTGCTGGGATGAAGTACTTAGAAACTGTTGCAATTTAGTCCCTTTTCCACCTTCCTCTTTGTCCTTATGTTGACTGCTTGTTTGTCTTGTACAGTATTAAACAGCTGTAATCAGTGCTGCATCTTTCTGGTCCCCCTTGAAAAATGGAAGTACTTCCATGTGCCATTGGCTCTATACTTTTCCACAGTTACTCCCTTTCCTTCCTCTTAAAAGTCTAGGGTCTGGTCTATTTCATTTATCTTAACCTGCCATGTGACCTGGGCTTCCCACAGGACTTTACCCGAAGTCCATGTCTAAACTGATCCTGCCATTGGGAATGCAGTGCATCCCTTCAGGGGCAAGTCACAGAGTCTCTAAGTGTGAATAGATTGGTGGGTGGGGATGGGGTGGAAGGGAAGGAGAAGGAAAAAGTACACCCAGGATCTAAACCCCTGTAGAGGCTGGGAAGCTGTTCTTTAGCTATTTTTTGTTTAAGAATCATCCTGAGTTGACTTCTTTCTATTACATTCTTTCTGTTGCCAGTAGTTTACTGCATTTTGCGGTTCTGTTCTTGCTTATTTGGGGTTGTGAGGAACAAGCTGCATCCTAGGCTACATCTATTACACCATCTGCCCTCACTATATAATAAACACCTTTTAAAAGGTACGCTGAGTTGCCATTGTATGTGTGAGACGAATCATAACACTCTGAAAAGACTATATACATGCAGGTCACTAATAATGATACAAGGTATAGATAAAGCATACTCACTCATGGTGATGGGAATCGGGGGAAAAGTGAACCATTCTCTTGTTACTTACTGGGCCAGATGTAGCAACCTGAAGAGATCAAACAAGAGGGAAGAAAAGAGTTATAAAGGAGTTTGTAAAGAGACAGTAAATAATGGGAGACTACATGACATCTAAAATGGATAAAATAACACACAAGAAAATGTTCTAAAAAAGGTTCTCAGAATCTAATGAATAACTACTGAATGAAAGCCTGACCATTTCTATAAGCTGGGTATTTACTGTTTTTGTGGCTTATAGGATTGTAGTTTGGGACTATTTTTTAAAAGTACATTTTAAAATAATGTTTTATAATATTGAGAACCAAACCATTAGTCTTTTTATTTGAGAACATTGTTCCACTGATCATATATTTAACTTTATTTGGAAAAAAATGGTTTTACTTAATTAGGTTTTTGTTGACCACCTTGTATTTTATAGAACTATATGCATAGTTCATTTATAAATATAAGTAACGCCTGTTATAATGCACACATTTAAATGCATACACTAGCTTAAATCATCAAATGTGTCCTTTTTTACATATTAAAAAAGCTAAGAAATAATGTATATTATCTTTACACTTATAAAAAACAAAATGCATTTCACTAACAAAAAGAAAGCTTTATTTCTCTATTCACAGACTCAAATCAAACCACTACAAGAAGCCATAGGATCAATTTAGGACTAGAATGCCCTCTTGATTACCTACTTCACTTCTTGCATTCCTTAGAAAACCTTTTACATCTTATTAATTAGAAAGATTTGTGAGATCCACACATTCCGAATCTAGAAATAGTAATATTGCACAATGTGATGAATAGGTTCACCCTCACTTTATCAGAGTACATGTTTGCAAGTATGGACACCATCAAAACATCATGAATTTCTAGTATTGTCTGCTACACTCAGGTCAACATCCTGTAATTATAGAAGTACCACTCAAGGTAAAGGATTTAAAATGGCATGGTGATGCAGCAGATAGCTTAAAAAAAAACTGAAGAACACAAAATTGGAATGATATTGTCTTTCATTTGGGTAAAAAGGTTGATGGCAAAGAGGTTTCAAAATTCCAAAACTACAACATCTTAAATAAATATTCACTGCAGCTGATTAATAACCGAATGGTTACTTGGGAACCATAGGTAAACATGTGGCTCAACTCCAGGACTACCTCCAGTGTTCATCTCAAAATGAGGTTTTCATGCTATTCCAGGGGGTATCCCTGGCATACAGTAATCCATTTTCTACACTGTGGCTGTGAGAAAAGCCGACCGGGCCTATGTCATGCTTTGTTATAGGTTCATGATCACATTATCTCATGGTGGACCTGACACTTTTATTCAGTTTACAGTATGTTCTGTGTACAGGCAACTTATTTCCTTTGCCAGGGCTGCTGACAACCTTTTCCACACTATATTAATCTTGTTTACTGACTTTATCTTGGTACAAATATCAGAAAACTGAACTTTTTATCTCATGGAAAAAATAAACAACATGTTGACAGAAGCAGAAGCTATTTTCTGGACTTAAATTGCTTGTTTACCTGCAGCAATACTTATGGAAAAATGTTTAAGTCTTGATCTGGCTTGAAAAACATAATACAAAATTTAATAAATGAAGAAATCTCACATGAACCCATGTGATAAATTGCCAGGTGAAACAATATATCTGAACATAATACCACTGAATTTGTAACTAATTTATACAATAATATAAATGTAAGCTTTCAATCTAGTCACAAACAATCAGATAGTGAATTTCTCAGATTTTTCATATATATATATATCTCTAAGCTCATTTCAATTGCTGGAAAAAACTACAAAAGATTTACAGCATCAAAGGAAAATTTTTAAGTATTTCTATCTACTTGATATTCTTATAGTGTTTTTCCCATAGTGCATTGAAGTAATACTCTATTGTTATTTTAAATTCAAATTTTAAAACAATCAGTCCACAAGCATTTATTAAGCCCTACTATGTGCAGGCATTGTGCTAAAGTCCAGGATACAAAAAAAGGTAAAAACATTCTGTGCCCTCAAGGAGACTCTGCTAATGGCAGAAACACACAAACATATGTAAACATATATGTATATAGCAAATGAGAGCTAATTCCTAAGAGAAGGCACAAGCAGTATTGGGGGAGGGAACAGGGACGGAGAATGCTCTTGCTGGTGGGATTTTAGGTGAGTCTTGGGGTTCAGTTAGGCAAGGTTCATGGAGTCTGGAGGCAGATGCAGTTTCATGTGTATGGAACAGCAAGAAATTCATTCTTTCTTAATGTAGAATATGTGATGGGTAGCTAAGTGGAAGAAAACTGGAAGGATAGGAAGGGGCCAAGTTTGAAGAGCTTTAAAAGTCAAACAGGGCTGGGTATGGTAGGGTACTCCCACATTCCCTACTATTGGGGAGGCTTTGGCTGGTAGACTGCTTGACTTTGGTAGTTCTGAGCTGCAGGATGTCTGCACTAAATCTAGCAACAATATTATGATCTCCAATCAGGACTGGGATTGGCTGCAAATGATGGATTGAAGAGAAGAGAGAATGATGGTATATGGAGACCAACTAGGAATTATAGTCTAGGCAAGAGTTCTAATACATCCTGAACTAGAATATTTGTCATATAAGTGGAGAAAAGGGAGATGAGAAAGATATTGTGGAAGTAGAATACCAAGACTTGGACATAATTAGATGTAAGAGGTTAGGGAGGAGAAAGCAACAAACAACTATTACTGGGAGTGTGAGATTTAATCAGGGAAGAACAAAAGAACTTCTATGAAGCAATAAGAGTCCAGTGGGATAAGATAAAATGAATCTGAACTGGATTCATTGGACATAATTCTGTGACTTCTCTAGTTCAGCAGCTTGGCAGGAAGGGAAGAAAAAGCAGATTATAATTAGAAAGGAAAATTTCAGTGTTCAAGACCATGGAGATTGTACAATTTTGCGTGAATGTTTTGTTTTTCTTTCCTGTCCAACTCTTTGTGACCCCATTTGGTGTTTTCTTGGCAAAGATACTGGAGTGGTTTGCAATTTCCTAGATGAGGAAACTGAGGCAAATAGGGCTAAGAGACTTAATAAGGTCACAAAGTTAGCTAGTATGTGAGGCCAGATTTGAACTCAGGAAGAAGAATCTTCCTGATTGCAGGCCTGGCACACTATCCACTGCACCACCTAGGTGAGTGAAAGGAATGTTTAAATTATGACCTTGTTTATGTGGGTTACCAAGGGAGAGTGGTGATAAAGGCTATAGGAGCTCATAAACTGGATCAGAACATGATTTGGAAGTTTGCTAGCCACAGGATAAAGAATAAACCACTTGAAATGGTACTGTTCTGAAATCTATTATGATGAAGGCCTTTGAGAAATTCCCTAATATGTACTGGGGATCCAGTTCTAAGGTTACTACGACATATTAAATTCTGTTGAAAAGCATAATTAGACTTCACTGTTCTATAAACTTTCAATATGGTAACCAAAAGGATTTTAGTAGCAGGTAAAATCTTCAGCTTATTCTAAAAAATAAAATGAAATAAAATGAGAAAGAATACAGTAACTGGAATTAGTAATACAAACAAAATACCAAAACCTAACAAATGAAAATTAAAAGTTAATAGTGAGGCACTATGATATAGTGGAAAGAACAATAGATTTGGCATCATTAAAACTGAATTTAAATGCTCAGTTTCCTCACCTGAAAAATGAGGAAGGAGACTGAAGTAGATGATTTCTAAGGTCCTTTTCACCTAAATCTTATGGTCCTAAAATAAGTAGAGGGGATTTATGGTACAAAAGTAGCCTCTGCTTTAAAAACAATTTAAAGCATTATTCTTTGAAAGAATTTAAAGAGTCTTAAGTAGACTAACTCTGTTGGGTATAAAAAAGATATCCTTTGAGGCCTAGACACAAGACAGTCCTTCCTCTTCTACTACTGTAGTAGGTGAAAAGGCAGGGCAAAAGGGACAGAAGGAGAAGGGAGCAGGCCAAATCATGGAATATCTTAAAATTTTCAAAGGACTCCCCCCTAGAAAACTAATCCACAAAACAAAACAAAACAGAATAAAAAACTGAACCGAATAATCTACAGCACCATAATCTATCAAAGATCTATTTTAATGTCCGATAAAAGTATTAATCCTGGTAAATAGTACAGTGCAGTGATATGTTTTGATTTTCTCCAAAAAGAGATAGTAATATTTTCTGGGAAAAGATTAAAAGTTAACAAGTTTATGTTCCTTTGAATATACAGGCAAAAAAAAATACTCAATTCTGTATTATCAAGCAATAACTAATTATATCTGGTAAGAACAGATGGAAGAGCTATTCTGCAATCTAATCCTTGCTATTTGTTGCTACTTTGGAGACAACTATTTACATAATTATCTGTGGTTTATTGTAAAACTAACCTTACATATTAGATCATATACTTTCTTAGACACAGGAAGTACATTTTCTAGTAGGAGGTTTGATTTAAAAAAAAAAAACAACCTTTCAATACTCATGGAACAATCAGTATCAAAAATTACTTGTCTTATAACCTTAACTCAAGAAAATATGGCTGGTGATAATTCAGGGTACATAGTTGTAAGATCCAGAATAACAGTAATTTTTGTATTTCAGGACTTAGTTTCTAAAGTGGGACTAATTCTTTTATAAAGTGGGACTAATTCTTTTAGTATGTACTTATATATTAAGATCACAAAGTTTCATGTACCAAAATTTTTTTTAAAAACAATTAAGATACCAATCAAAATAAACAGGTGTTTATAATGGAAAGAGAAACACATTTAAATACAATAGCAATAATGCCACTGTAATAATTCCTAAGATCCATAATTATCAATTAATTTTTAAAAATTAGCTAAATGTCCTTAAAGGGGGAAAAAATCTATTCCTTATAGTTTATTAGCTCTGTTAAAAGCAATGTCTCATTCTTACCAACCATTTATTATCACTAATTTTATAACCTGACTCACAAGACTGGCAGAAATAGATTACTTTACATCTGACTTTAGTTCTTTATTAACCAAATTCTCTGAAGTATGGTCTTAGAGACATATCTCTGACTCTTTTCCTTTAATCTTCTCCATCTCCACCCTACTCTTCTGCATCCAGGAAAATAAATAATTACCCAAGTCTGGCCAAATTTTATGAGACAATAATTTTAATAAAAAGGAATAATAAGAAGGTTTTCAAATTGAATTTATACCTTAGATTCTTTAGTTATGTAAAAAGGTACCATCTCTCTCCTTTCACCCAATAGTCCTTCTTCATCTCCCTAAATGTTTTTCTATTATGATTTTATTCATCCTTCAAATACTCTCTTGCTCTAGTGACTACCATGATAATCACAGAAGGTGACAGGCTGCCATTCCAAAGAAGATTTTTCTTGAATATGACATTCTTGTAGTTCTTTGATGCTTATTCAATCACATTTCCCCTCTCTCTAGGCTTTAGGTTTCTATGGTACAACTACTCCACTAATGACTCCTTGCCAGTTCATCAAAATCCAGAAGTTTGCTGCTACTTCTTGTGATTCTTAATCTGACAGTATTTTTTTGAATTGAAATATATTTTAAATCACAGTAGACCCTAAATAAGTCCCCCATAGAATGGTCAACAAATATGTGTTAAATCTATATAAGTGAGAAGTATTAGGGAAAAGTCAACAAAATGGGCTCAAAGATATGATTCAAAACACTGAAACTTACTTTTATAGACAATTTAAAATTTTGCCTGTAATAAAGTCACACTAAACAGAGGGCTCTTAAAAACCATATTTTTGGCCTAAGAAATTTAATTCTTCATAAACAGGAAATAAATCATAGCTTATCTTTTGTTCATATTAAAATTAAATTACCATGGTGCCATCTTGTACTTAGCTGACTCACAATTACTTGTTTTTATTCTCTTGATATTTATACTGCATATAACATATATATTTATCTCCCTTGTTTGAATGTAAACTCCTTAGAGGTAGGGATTGTTTTATTTTTTAAATTTGCATCTCCATTAAGTAGTCACTGAATAAATGCTCATTGATTGAACCAAATAGTATCTCATGAAGACTGAAGCTTAATGTTTCACAATGGCATTTTGAAAAGTACAATTCCTTAATCAAAAATGTTTATTAGCACTTTGGCAAAATGAGTAAAAGAAAAACAGAACACTCAAGTCCTATAATGAAGGTTTACAATCTATGATGGTAGCTAACACAGCGTTTTGCACATGCTTAATGAGTGCTTCATTCATTCATTCTTTTGAATCTTAGACTTAGCAAAGGACACGAAAGGTTAGAGTTCAATTCAGACCCAGATCATGAATCTCAAAAATCCACAATATATGGCCCTACAACTTGAAGAATTTCAGTGAGGATGAACTTACTACTCTCTCAAAGTAGTCTATTCCATTTTTAGCCACTCCCAACAGAGTAATTCCTTTTGGGACCTCCTTCTAAGTTGCTATAAATCCATTAGTCAATACTCTGAGTTCTGTCAGCCAACCAGTTCTGAAACCATCTCTTTTTCTCCACATAACTTCATCTTGTCCACAGAGATACCGTGAAACTCTGCCAAATGCCTTGTATACTATGTTCATATATACCGTGCGTATCAAGTTTATGACATTTCCCTGATCCCAAATAAACTAGTCTGGCAAACCAATCAAAAAAGAAAAAGAAGTTACTCTATGATGACTGATCCTTAATGAACCCATGATGTTTCATAATGCTTACCTTCTTTCTTCCTAAGAATTCTCTATTCATCTTTTGGTCTATCACAGTGCCTGGTACGCTGTAAATGCTTTAATAAATGCTTATGGATGGACATCTGTCACAACTTGTTCTATAATTTCATCAGGAATAAATAGTATCAAGCTTAGTGGCCTATTCAGAACCTTTGCCAGTTTCCAGTCTATCAGAACTGTTCTGATTCACCATAATTGCTTAGAAGAGACCAATAATGACCTAGGAATCACATCTGGAAGTTGCTTTCTTTTTAATATTGTAGGATATATTTCATTTGGACCAGGTGACTTGAACTCATTTTGAGGCAACTACATGATTTCTCGCCATTTCTTCACTTTTCTTATTCTGTCCTCTGTCTTTTCTAGTTTGAAGATATTTCCTTGATAAAGAAAACAAAGATATGGGTCGAGGAATTCCAACTGCTCTCTTCGGTAATTATCATACTCCACATACCCCGGGCAGCAATCTCTTTGATCTTACTCTTTCCTCAAATGTAATTTTGTGAGCTCTTTTTCATCATCTTCGACATTTGTCAAAAAAAAACTCAGTCCATGAAGGATCTTTGCCTCCCTGACACTATTCTTGAAGGACCTTGCAAAACTTTTATATTTTAAACTGTTACATATCCTGGTTTCTGTCTTTTGCGTATCTTCTTTTAAAATCTGAGTCTGTTCAGCCATTCTCCCAGTTCCAATATATACCTCCTTCTTCAATGGACTTAATTATGATCATGTAATCAGAATTTCATTCTTGAAAGTATTCTTTACCTCTTGGGTCAACTTTTCTTTTACTGTCTTAGGTTATAGGATTCTAACATTTTGAAATCCATTTTACCTATTCAAAGCCCAGGAAACAAGCCAGACTATGGTAAGTTTTACCTTCCTCTTATATTATAAACTTTAGGAATGGCATAGTCACTAACTCACAAGGTTCTGTCATCCCTACTTTAACAACTAGTTTTTCTTTCCCAGAATGATGTAGAGAAGAGTAGTGTTCCTTATCTCTTCTACTTTCTTAAAGATGAAATTATTAATACCACAAGAAATGACTTTTTAACTTCTCTGATTTTTGAAGTAAGATCTTTAGGCCAGAGAGTTGAAATTCTCCATTATAATGATAGCCTGTAAACTTTGAAAACTATTAGGAATTCATTATTCAACTCCTTCAATTGGTTTAGAATCTTGTATACTTTTTAGCACTCTACTGCCTCTTTATCTCTCCTTTGATTCTTATACAATTGCCTTCTCCTCTCCTGCAACACTCAGGCTCATGAATGATCTCATCAGTCAATATATTTTTGAAAAATACTATTACTATGGCTATCTTAATTGATCTATTCCTCTAAATAAGTAGTATTCCACAAATGTATTCCAATCACGAATCATATGTCAACAAGTTTCCATGATACTCCTGGGTTATTTTTACCATCCATGTTAAAGTCTTTAGTTTAATTTAATACTCATGTATTATGCTCTATGGTGTATCATCATGTAACACCACCAGCATCTCATCTCTGACATTCATTTTTTAAAAAAAATTGAGCTTCAAATTCTTTCCCTCCCTTCAAACCCTACCTCCACCCACTGAGAAGGCAAGCAATATTATATCATTTACCCATGTGAAGTCATGCAAAACACATTTCCATATAAGCCATGTTGCCAAAAAAAGCAAGACAAATAAAGTTTAAAAAAAAATAGGATGTTTCAATCTGTAGTTGGAGTTCATTAATTCTCTCTCTGGATATGAACAGCATTTTCCATTGTAAGTCCTTTGGAATTGTCGGATCATCATCTTGATCAGAGTAGCTAGGTCTTTTACGGCTGATCATCCTTACAATATAGCTGTTACTGTATACAATATTCTTTTGGTTCTACTCACTTCACTTTGCATCAATTCATATAAGCCTTCCAGGTTATTCCAAAACCATCTGGCTCATCATTTCTCATAGCACAACTGTATTCTATCATTATTATATAATACGACTTGTTTAGCCATTTCCATATTGATGGACATTCTCTCAATTTCCAATTCTTTGCCACCACAAAAAGAACTGCTATAAATATATTTGCACATATACGTCCTTTTCCTTTGATCTTTTCTGTCATATAGACCTAGTAGTGGTATTGCTGAGTTAAATGGTAGGCAGAGTTTTATAGCTCTTTGGGCGTAGTTCCAAATTATTTTCTAGAACTGTTAGACCAGTTCACAGCTCCACCAATAGCGTATCAGTGTACCTGCTTCTCCACATTCCCTTTAGCATTTGTCATTTTCCTTTTCTGTCATGTTAGCTAATCTGGATAGGTGTAAGGTGATACTTCAAAGTTGTTTTAATTTGTATTTCTCTAATCAATAGTGATTCAGAGTATTTTTTCATATGACCATTGATAACTTTTATTTCTTCTTTTGGAAACTGCCTGTTCACATCCTTTGACCACTTATCAAGAGGGGAATGACTTATTTTTATAGATTTGGCTCAGTTCCCTAGATATTTGAGAAATGAGGTCTTTATTAGAGAAACTTGCTAAAAAATTTCCCCCCAGTTTCTTGTTTTCCTTCTAATTTTGGCTGCAATGGTTTTGTTGGTGCAAAAAGTTTCTAATTTCAAGTGATCAAAAGGATAAATTTTATATTCTGTAATGCTTTCCTCAGCTCTTGTTTGGTCACAGACTCTTCCACTATCTATAGATCTGACAGATAAATTTTTCCATGCTTCACTAATGATACCACCTTTTATGTCTAAATCATGTACCAATTTTGGACTTATCTTGGTATATGGTGTGAATTGTTGGTCTTTGCCAGTATCTCATCTTTGATCCTCTTTCCTATCACTATTTCCTGTGGATTACTATGTGAGCTTGACTGCTCTTCTTTCTGTACTATGTCCATGTCTTCCTGCCCAACTTAACATGACAACTGGTCATGGTACTTGCTCAATAAATGCTTACTAAATTACAAGGAAAGAAAGAAATAATCTTCCATTTATCTCTTTATCCATGAATTAGGCAGATACGGTAGATCTGGAGGAACACTCATAATTAGAGTTTACATTTATATAGTGCTTAAAAGTCTGCAAGTCATTTTGCTCATAATACAAATATTATAATCTTTATCCTTTAGATGAGGAAATGGAGGATGTGACAAGAGGTTAAGTCATCTGGTTCCTGTCACAGGGCTAGTAAGTGGTACAGCCAGAACGCCAACTTAGGTCTCTGACTCCATGTCTAGTGTCTTTTCCTTATTACCTCTCTTTCTATAAACGATATGCTGTTAGTGAAAAACTAGTTAAGCTGTTTGTAAAGCTAACTATAAGGGGGGGGAGAGGCAGAAGGGATATTATCTGTCAGTCAATCAATCAATCAATCTATCTATCTATCTATCTATCTACCTATCTACTATTCTGGATAAGTACAAGACCATGAGTGATATTTCGTGAATAGACACAATGTTATTAATGTATATTTGTAGAATACTTTCTAGTCTGTAAAACATGTTCATACTTATTTCAGTCTCAAGACAAACCTGCAAAGTAGGAAGGACTGGTATTGTTCTTCTATTTTACAGATGTAAAAAAACAAGCTTCATAGAGCTCAAATATCTACCTCAAGACTATAAAGCCAGATATGTGGCAAAGGCGGGATGAAATTCCAGGTCTCCTTACTTAGTTTGTTGCTCTTTCCACTCTAACAATCATCCCTTAATAGAGAAAAAGAAATACAAAGGTAAGAACTTTAAGGGTCCAGGAAACCACTATTTCAGACCTCTAGGAAACCTCTAGGGCTCGACACATCCCTGGGAAGGTTCTATAGTAGAATCATATACTCTTCTACAATCTCTTCCTCTCCCACTCCTTATGATAACTGCTGTGGGGTTCTAGAGTTTTCCCTGAGTAGAGCACTAGAGGAGAGGTGGGAGAGAAAGATTGGGTGGTCCGAAGGGATATTAAAGCTGAGCTTCAAAGCCTTAGAATAGTAGTAAAGCCCATTCAGGATATAAATTATACTATACTTGTATATAGGTTTGTAAAATAAACATACATATTATGTAGAGATGCACATGTATGTATTATATGTATGGTATTATTAGCAACTGCTGGCTGAAATATAAACCAAATCCTTACCCTAAAATCTATAGGTTTTTCATTTAAAAATAAGTCAGCATTAATTATTTAGTTTAGAATTATTAGTTTACTAGAATAAGCCCATTTCTAATTATTACTAGCATAAATTCACATTTCCTGTATAAATTACTAATAAGGGATTCAAATGCTTTAATACAAAAGATTAATCAATTTATTATTAAAAATAAATACAGCAACTTTTCTTATGTAGATCCATGACAATGAATGTTCCATGAGACAATAGGAAACTGAAAACTAAATTATGCTTCCAACAATACTCAGTTCTATTCTTTTGCAGGAGACAGAAGAGAGTTGTAATTCAGTGGTTAGTTTTAGTAGCAAGCTGTGAGTGGCCTCTACTGGCTGACCAAAGGTTTCATAAGTCACTAAAGCTTTTGGGAACATATCCTACCTGTAAAATTATTGAAAGCTTCAGGAAAACAAGAGAATGTTCTTTATATTTTAACAAGAAAACCATTATGCACAAGGACTTAAACCTAATCTTAAATGCATGCTCAATGAAAAAGACTATTTGTGTGATGTCAAAGCAACCTACTGCTACTGTTAAGTGTTTCTTTTTCATTAAGAATTTGTATACATGCCGATTTATAATAATTAACTTAAATTTTACTTGTTATAAAGGGATACAAGTAGGCTTTTTAAAAAAATTGGGTCCATTCAAACAATTCTGATCAATGTTAACCATATTCTTGCTGCTGTAAATTGCTGAATTTCTTATATTAATGCTTAATATAATTTGGTGTAATAAGAAAACAGTAATAAAAATACTGAGAAGTTTTAATATTTTAATTATAAACATTTAATTCAAGACTCATTATGTACAAAGCCCTTTAGAAATCTCTCATTAGTACTGTTCTTAAAGTTCTTTTCATGGTAAGGAACTATTAGCAATTTTTGATTTAGATTCTCCTAAATATAAAATTGCATATTTGAGTTTGTATTCCTCCTTCCCACTTTCTGACCATTTAAGTTGTACCTTATGAAAAATGGTTATCATCAAATATTCCTAATTACATCAAAAAGTTATTGCATTTATAAAAAAAATTGTTATTGGTCTCATATTTAATAGTATTCCAGTATATTTCTATTCTCATTTCAGAATTCAGTCCCATTATCTTGCCTGCTCAAAACTGTTCACAGGGTTATCTAGCTGACATATAAGATAACCCTCCATCTCACTAGATACCACTGGGATATGACATACTGACTCAGGATAAGCCCTTATTATTAGCCTAAAATACACAGTGCATAAAGGAAACCCCTTGCCAAAGAATTTACTTTAAAATGTCTTTGTGATCTCGTACAAACAAAATCTCTTAAAAACCATGTTCAATTTATTAAGATCAGACAATATGTGAGAATTTCTGGATGCATTGTGATTTTTTAGCTATCTTTAAAAGTCAGGATGGAAAAATAAGGAATTTCAGAAAATGGAGTTCACAGAGTGTATTGTTTTTGGTTCGTAGTTTTATAAAGATTTTTCTCCAAAAAACCAAAACCCTTAAATTGAATAATCTTAGTCAAAAAGGAAGACTGTAACCCATCAAAAGATGTTAGTTAACCATAAACTACTTTTGACCCTTTTGAAATAGTGTAGAAGGGATGATGATCACATTCAATATGCATATTTGTGGCTATGTAGAGTTATAAATGTTTCTTGCTCAAAATAAAGTAACAAAATTCTACAATGTCCACCAGGAAAGCTTACTGTGAGACTTGTGAAGCTTTTACAGATTTGTTATGAATTACATAGAAAATCTCTTTGCTGGTAAATTCAATTTTAAGAGGCTGAAGTATCTATTTTCTTTTCTCATATATTACCTTCAGGAATAACTTTATCAAAAATTTCCAATTTAGGAATGTATATCATTGGCCAGTACACTTCTTGAACTGTCCAGGATTTTATGAAGTATTTCAGTCATCCCTCTTTTTTCTTGTATCAAATTGACATTGGTGCTTCATAGAGGATTCATTAACATCAAATGAAAAAAAATAGCCAATATTAAAAATTCTTTTTGTTTCAAAAGTAAATAAAATCAGATGAATATTATGATATTAAAGGACAAACGTTGACTGTGTACAAAGGTTGTGTACAAAGGTACATTAGCAATTGATGATTTAGCTGAAGGAACTAAAACACTTGGTATTAGTATAGATTCAATCAAAGGTTTGCTTTTTGTACTACACCAACTATTAATTATACCACCCCTTACACCTCCCACTTTGAGCAATATGTAAAAAATTTAGTTAATAAATAGAATTTATGTAATGCTTTAAGGCTTACAAATTGCTTTACAAATATTATTTCATTTTGATCTCACAATAAGCCTGGACCTAGGTGCTATCATAATCTCCATTTACAGATGATTAAAATGAACTATATATGTAATATAGCTAAGCATATAAATATATATACATATATTCCCTATAATTTTGTATTAGCTCTTCATCAATTAATTAACGATATTTTTTTTTCCTATGAGCTCCTCGAGAGTGAGGATTTAAAAAAAAAATTTATTAGTGAGTAGAGCACTGGCTCTGAGTTCAAATCTGGCCTCAGACACTTGACATACTTACTAGCTATGTGACCTTGGGCAAGTCACTCAACCTCAATTGCCTTGCCTTCCCCCCTCAAAAAAAAAACCCAAAACTTCTTATTCACAGTGCTTAGCATAATGCCTGGCATATAGTAGGTACCTGATAAATGCTAATTAACTCCAGAAAGTCAGAGGAAGTACTTATGTAATTTTCAAAAACTTATATGGAGTAACATACATTTTAAAAGATTAAACAATAAAAAACAGAAATCCAGTAATGCTTTTTTTTTCTTTCACACAAAGTATAGAATAGTGAAATCAATTATGATTCTTGTCAAAAACCTAAAATGTAATTAAGTGGCGATTACCAAGAGCCAGCTTGTTTTCATTAAGAATAGGTCATGACAGACTATTTTCATTTTCTTTTTTTGATGGAATTAATAATACTATTACATCAAGAAAAAGCTAAAAAAAAAAATATAACTAGGTTTTGGCAAAATACTTAGCAAAGTTGTTCATATTATCCCATAGACATAATGGGAGCTATATGATAGTAAATTTGAATGGATACAGAACTGGTTTGAATAACCAGAATCAAAGATTAGTCATTAAAAGACTGATGTCAACACTTAAAGACTAGAATGATGGGTTTAATCTTTAAACAAAAAAAGAAGTATGACAGTGGAAAAAAAAAAATCTTTGTATTTGGAGACAGGGGACCTGGGTTAGAATCTTGGGTTTGTCACTCTGTGACCTTGGGCAGCTCACTTCATTCACCTCTTAGACACAAGTCTCCTCATTTGTAAAATGTGGGGGTTAGGCTAGCTGAATTCTAAGCTTCTTCCTTTCTCTAAATCTATGATCTTATGATAAAATTTATCCCTAGTAATTTCAAGTCTTATACCTGAGTTTAGAAACCAATTTTACAAGTAAAGAATGGCTAATCTCAGGGTCAATATGAATCAACACTGTGATATTGCTGAGGGGGAAAACCCAGAGATTCAGGGATCTGAAACCAAAGTTCCCAGGGCAAGGTCTCCTGGAGTGAATTCACAGAGCCAAGCAATCTTTAAGTCAAGTTGGCAAAGTTTATTTCATGCTTTACAGTGGGCAAGAGTTCTTAGGGAACCTGCAATCTTTCAAGTGCTGCAGGGTGAGTTTTTATAAAAGGTTTTAGGAGGGAAACATGTCAGTTAGGTGTTTTGGGGTGGGATTATGAAGTGGTTAAGGTGTGGTTAAGGAGTGGTTAGTTCTTAAAGGAACATGCACTGCTCAGGTGTATTACAGAGAGTTCACTGGGAAATAGCCCAGAGGAAGGTTACTAGGGGGTGTGGTTTTTACTGTGAAACTTCACTAAGTTAACTATGGGTCAGGGCTAAAGGGGAATCTCTATATAGCTTCTCATCAAATGTCTTGCTAGACAAAATACTACATCTAGGATACATATTAGAAAGGTCAGTAAGTAGCAAATATGGTCATGACTCAGTGTATAGTCAATTATCAACATTCAGGAATCAATCTATAGATAAGCACAGCTGCTTACTGAGGAAGCAGAGATAAGTTGGGGCATGCTGCCCTTTAGCTAGAGAGAAACTGCTTGGGACAGAATATGTTTTTAGAACTGGATGTGGTTTTGGAATTGGGGTTCAGGCACAGGCACCCAAGCAGAGGCTGTTAGAATTAGGGTTCGAGCACAAGCACCCCATAAATTTGGCAGCCAAAACATCTAAAGAACCTCCAGGCTAGATTAAGAGAACTGTAGTATCCTGAATGACGGAGATGATAATGCTGCTATATTTTTCTCTGATGAAAATAGATCTTGAATTATGTTCAGTTCTAGGTTCCATTTTAGGAAGGATGTTGCACTTAGCAAGGTGCCAGGCAGGCACATAGTAGGTGCTTAATAAATGTTTGTTGACAATAAGGAGCATAATTAGAGGACTTGAAAGGGACTAGAAATCAGGCCACAAAAGGATTAGCTTAAGGGTCAAGTAATGATTATCCTGGAGAAGAAAAGACTTGGATGAAGGCAGGGAGGAATGACAGTTATCTTTAAGTGTGTCTGAACAGCTGTCCAAAGTAAAAAATTAGACTTGTTCTGATGGGGTCCCCCTTGAACTCCCCTTGAATCTTCCCATTAGATAAGGTGTTTGCCTGAGGCCATAAGCCTTTCTTTATTGCTAGGCCCAAATCTCTAGGCTAGCCCTTAACCTAGCCTAGCCCTCTGGCTAGTTTCCACCCTTGATCCTATCAAAGTGCCTATGCCTAAATCTCTTACCCTTAAACTAGCCATAGCCCTATATTGTCTGTTATCTCCAGGTAGCCTTCAGCTACTTCCCACCCTTAATTCCATTCTCTTGGTTCCAGGAGTCTGACCTCTAGTTACCCCAGTCCCATCAAGCTCCTCCTTAGGCTACTCCTCAAGACCCTCCCTAAACCCCTCTTCCCATCACCCCAGGACCACCCTAGATCCCTCCCACAATCTTTGAGTATATAAGTCTCAACCTGCCTCCATGAAGGTGCTCAGATTCCATCTGGCCCACTTGTGAAAACGGGGGTCACAAATGGTGAGATTTCTTAAAATAACCCATTATAGAGAATCTGTAATAAACTTCTCTTTGACTGTGAGAAGGCTTGCATCGAATTCATTCGAGCAGGACCCAGTGTGTTGGTATTCTGGGGTCCTGACCACCCTGAAAAACATAGTTCCCTGACCTCATCAGTTCTACCCGGCCCCAGGGAAAGAACTAGGAATGATAGATGTCAGGTTCAGAGGTGCAAATTTCAATTCCACAAATAACTAATAATTAGAACTCTTCAAAGACCTTACTAAGGGTCTTGAAGTATAGTTTGGATAACCATTTACTACGATTGGTGTGGATGATTGATTAAACCTATCCTTTGTCCTAGTAACTTGTCTCTCTGCCTTGTATCATATTTATTATGTACATGCCTTCTCCTTGACATGATAGTGTAATCTCGAAGGGCAGCTAGGTGAAACATTGGATACAGTGCCAGGCCTGGAATCAGGAAGATCTGATTTCAAATCTGACCTCAGATACTTACTAGATGTAGTCACTTAACTTTGTTTGCCCCAGTTCCCTCATCTATAAAAGACCTGGAGAAAGGAAGTGGCAAACCACACCAGTATCTTTGCCAGAAAACCCCCAAAGGGATCATGAAGAATTAGACACAACTGAAAACAACTGAAAAACAACAAACTGTAATCTCTATCTTTTTGTTTTCTCTCTCTATCCTTTCTCCCCGCCCCTTCTCTCTTTTTCCTCTACACGTGACTAAAACATGTAAGTCCATGGATTTTGTATTAGTTGAATTTCTCACGATCTTCAAGCATAACATCACATGGAGTTTATTCTAATAGTTTTGTCAAGAATTTGTAAGGGTAATAGATATTTTTTCAGTTTGAAACAACTTTCCATTCCTTAGACCTTGCATGTAATACTTGCTTCTCTCTTATGCTATTGTATTCCATTCTATTCTGTAATTATTTTTATCATTATACATGTGTCAGAGCATGTATTAATTATTTTTGTGTCATTGTTTCCACTTAATGCCAAGCTAACGCCCACAGTATATGTCATGAACTCAAGGTGCTTCGTATATGGATGGTAAAGGGTAGTTGCATCATTAAAATAAGCTGACTACAAAAAATACAAGAGCAACTGAGAAGCTAATAGTTTACTATGGCATGAGAAGTTATTCATTTGTATAAATTCAGAATCCTTGCCATTTACTATCAATGAGGTCAATATAGTACATTATGTAGGTACTTTGAAAATGAAATGAATTAAGCTAATTAAAAGAATCTCTTAGATATCTTAGCTTTACAACAGTCTTTTCCCAGGTTTACTATTTATTCTATTTTTATTTGGGTACCATTCTTGACCAAACACTGGACATACTTACCCAGTGTCACAACTTGCTGAAAAGTGAATTCAGTCCATTGATCAGATGTCTTGGATAAATGACAAGCTACTGCTTTCAGGAACAACAAATATGACTCAATTCCTTCCCACCCCTACCACCAATAGAAGTAATCAGAATCAAGAGCTAATCAATGCAATCAATGATGAACTGTGATGCCAGAGTGTTGAATGCTTCTCCTAGAGTGCGTCAAACCTCTTCTACATAATAAACTAGAGTAGGAAGACTGAAAACAGATTAGAAGAAATATTTTAAGGATTCACTGAAACACAGCTTTAATGCAATATAACTGTAAAAGGCAACTGTGGGAAAGTCAAAGCCTAGCATGCAGCAAAAAGGAATGGAGGAATTCTTTTTCATCAACGGCTTCCAGCAGACTTAAAGTTTAATAGGCAGAGTTGCAAAGAGAATCTGCAGCAGCAAAATGGAATTACCAATGCAAAAAGGATTGCTGATCAAACACAGCTCTAATCAGCCACACCCATATTCACAGATATTTATCACAGTCCACAGTCATCTTCTTACTTCACTGGTTCAAAAACTCTGTCCTTTCAATGATGCAAGTACCATCTCCACTGACAAATCCCTCTACGCATTCAGTAATCAGTTGCTGTGTACCTTATTGCCCCCAAACTGAATCACCTTATAGTAAATCTTCTGGGGATGAGGTTTTTAAAACTTAACTAGGTTAGTCCTTAGATGAAAGACACAATTCAACACTGGCTTATCCTTGATCTTTTCAGCTTAGTAGGATCTGCCAGAGATGGTCATCTCCATGGCACAATACGGCAGCAAAGGAGGCCTTTAGCAGAAGCCGATGTTGTCATTTTACAGAATCGTGATGTCCTGGCAACTGAATACAAAGGTCACACGCATAGGCCAAGGACAGCTCTTCCTGATACTGAGCTCTAATCCGGCTAGTTGTAACTTCTACCCATTGATCCTGTTCTGCTTTCTGGGACCAAACAGGTAAAGTCCAATTCTCTTCAATAGCATATTCCTTCACACTCATGAAGAAAGCTAGCATGTTCTCCTTCAATCTGCTCTTCTTCGGGCTAAGTATTTCCTAATTCCTCCATATGTCATGAACTCAAGGTCTCACAAGCTATTTCAATATCCTTTTAAAATACTCTGAACTGAATATGATACACGAAATGATGTCTGATGATAGGAGAATATTGTGGGACTATCACCTACTTATTACTGGAAGCTGGGCCTTTCTTAATATAGCCAGAGATCACATTAGCTTTTCTTGGTTATCATGTAAGACTGTTGAATCATATTAAGCTTTTAGTTCACTAAAAGGACAGCTAGGTGGAAGAATGGATAGACCATTGTGTCTGGAGTCAGGAAGACTCATCTTTCTGAGTTCAGATCTGGCCTCAGACACTTACTAGCTGTGTGATCCTGGGCAAGTCACTTAACACTGTTTGCCTCAGATTCCTCAACTGTAAAATGGGCAACCACTCCAGCATCTTTACCAAGAAAACCTCAAAGAGGGTCATGAAGAATTGGACCTGACTGAAAAATGACTAAACAACAACAAAATCACTAAAATCCTCAGGTATTTTTTTTTTAGAAAAAAAAAAAAAACACTAACCATTCCTCCTCTATCTGTACTGAGAAGTTAAATTTTTCTACACAAGTGTATGAAATTTACATCTACTAAATTTCATGTTATTAGATTCAGCTTGATGCTCTAGCCTGTCAAGATCTTTTTGGATCCTAACCATTCATTGTTTGAGCTATCCTTCATAGCTTTCCTTGTGTCACCTGTAAATTTGATGAGCATGTCATGTATACTTTTATTTAACACAGTGATAAAAGTTAGATATCACAGGGCCCAACACAGCTCCCCTACGTAGGGTGCCCATGGGAAATTTCCTGCCATATTGAATCATTATTTTTTGAATTAGTGAATCTTTGAATCTAGCCATCCAACCAGTTCTGAATCCATCTAATGTCATTTAGTTCATACCTCTCTACCTTTAATATAAGAAAATAAGATACTTTGCCAAAAGCTTTTCTAAAATCTAGGTAAATTATATCTACAACATTTTCCTTATCTGTCAGTTTAGTACCTTTGTTTCAATTGCTAGAGTTGAAATTTGGAATTGTTATGAGGGTTCTTGTGGTGCATGTAGTATTAGCTTGAGCATTAAAAACTGTTCATCATACTGGCTAGTACAATACACCCGTTAGAATCAGTTTATTATAATCTATGCAACAAAGTAAATTTATTTTACACCTAAAAGCAAATTTTGTTTTAAACTGCTTCTCTTTTCTATTAAATTATTTACAGATTGTGAGAAAATGTCCACCTGCTGGCCTCTTCTGTCACCACCACAAGAAAAAAAGTAAAGAATTAAGGAAGATTCTTTTACTTGGACCGAAATGTAAGAATTGTAGCCTAACTCCTATCATGTCTCTTGGAGCCTCATATATAACAGATCATCAGTATGTTATTGGGCCACTTATTAGCGAGTAAAAACTTTCACTACTGTGTGAGATTTCATGGCACGATCATTCGTTCCTACAAGCCTTTATTATTATTATTAAGCTTCTATTACGTCTGAGACACTTATGGGCACTGGGAATAAAAGGCAAAAAAATGAAACATTCCTTTCCCTATAAGGGCAGACATTCCTCTGGGGAGAAATAACATGTACAGGGATAGATCAACACAAAATAGGTGAAAACTAAACATAAAATGATTTCCTTTTTGGGGGGGGCTGGGTGAAAGGGGAGGGAGGGAGGTACTAAAAATAAGGAGAACCAGGTAAGAATATAGGAGGTTTTACTTAAGCTGAATCTTCAATGGAGTTAGGTATTCCAGGAAGTGAGGAAGCAGTTCACTCTAGGGATAGGAGGCAAGCTGTGCAAAGACATGGAGATGAGAGATACTAGGGACATCTAGAGAAAAAGAAAATGAGTTCGATTTTAGATACAATGCATTTGATATGCCTTTAACTGGGTGTAAATGTCAATAAGTAGTTGGTGATACTGGAATAAAATAGAGACAAGGGCTAGATGTATAGACCTATGAGCTAACTGCATTGAGATTACTGGACCCACAGAAGCTAATGAGATCACCAACAGAGAAGATATGAAGAAATAAGAGAATCCAGAATAGAGCCTTGGGAGATACTCACCATTAGGTAGAGATACACAGATAATGATCCAGCAAAAGATACTGAGAAGGATCAGTCAGACAAGTAGGAGGAAACTAGAAGACAGGTATCATGAAAAACCAGAAAAAGAGCCAATAGTGACTAATGCTACAGAGAAGTCAAGAGGCCTGAGAAATGACCAGAAGATTTAGTAATTAAAGAGATTGGTAATAAGCATGGAGAGAGTAGTTTTTGGAAGCCATAAGGAAACAGGACAAAAAGGTGAAGAGGAAATAGTTGTACAGCTTTTTTTTTTTTTAAGGCATTTGACTATTACAGGGAGGAGAGATATGGGATACTAATTTGAGTGCATGCTATATGGAGAAAAAGTTACATAAGTGGAATATAGTTTACTTAATCAGTTCAATTTGACATTAATTAATATGTAACTCCTGCCTTCACCTTTTCTACCTGAAATTCATTGGTTTCCTTTAAGACTTAGGGTAAATACTACTTCCTATAAAGTTTTTTCCCCCTAATTTTCCCATAGCTAGTGACTTTTTTTTGAGGTCAACTCCAATTTATCTTGTATATATCTTGTATATGCATGGTGGTTCATATATTGGCTCTATTAGAATGTGAGGTCTTTGAAGGCAGGGATTATTTTAGACTTTCTTTGTTCCAGCTCTTAGCACAGTGGTTGGCACAGAATAAATACTTTTTAACCTTATGACTCTATTTCCATTCTTTCTTTCCATTCTTTCCACCCATGTCTCCAGAGTTCTTTTCATTCATTTCATCTGTTGTTCTACTCAAACTCTGGTGCTTTTGCATTTGTTTCCAATCAACTACTCTTGTCTTAATATAAATTAGTATCTTCAAATTCTACAGAGATACCAACAGGAAGAAGGTAACTTTTTAGATATCTATAGGAGAAAAGACAGCATAATTATACTTCATGTAAAAGCAGGCAGGTGAATGTTTTATTACCATGATACGTTAACAGGATTAAATATCTGCCTGCCAGGAAGATATGGGTCTGTATGCATATACCAAACATTATCTCTTCCCTTCTAACTACAGGCATCTCTGTTCTTCTTTCTTCACAGAAGCCCCTCTGAAGAGCCAAAGTACCCACATACCTTCCATTTCTATACAGATGACTGCCAAATTTCTCTAACACTGGTTACCCTCACCTGGCTCTGTTCTCTATGTTTAGATGTTATGAGATTAGCTCAAATGCAACAAAGCTCAAGAATGAACTAATTACCATTCTGGATCATAATTCCCTAAATAAGTTGCTTTTCCTAAATCCCAGATTTCTGTCACTGGAAAGTATCACAATAATTCTGCTCTTGCTGGCCAGAAAGTTGGTAGACATCTTTTACTTGTACCTCTCTCCTTTCCCCTTTTTGCTCTGTGGACACACACACACACATACACACACACACACAAATCTGTGATATCCTTCCTAATTCTAAATTCTGTCATAGTATGGGCCATAGTAATTACAGAATCATGGTTACTTGTTGGTATAGTTGAAAATGGATTTAGGAGAATTAATGAATTATCAGAAAGTCATGTTTACTCAATGGAGTCATTCATAATCCCTATTAATCCAAATCTGCATCAAAGCCCAAGATGCCTGAGATGTCTTTCCTTTATAAATATGACACCATCAACTGAGTGTGAGTCATAAATTATTCTATTAGCAGCAATGATAGATTTCTTTCTCATGGTATGCCTTTATGATAAATAGCAAGAAGGTCAGCTAAATTTAGGTTTGCTTTCTGTGCCCATGAAATATTTATTTAACATATGTTGATTGAGTATCTACTATTTACAAAACTCTATTAAACACTGTGGGAAAGATAAAGACAAATAAGAGTTCTTTGTTCTCAGTGAGCTTACAGTCCAGTAAGGGCCAGAGGACATATATACAAAGAATACTACAAAGGCAGAATGTTTTAAGTAAAAAGAAGCAAAAAAAAAGTTCAGAAGCAGGAAAGAAAATTTCCAGCCAGTGGCAAAGGAGAAAAATCAAGGAAGGCTTCACAGAACACACAGTATTTTTAGATTGAGCTTTAAAGGATTAATAGGATTTCAGCATATGGATAAATGCACATAAGTGATCTGAGGTAGAAGGGACAGACCAAAAGGAATGTATGGAGCATGTTTGGGGAATGGGAAGTCTTATATGATAGTACTGGTCAATGCTCTAACAACTTAAGTCCAGTGGTCAGTGGCTTCTGTATAAAATTAAAACATGTTAAATTGAAAGAAGTACCTCTATGACCTTGGTCAAATCACTTACACATTTTTAGACTCAGTTGTTTATCTATAAAATAAATGGTTTTGATTGATAATCTCTAAGGTCCCCTCCAACTCTAAAATTCTATTTTTAAGGAACTGTCTGCTGTTGTTACTGGTGCCCGAATGGCTACCAAGGCGGGTTTTTCGATGCTTTTCCAATCAATCATAAGAGGCAAAGAAAGGTTTGTGTGGGTTCAGAGGTGAGACTTTTGCATATTTGCTAAGTAGTACCCCTTTCCATTTCATTTTATGGGCAACTTTCCATTTATATACATATTGACAATGTAATCTTCAACAAGACTATCTTAAAATACATAAAGGAATCCCAATGTACTTCCAACGTATATTTAAAATATAACCTTTGTACTGAAAAGCTGGTTATTTTTACAGTCCAAGAAGGACCATTGATTTTAAATCAAAGAATGGTTTACATTTCAAAAATAGTATATATTTTCTCAACTATTAGTATCTGGTGACTCTATCAACAAGATTGAAACAGATTGACTACCTGAATTTTGAAAAGGCCAACTGCCACATTGTTCCCCTGGTACTATGCAATGGCAGGTCAAACTTTTGTTCCTCTTGTCCTACAAACAATTTTCAAGCCCACGCTCAATAAATAAATTTGGTCTCAGCACTCCCAATCAGAGCTGCACAATCCCCTCAGTAGCAGACCTATGATAAATGGACTTATTTTCCCAAATCAAACACTTGAATTTAAATTCAGATGAGTTAATGCAAAGGTCAACATTGTAATCAGTTCTTTTGATCTTTATAGAATTTCTGGAGTAATACATAATAAATCTGAAACAAGGCAATTTGCAGCTCTGTATGTGTGGCTGGTAATAAAAATCTTAACGATCAGAGCCTTTATGTACTTAGGGAACGTTTTATAGTAATAGCCATAGTGAGAGCCTCAATGCATGGGGAATAATGACAATAGATAACACTGAAAGACATGATTTCTTGATTATTTATATTGTTTATTTATACATTTTATATGTATTTAAATACACATTTTCATATATCTATACGTGCCTACTCTATATTGAATTGTCATTTAAAATTTAAATTGCCTATTTTTGAGTTAATACCTTGGATTATAAAAATATACTCCTTGCTAAAACTTGGCAAAAAAAAAGGGATTAATTAAAAAAAAACTTCCAATTTAAATATTGCTCTTGTATTTTTTGCTTGATAAAGCATTAACAAAAAATAACTGGTCAAGGGGCAATCTCACAAGGGTTATGCAAATATGTTAAAAAAAATGCTTCAGGAAGGTTGGTCCCCTTCTGTAGTAGGCTGAATGACAAATACCAGTTTAAGTAAGTGTTCCCTCCAACTACTAGCATCAGATTTGTATTGCTGCAGGTTGGGGCTCTCGACTGATGAACAGGGTGGGCATGTTGGTTAAGTACTTTCCTACCAAATTACAAGGTTATGGACCTTTTCTAGGTTCCTCTGAATCTTCAGGTCAGGTTTTAGCTCTGACCTATACAGAATATTCTCTCAGCAGCCCCACACAGAGTACTCACTCTTTAAATTAGGCAGTTAGGTGGTACAATGGATAGAGTGCCAGGCCTAGAGTTAAGACGACTCATTTTTCTGAGTTCAAATGCAGCCTCAGAACTTGCTAGATGTGTGGCCTTGGTAAAGTCACTTAACTCTGTTCAGCTTCCTCATTTGTAAAATGAGCTGGAGAAGGAATGGCAAACTCCAGTATCTTTCCCAAGAAAACCCCAAGTAGAATTACAGAATCAATATGACTGAAATGACTGAATAACATTCTTTCGATTTAAACATTTATATTCCGGAAGAAAGTCTATGATTTATAAAAAGAAACACAAAAAGAAAACAAACTTTTCCAGTGCTTACCACAGTGCCTGGCACACAGCAAGTGCTTAATAAATGCTTGCTGACTAACTTTTCTTTCAGATTGTGTCTCCTAATCTCACCCAGGCTGGAAGCACAGGGCCCCATCCCAATGTTGATGTGCATGGAAGTTTTGACTGGCTCTGTTTTTCAGACCTTGGATATTTCATGATGGCCCTATGTTCTTGAAGGCCCACCATACTGGTGCCAGACTTGGAATGGACACCAGATTGGTTTTAGCCCTACTGCAGCTCTGAACTCCTGCACTCAAATGATCAACCTGCCTCTGACTCCCCTCAGGAGCAGAAATGACAGGCCTGTATCAATCACCATGCCAGGTTGATTTTCAATAATTACTCCAAGTACTATAGAATGTTTATGACTTGTTATATTTACAATAGAAATATCAGAACCTTAAATTTATGAATCATTAGCTAGGTAGGAATTCTAAATATTTGGACTACTGATTTTTTTCCCCATTACTTTTTCCTTTGCTTTGCAGACTAAATGACAGTCAACTGCATCTAAATATATACCCCTAATTTCATTAAGATAAAAAGCTGAGAAGAAAAGAAAAATGAATTGCTTTGGAACAATGTTTACCTAGATTTTTCTGTTTTAAGCCACCCACTATCTCATCTGTTTGTCATATATGAAGGTTGATTCTAGAAACACAAAGGGAAGACAGAATATGTGAAAATATTCTTTTTGCCCCCAAACTGTTTCTTGGAGAAAAGTATAATTTTTACCAAAAGTAAAAAAAACAACAACAACAACAAAAAAAAAACAAACAAAAATCTGAGAGGACATTTTTATGACAACTGCCCCAATACAGAGAAGGATTAGTTATTTTATTTCTTTTATGAATCTTGCTGAGGAAATTATACCTTTTTATGATATCTGGTCTTAGAATAGAGACTGAACTCATTTCTGCCTAGATCATTGCTTCTGATAATAGAACTATAGGAAGAGAAATGCCACAGAGGAGGCATAAAATAGTGATGCATTGAGTATTAGGTATAATTTTGGACAGTGATAGCAGAAAATGTATATATCCATCTGTATTAAGTAGATTTGCTAAAAGCAGGAGATTATTAATCAGTCTGTTAGTAAGCATTTATACAAACATTTATTAAATGCCTACTATGTGCTAGGTACTGTACTATTTGGTACAAGTACAAAGACAAAAGCAAAAGTATCTCTGTCCTGAAGATGCTTACATTCTAACAGGAGAGACTGTTTCAACAATCCGGCTAGCAGCTCTTGTGGGGGTGAAAGACCAACACAAGCCCAACAACAAGCACACTACCAGTACACTGTAAAAGCCCAGGTTCTTTTGATCTGTTTCACTAAGGAACACAACATTAAGGGGTTGGCAAGCTTACTTTAATTAAGCATACAAATACCATTCACTTAGTTCAGGGGAAATAGCCAGCACCCTGAACTTCGGAACAAATAACAAACAAATTACAAACATCGACAGACAGGCCAAATACAATTCATAGTTACCAACATCTAGGTTCAGCCTAGGAGCTCATAACAAGGGCTGGCCCAGATAGTCTCTGGGTAAGGTCTATCCTGCACAGAGCTGGGAACAGAGGGGAGCGGAGCTGAGCGGAGCAGAGCCCACTGTGGGCGGGGCAGACCAACGAGAGCAGGAGCTGGGCACAGAGTGCCCTAGCGCCCTGAATCAGTAAGCTATGGCAGTTACCAGACTTCTCAACCCACAAAAACAAAGACAACAGAGTAGGTTAGTGGGAAAAGCTGCTGGGGACAGGGAGTTTGAGGTTCAGCCACTGGCCCCGGGGGCAGTGGAGGTGGAGCAGCTACAGAACTACAGCTGCAGTTGCTTCTGGCCCCAGGCCCACCTGGTGGGAGGAATTAAGTGGCAGTTCAGAGCAGGAGTGATGAGCCTGCTGAAAATCTAAGTCCAGTCCAGATTGGGGGTTCTTGGGGAAGGAGGAGTGCTGGTGAGGCAGAGCTGGCGCATACCCCCAAGCGTGGAACATAGAACTCTTTAGAGAGAAGTCAGACCCCGCTGAAAAACTCAAGGGTCAAGTAAGTTGTCTGGGAACATGGCCAGGCAGCGAAAATGCACCCAGATT
>CM053626.1:241025813-241077074 GCA_028646595.1 Phalanger gymnotis | reverse complement strand
AAAAAAAAACTATAACCTCACAATGGTGTGAGGCTTGGAAACTTCAGGAAGTAACTCTTGATCCTAGTTCTAAGTTAGTAGTTTGAAAGAAAGCACTTTTAAATTTTAAAGTACTATAGAAATCAAGGAACTACCACAGGAATATGTGGAAAATGTGAATGAAAGGCTTAGTTTTTTTTTTTATTAAATTAACATTATTTCAGAATCACCATAACTTATTACTAGTCACCTCTCAAGTAACAGATAATAGCTGCTGAGGCCTTGGTGTGAAGAGAAAAGGGACCTGACTAGAAACAAGACACTGGTTCTATTTCATTACTTATTTTTTTGCTATTTTAGGGCTGTCTGTGGATAAGGGTTTCAGAAGCTAAGACAGGTCAGGCCTTGAGGTAGAAGGTAAGGTCTCAATAACTGGAGTTTTTTCACGCTAATGTCAAAATTAGCTTATCATTTATTTGTTTCTTTATCAGACCTATGATTTCACCTCTGTAGGGAGTTCCCTGTAGGGACTTCCTCTCCCACTGGAAGTCAGCACCGTCTCTGCAAATACAGTCACAAATCTGGGGCACTGAAAGGTTAAGGGATTTGCCCAGAGCTATACGTTCAATACGTAGCTGATGTACAACTTGAACCCGGGACTTTCTGACTTTGAGTCCATCTTTCTATCCCATATGCTAAGCTGCCTGTCCATCTAGCATTCGCCTACCCAAACAGCCGTGAATATTTATTAGGAGAATAAAGTTCTCAAAAGGAAATGCAACTGTTAAATCCTATTTGGCTTCCATCTGGGCCACGTCACTTTCTATGTCCTCTACATTTCTTAACCTTTTTTTAAAAAATAAATTAAGCATCTATTCTGACAAAACAGTGTCACATTCAGAAGTGATTCCTGCTCCTGAGTGTAGGTGGGGTGGGAGTATAGAAGAAAGCAGATAAGGACCTAATGAGCTCTTTCTATGGCTTCTAGAGCCATCCCTTCCTTTCCCACAACTGTTTTAGGACCAGAAACCTGTTGACAGGTAGACTAAACAAGCAGAGTATTTCCAATGATAATTAGTCTCATAAAAAAAGATAAATCAATTTTGCTCCTACCATTAAAAAGATGCCATTTTATAGTACTTGATTTATAGTTATCACTAAGATGCAATAGAGGATGATATTGATAATATATTGCTGGATCTTTTTTCTAAAAACTAGATTGACCATTTGGGTTAAAATTATATTTCTTCATCTTAAAGCAATTTTAAAAGCAGTATAAAGAAACCCTATTGACTTGACCAAGTTATTACAGCTACCAACCAAAGTACAGTGTTCACATTCGTAAAACACATGGTACAGAAAACATTTCTTACTACACATTAATTATATTATAAACATCATCTTCGAGTAGGAAGGACAATATATATCATATATTTTAACAATTCATATCATTTTGAACATATCAGGTCTTATAAAAAATCAACATTAGTTTACCTACTCTAAAGGCTGCTAAGGTATGAGTAGCAGAGGGAGCCACTGGAGGGGGAAGGGAAGAATGTCCATGTCCAACAGAGGATTTCAGCTGGACAGTGATGAAAAGTCCATATGTTACAGTGCCACCATAAATTATGTTGGAACGAATGGTCAGGCCACAGAGGGACTCCAAAAATAGGTTGAAAACAGCTCACTGTCTAAAAACAAATTGCCTAAATTCCAATACGAGAAAACAGTGCTCTTGACATATATTTTCAGGTGGCCACTGCTGTTTGAAGCTAAGTCTACAGAGATGAAATATAATATCCTTTGGTTTAATCTGGAAATTGTTATCTGAATAAGAGACTGACATGCAAAGAATCTGTAAGAATTTGTTGCTTTAAATATTCAAGCTTTATAATGAAATAAAGATAAAATGAATGAAGTCATGTTGTATGACCTAGGCTGAAAGAATGACCTTTCATTTGGTTACAAATAAATCTCGAACTCATTTGAGGAATTTTAATCATTTTAGGAATTAGTCATTGTGAACATATTAATTTGTCATTTATTTAAATATTTTAAAGAGAATTTAAACAATTAAAAAGAACTGTTCAACAGTATGATGATGAATTTATTTTGACTTTAAAAAACCAATAAAAACTAAATAAACTAAAAGGAATTTTAGCCTATTAAAAAAAGGGAATTCCTCAATTTTTGTCCCCTAACAAGCAAAATATTGATATACAGAAGATATTAAACAGTATGTTTGTGATCTTTATTTAAAATAGTCCTGGTTACAACTTCAGTGAAATAACTCAATGCTTATTAAATTCTTCATTTCTTTATTATGAAAATAATACAGAATAAATTAAGGGAAGGAAAAATCCAAATTAAATTATGTAGGCTTAATAAACTGTTAGCCAACGAACTCTCCTATTTTAAGGAACTATAAGACTTCTAAAAGAGAAAAGCAATTTGAGAGTCACTTATTAACATGCTATGTTGATTTATCCTATTGTCTTGATGAAACATCTAAGGACCAAAGAATATTCAAGATAAGCCTTGTTAAACTTAAGTAGTATTCAGTTTAAAAGTCTGGCAGGTATAGTAGCAGTTTATACATATTTCTCATTATCAAGAACTTTTCTCCTAATTTTTTTTAGGTCAAATCTTCAATCTTCAGCAATCATAAGCTATTTTAATCAATAGTAAAATATACAGAACAATGAACATGCTCGTATGGGATGATCAACATGACATTTATCATGAAAATATATTTTGACATTTTATAGGTAAGATAATAGTAAACCTTCTATTATCTGTATTACTTTTTAAAAAATATTAAAAACAATTTACAGTATACTAATGGAACAGTATATGTAACATAAAGACACAAAAATACTGAAGACCCTACTGCACTTCAGAATAAAGATTTCAAATTTGATTCATACTGCATTAAGGTTTATTTATATCATTTTGGAGATTGCATCTTAATAATGGCTAATACTATAACCAGAAACATAAGTTTTGGAGAAAAAGCATGACAATTTCCCCACATAACAGCAAAATAACCAAAAGCTTTCAAGAGAACAAACAATATCAGCTTGAAGTACCAAAAGTATACCAAACAATGTAAAGCCATATTGTTCCTCAGCATGAAGTGATCAGATATCTGCCTAAAATGATGGACAGCTCTGGCCTAGTGAACAGGCAAAAAAATCCCATTTACTCTCTGCCAGATGGGACCAACTGGACGCTTCAGCACAAACAACTCATCCTTCTTCGGACCTTCTTGTCCAGCTCTTGAGCTAGCTCCAGCTGATAATGATGGATATCAAGGCTACAGCAAAGTGGGTGACAACAGCAGCCTTGTTATAGCTGCCAGTCTTTCAGTCTTGTCATTATTACACATTGAAGATTTATTTGAGTTTATTGTTGTGCACTGGGTCTAGCCATTTGCAATTCATCACCTACTACAGAAAGTTCGAGATAGTGGCCATAGCTATAATTGCCACCTCCACCTGCCTCTGGAAATTACGAGGTCAGTACCTAGGGCAGTCCAGTCTTCCCTGAGCTCTACATGTCACGACAGCCACCACTGAGTGCAAAATACCAATCCTTACCTGCATTTCATACCATTTCTTTTAGAAATTACCTAATATGTTATTATTCAATAACTGACTTAAATTTAACAATAGTATACCATGCATTATGGGCAAACACTGAATTATTAGCATGGTGGGACTGAAGTAATGAAACTTAAGTAATGAAACTATTAGAACTCCTACCATTTGAATGGTAATGTTGCTACTGTAAAGTGCTATAGTTACAATGTGCTGATTCAATAATGCAGAAAACCATTAGCAAGGCTCATTTTCTTTATATAATCTGTTATAACCTAATCTTCGAAAAATCGAACTAGTATTTTGACAGAACTTTCAATGTAGTTAAGACTCAAATATCAACAAGAAATCATTTAATTTCTACTTAAGAGAAATTTAATCCACGCAGTGTGGATTTGAACATCACTACAGTATGATTATGAGAAAAAGTCAATTGTAAAAGAAAGCATCTATTGGCTGAACATTAAATCTTAAGTCAGCAATGGATTTTTAAAAATTACATATTCCATAATTTGTGATAAAGCACAGAGTTGGAATGCTTTTGTGAGATTCTGGCTACACTACTAGTTAGCATTCGATATGTTGCATAAATTACTTCAAAGTTCAGGAGTTTATATGATTCCAATATATATAAACATCTGATTCATTTATTAGTTTATACATTATATACAATGTTTAAAAGTTTATGATAATACTTCCCCTCATGCCCCTAGATCCAAGTTAGCATTGTCTGTTTGTTATCTGGTTTTCATGATGTTACAGGCACTTTGATTTTACTGAAATAGCTATTTTGTTGTTTCATGCCATTTAAAAATCAACCTGACAAATAATGCAGAACTAAGTTTGGATGTTAATGGAGTATAAAACACAACCACTTAGAAAGATTGCCTTTCTATTTTATTTTTCCACATCCGACAGTAGCCAATGAAGTTGTTGAAACAAAATTAAACCAAAGATCACAACTCTAAGTAGAAAATTCTGCTCTGAGTTCTCTTCTAGAAAAGTGTTTCATTGATATGCCTCAATGGTTTCCTAGTAAACCAGCGAGAAGTTAGAAAACATTTGGAGTTAGAAAAGATTTCACTTTTTATTTTCCTCCAGAGTGACAAGAGTAAGTCTAAAAATCTGGAGGTGGGGGGAAACGGAATGTAATGGCATGTCTTTTCCATTGTACACTTAAAGGGCACAGTAGGGTAACAAAGCAAAAAATCAGTTACTTTCCAGTAAGATGGTTGACTCAAAGACTGAACTCCTTGGTCAATCATTATAGGTTCTAACTTAGACATCGGAAGGCTAGGTGAGAAAAGAGATGTTCATTTTCCTTTTCCCTTCCTCTGTAGGCTAGCCAAAGGAAATATAAAATATAATATATAATAAACAACTTTTGGTAGGCTTTTTATTACAAACTATTAATCCTTTTAATAGGCAAAGAATGACTGCTTCAAATTCTATTCAATATTCCTCTCCCCCCAATCACTTGGATGAAGGCAAATTTTTAACTTGTACAAATGAGTAAATCAATCATTCAACAATCTTTTATTAAGAGTCTATTATAAGCCAAGCAAAGTGCTGGACAATGGGGATAAAAAGACCAAAATGAAACAGTTCCTCACCTCAAGAAGCTTATATTTTATAGTGAAGATCAAATATAAAGTCCTATATTTGGCATTTAAAGCATTTAACTTGGCCCTTTCCTACTTTTTCCAGACTTCTTATACTTTATTCCCCTTGGCTAACTTCATGATATAGTTACATTGACCTACTTACTTCTCTTTAGGTACAATGCTTCATCTCCCATTTCTGTCCTTTTGCACTGACTGTTGTCCATACCCAGAATGCTTTGCCTATCAGTCTTCCCTGCCTTCTTTTAGGTTCCAGCTCAAATTCCACCTTCTGCAGAAGTTTATTGTATTGTATACCACCCCACCCCCCCACAAATATTTACAAAATATATGGAAGGCATTTGGGAGTAATGTGAGGCATTAGTAGCTATAGAGGCATAATCAACAAAGACAATGACCTGGTAAAGGAAATAGAACTTAAGATGAATAACTAGGGATTCTAGAAAGCTAGAAGGTATAGCTAATACAATGGCTGAGAGAACTAAGATTAAAAAAAAAGATCTCAAGGTAGAACTAAGAAGACTAAAACCTAGAAGATGGAATTTAATATGGATAAGTATGATCTCAAAAATAACACCAACAGCAAGGGAAAGATAAAACATGTCAGAGTTTAATATAAAAAAGTTGGAGGGGTATTAGTGGACTGTAAGCTTAATATCAGTGGGGTAAGATGTAATTTTTTTCAAAAGCTTAAAAAAGTAAGAAATAGAAGCAGAAATGGCTAAAGTAATTTTAAGCTACATAAATAGAAATATTGTCCAAAACACGGATGACAGTCACAGGTAGCCAGATTTTGACTCAGAATAAGGGAGAACTTCGGAATGAGATGTCTCAGTAAGTAGTGAGCTTCCCATCACTACTAGAAATGTTCAAAGGGAGACTAGAAAGAAGTTTTTGGAATGTTATAGAAAATATTCCTGCTTCAGATAGGCCTTGGACTGGATGACTTTTAAAGTTGTTTATAATGCTAAGATACCAAACAAAATCCAGGAAACTATAGGTATTTTTTTTCAATTTAAATAAGTATTTGTTAAAATTGTATGGTTTAAAATGATTCCACTAATTTTAAAATCATAGGACTTTCGTGAGAGAGAAAAAAAGATTCTGTTCAAGTTTAAGCAAGGCTGATGGCCAGCAATAGAGTTAATGAGGCCCATAAAATTCTATGATTTTGTCATTTTAAGACATTCAAATTTAATATCTTATAATAACTGGGAGATGTACTGAGTGGTTTCAAAGTCAAAATATAATTAGACGTTATACAACAGAGATATTTCATTCCATCTTGTAATTTCTTTTTTAAGTAAATAAGTGTATAGTGGCTTTTAACAGAACAGTTAAAGTTTGAGTAAACAAATATTTATAATAGAGATGCTATAGTCCGTTGTATCAGCAGCACTACAGATGCTATTTCCAAAACAAACGATACCATAAATCAGAGAAATTAGCTTTTTCAGTTATATTTTGTGATTTCAACACATGAACAATTGTGATTTCAACAGTATAGGCTGCCCAATGATGCAGACTGTAATCTCTAAAGCTTATTTTACTATTTCATGATTTGCTGTAAGTAAAAAAAAAATATCCATTACCTGATGGCAAACATAATTATCTAATGTCCAAACTTAGGTAAGCTTAAGTGTCCTGGGAATAACAGCATCTATACCACCAGTCCTGTTTCCCACCTGGCCCCAAGAATCACAGGTAACCATAGCTATGATGACTCAGAAAATAAAATTCTTGCCAGCAAAGTCTCTGGCACCATTAAATGGTTAAACATTAGAAACTGATATATGATTTTATCAGTGGAAATGACATTAAAGATACATTGCCATCTGCTTTACCATTCCATCCTAAGTATCATGGGGACTAACTTGCAGCTGAAAACCTATATTTATTACCTTCTCTATTAGAATATGAACTGCCTGAGAGCCAGGACTATCTTATTTTTCTATTTATATCTCCAGTTCTTAGTACAGTGTTTTAAACATAGTAAGCACTTCCTTCCTTCCTTTCCATTTCAACAAAAATCCCTTAATAACCTGAGTTACACTGCATTGTGCTTAAACCTGGATATTAAAAATTTGGATAAAATATAGTCTCTACCCTCAGACAGTATAATACAAACATATCCTACACTTTCCCATCTTTGTCTTCACTACATTGGTACCTCTGCTGAATCCTACTTATCCTTTAAATCTCTGCTTAAATACCAACTACTTCAAGCATTACTCCTCTGATCTACCCATAGGTAACACCCTTCTTCTCTCAGGCCTTACACAATTCTTTATTTCTTACTTCTCTACTGCACAGAAACAAACAGGCATATACATATGTGTATATATGTATACATTACAATACTAAATAATACATGGTATCACTAGATTATATTCTCCAATACTGTAGGACTCATTTCCTATCTAAATTTTCTATCTTCTACATTACTTAGCATGATGTCCTACACACAATATGGACTTAAATATTTCTTTGTTGTTGTAGAGAGTAAAAACAAAGTACTAAGTGAAATCTGAGGAAAACCTTATAAATAGGAAGGCTTCATGGATTCAACAAACAAAGAAGTAAACAGGAGGCCATTCTAGGCACTGGGAATTATGCTGAACAAAGGCATGGATGTGGAAATATATACAGTATGTTCAGGTTAACCAGGGCACGGAGTATGTAAAAGATAATATGAGATGGCTGGGAAGGCAAGTTGGGGCCAGATTGTGGAGGGCCTGAAAGTCAAGTCAAGTAGTATGAATTTCAATCTGTAGGCAACAGTGAGCCATTGAAGATTTTTCAGCAGAGGAGAAATGACCAATCTATGCATAAGAATATCAGTTTGGTTTTGTGAAAGATATATTCAAGGTAAGAGAAGAGTGGCAATGGAAAAACTTATTAGAAGACTGTTAAAAAGTGCAGACAGATAGCAACAAAATGAAAAATAACAGTGTAAATGTGGATAAAGGACAGTTATGAGGTAGTGTGAAATTAGAATCAAAAGTACTTGAGAATGTCAACATCACTCAATCAACAAGTATTTTTAAGTACCTAAGTGCCAGACACTGTGCTAGGAACTGGATATGCAAACCATGGGACAGAGAAGAATCAGTTATAATTAAGGTTTTGAAAATGGTGGTACCATGACAAAAACAGTTATTTAGGAGAAAATCTTGAGTTTGGGCAGAGGATAAATATATTGAGACCTTGGTCTTAGTTCAAAGTCTTCAGCAGCCATGGGTTACCTTCATACAGTGGACAATTAATAGCTAGTATATACACAGTGCTTTAAGATTTGCAAAGTACTTTATATGGAAATGAATTTGATCTTCACAACAACCCTGTGAGGTAGGTGGTAATAACATTCCATTTTAAAGATTGGGGAGATTGAAGCACAGAGCGTTTAAATGACTTGCTCAGGTTCACACAGCTAATAAGTGATTGAGGCAAGATTCCCAACAATGTCTTCACTCTCTCACCTTTGAAGGAAGGTACAGGTGAGAAAGATACAGCTGTTGTCAGTCAGAATGAAAAGTACTGAATCAGCAGGATATGCACAAAATATCAAGGAAAGTACTCAGAATAATGTTGTATTAAAATATAAAAATTTTACAGTCCTAGTCAGCCTCCTTGCCCCCTCATCTCCTGGCCAAATCGGTGAACTAAGGTTCCTGAAAGCTGTAAGATCTTTCTTATTTCCCTTCTACGGGATAAAAACAAATAGCTATTATCATGATGTGAAGAGGAAAGCAGAGCTATACTTAGCTGGGCCAATAAGTAGCAATTATCTTTCAACTGCCCTCATCTCTTCCTCAACTACCCCATCTCAAAGATATCAACCATTCCTTCTGGAAACACCCACTTTACACTCTCTAAACACCAAATAAAACACAAAAGACACAAGAGATAAGGGGTACAGAAATGTTGCAGCTCTCAAGGACTGTGAGTAATCTCATTCTCAGTCTTCTGTATCTAGTGATAAAACAGATCCCAGACAAGCTTAGCCTATCTTTAATTTAGAAATCAGTAATTTTTCTGAAAAAGTATGCCAGGTGTTCATTTTATTCATTTATTGGTGAGTGAGCTCCCTTCTCTTTCTTGCAACTATAGAGAAAACACTTGTAATATGTTAAAAGATCGAGAAATCTTTTTAATTACAATACTATCTAGTGTTCTGATTTACAGACAAAAATATCAGTTTTGTAAGCAAAGTAAAATACAAGCCATAAAGACACTGGTTTTGTTGTGATTTTTTTTTTTTGCTTTTGTTTTTGAATTAAAACTAAGTTTTATTGAATACAATTTTATTTTAAATTTGAACACAACTCACTTTCAGCTCTCTTCATTTTGTTCTGACCCATGAGATAAGTTTCTCCTTTGCCCATTAACATATTAGGCAAATCCATTTTAAAGATTATTTTTAAACTTAGAAGGTTGTCTAAATGCTAGTCTAATGCAAAAAGCAACATGATTAATAAGCACTTCATTTTAACTGGCAAGGGAAACATCACAAGTTATCCCATTCAGGGTATTTTGTAAAGAGAAAAAAAATTTGTTGTAAAGATGCATGCAATGAATCCACTTTTTACACTCTATTTTTTTCAGTCGTTTTAGTTAGGCATTTGATTTTTTCCCCTATTGCCATGCAGCATCAAAACAGACATTTTAAATTATAACATAAGACATGAGGAGGGGTAACTGTGCATCTGCTACAAAACTTAATAAAATAATAATAAACATGACTGCTTTGCTGACAGGAGGGGCTCTGATGTCATTAGACCTGCAGAAAAAGGTTTATCTGAAAATGTATGCACAGCAGTCGCTGCAAGATAAAATTAAATTTGGGCAGTAAAAACCGAAAAATATGTGGCACTTCAAGCAGTCAGAGGATTTACAATGACATTTGTCATTTTGCTTTTTAAACGTATTTCAGGCACTTCCACCACAGTTGGCTCAATATGGATTTGATTTTTTTTCATGGCACAGGATTTTCCCATTTATAATTTTCAAATTTTGATATGTATTAAATTCACTTTCAAGATGCGATCTGCAAGTTTCTATATTTACTCTATCTTCAATATTCTCAGACCCTTAAAAGCTTTTCCATTTTCTTCTAGTATATCCCTCTGGCTATTGTGGCTAACAGAGAGCCTAAGTAAAATAAATAGCAATTAACAGGTGTACAACATTTCAGCACCCAACAAGGGTTTAAATTATCCTTCTCTATGCAACAGACAATCAAAGTAAGCTAATAACAACAAAGAGCAGGTAGGAAGGCACCTTTGGAAGATATGGGTGAACACTGGGGTGAAGCAAAGTAACCCATTCTGCTCTTGAGCTACCCCAAAGTTGTCTACTGCAGGGCCAGAAAACGACTTCTGTACACAATCTGGTTCTGTGGGTGCTGGTCCTTATGAAACAGAGACCAAACAAGCAACTTCTTGAGCTTTCTCCAAACAGATTAGAACTGGACCAGACCCCTTTGGCTCATTCATATGCTTTGGAGCCAACCTGAATTCTGAGTGGATCAATTAGTCCATAGCCAAAGCTTCTGGGTCTATTTACTTTGTATGATAAGCGTCTAGTTCTAATTTGCTCTGTACAACATGGGCACAGAGGTAATCTTGGGGAGTGCCAGAGTCAAACCAGGAATCCAAGGGGCACCCACAACCTGGCATTAGTGTCAGGTTGTAGGAGATACCAAATGTCCAAATGCTTCTGATTAAAAGCAAAAGTCTTTTACATATGTCACTGATAAATGACGTACCCACGGGGCATTGATGAAGGGTGCTCTTTAAACGTAGCCCTGGATCAGAAGTATGTTACAATACTATTTCTTTGGACTAAAATTGTAGCGCTAATTTGTAGATGCATTCAAATCTTATCAAAGGGCTCAGGAATAAGACTATTTAGAGTACCATTTGAGGGAAGACTGTACATCATAAAGTTAGAAAGGATCTTGCATTTATCTAGTACATTTTCCAACTTCCAGACAAAACTACCCCAAAGGTTGATGGCACAATTTAGTAATGCATCTGAAGAAAACTCAAGATACATATATCTTACATTTTGGGTCATCAATACATCATGTGTATTCATTTCTTTACTATATAAAAATTTATTTTATTAAAATATAAGTAATTGGTGGGTAGTAAAAGTTACATATAGTTGAATATAAAAATACTCAGTTTGGTCAATCTCACTTGACATGAGTAAACAATACAAGACTGTGTTGTGCAGTTCTAATTTATTTTATTGTGGTGAAATCTTAGTTAGCCAACTTTTAGCACTGATTGATTGGGATAATCATTTTTGCTAGGTTCCAGGTCAAAAATAAATATTGAGGTAGCTGCAACCTTGGATTCTATGCTCAGGAAACCTTAAGTAAGATTCTCTCTCTAGGTTTTGAGCCTGGCTTAAGTTTCACCAGTTCTTCTTGAATTAGGAAATTTTTAAAAAGAGACAGAGGGAGAGAGAGAGGGAGAGAGAGAGAGAGAGAGAGAGAGAGAGAGAGAGAGAGAGAGAGAGAGAGAGAGAGAGAGAGAGAGGAGAAAGTGGGGCAGAAATAAGGGAGGCCTTATTGGAGGCAGGAAATATGATCAAGCTTTGTCTGTATCCCCTACAATTTGCTATCAAATGCTTTTGAAAGGCATGGTTTTTAGGTAAGTCAGCAGAGCAAACATTAACTGGCATGAAATTTTAGGGGTGCAGTTAGTTGGCCCTTTCTTTCACAGCTCTGACACCAGTGTTCTTCAAAGGGCTGATAATGTTCCCTCAAGTCTTTGGAAGTTTCTAGCTTTGAGCCCATTTTTGTTAATTTCACTGATGTAACTGTCAACATTTGGGATTTCAGTCAAGAATGAAATACCTCAAAGATGATAGTTCCTGAAATTCCCTTATATAACAGATAAATTTCGTCAACCCATGTGTGCTTTCATATTTTTAATATTTTTCCTTGCTTCTCTCTCAATAACGCTTTGCATTTTCCAACATTTTAATTGGTACAAAGTGTTATCTGTTGCTTCTGTTCCCAAGTCTCTGCTTTGAAAATTTTGAGTTAACAATTGGTTGAGCTAACTCTACAAGTTTGCCATATACAACACTGAGATGGAGTCCTGCTCTCATAGCCTTTGACTTGAGTTTGTGAAACATCCTTTATTTATTTATTTACCTAGAACTAAAGAGCCCACTCCTCTGCAAATACAGTCTTTCCTTTAATTCCTTGGAAATTTTTACAAAGGACCACATATATTTGATGACTAGACCCTTTTTCTAAGTCTAGTTTTGAGTAAAGCCCAAAAATTTGCTATAGGGTTTAAGTCAGGTAAGTTCCCAGGGCAATGAAGTATGTTTATTTCCATTATTTGAACGAATTTCTTAAATCATTTGTAACATGTGGCATGGTGCAAGGTCACACTGAAGTATCCCATTTCAATTTGGAAATTTTCTATAATTAGAAAACACTTCTGTTTTTCAATATATGAACAGACTTATTAGAGTCCATCATTTCCTAATAGTAAGAAGACATACAGGCCTATTGGAAGTAAAACCAGACATCACGTCACCTGGACCATACACTGAAGGCTAGAGAACTTAACTTCATATAAGTGAAATATGCTTTGCAGCCACACTGTGCTAGTTGGTGATTGCCTAAGTCACAGAGTGGAGTGGGGGCAGGTAGGTGGCACAGTGGATAGAGTGCTGGCCCTGGAGTAAGGAAGACCTGAGTTCAAATATGACCTCTGACATTTACTAGGTGTGTGACCCTGGGCAAGTTACTTAACACTGTTTACCCTAGCTCCTCAGTTGTAAAATGAGCTAGAGAGGGAAATGGCAAACCACTCCAGTATCCTTGCCAAGAAAACCCCAAATGGGTTCATGAAGACTCAGTCATGACTGAAAAACAACTTAACAGCAAATGTTGCTGGGTACATCTAGGACCAGTTTCAGAAATATTTCATTTCAGTTTCCAAACATTTCCTCATAGTCACCATGTTGCTCCATACATACTTGTACACTTATCCTGCTTCCAATTCTGGAATCATAATCAAATCAATCCTATCATTTCTTCCTGGAAGGTTATGCCATTCTAGTTCCCTTCTGGTTCCACTAACCATCCCTGTAATTTTCCAAACCAAAACAGTCTGTTCAGGTAACAATCCCCTTATATGTACTACTTCACCTTTTAGAAAATGAGCTTGTTGGGGCCAGGGACTTCACTTTGTGTTTGTACCCTTAGCACCTACCAAGTGCTTGGCACTTTAGCATGCAGTAAATAAATACTTTTCCATTCATCATTAACTGTGGTTTTTACTGGTATTCTCACTGTTCATAAAACTTCAAGAAAACGATGTTCTACTATAGAGGAATCAATAACAACTCTTACAGCTTAAGGAGTTCCTCTAAAAGTCTTGATTATTTTTTGAGGATTGATTAGGTTGTTCCATTTCAATACTTTATTAGTTCTTGGTGACATTTTTCATTTTCAAACACATTCCTTTTGACCTTTGGTAGAACTGATTATATTTCATTGTGGGCTTGAATGTTCCTTGAAACACTTGATTGTCCCATACTAACAACTGCTGCAACATTTCTTGGAAAATTAGCTCATTTGTTTTTTTTTCGGAGGAGGTAGATCTGGTGAAGCTCAGACATTCTGAGGCTGCCTTTTGTTACTAGAAGCACACATGTATCACAACTGTGTTGAAATATCAAAGTTATTGCTTATCTCAAGTAATTAATACATCACTGTAAATTATAAATGTGTAGTGCTATTTGGCAAAATATCAATTCAGAGAAAGGAGATATCTGGGGCTGGAATGCTAGAAAGTTACAGAAGAGCTAGAACTTTAGTAGGCCCCCAAAGGGTAAGCAGAATTTTGAAAGGAGATAGGAAGGGGCAAGGAATTCCAAATAAGGAGAACTAAACGAAGAAAAGAGTCATCCCAAGTACCAGGAACAATGAAGCCTGCCTGACTGAAACTGGAAAGCAGCAGAAAAGACTGGACAATGAAGGAAGGGCCAGATTATAAAGAACCTTGAAATCTCAGAGGATTTCTACCACTTCTCATTTAGTCTTCATCCTATAATAACCTCAGCCAAATGTTCACCACTCCTCCTAACCTGATATGATAATTCTTTATCATTATTAAAATAGGTATGTGAGGGAGAACCAGGCAGATGATGATAACATTCAAGTGTGCTACACTTTGGCCACCACCCTCACATTAGTCAAGATGGATTTTTATTCTAAAATGTAAGCTGTCTCGCTTATGAAGAATAAACCCTCCTCCTGCTCATCCCACCCTGGAATTCTTTAAATCACAACTCATTGTTCACTCAGTGAGAAACCACAGATTAGAACAGGAGATTCTCTCTGCCAACATCAACCATAATGTGTCTTTAATACACTCTTGTAAACTTGCAATCACATTTTTTGTTATTTACTTGTTCATCTGTCTTGTCTAGTGCATTAGCCAGGGACTGTTAGTAATATACACTTTGGAATCAAAATATTGAGTTAGTACAGTAAGTGTCCATTGATTGTCCAATAAACACTAAATGTTGTAAGGGAAAATTTCATCTTTCTAGGAAAACCTACAAAGGATGGATAATGAAAATGAGTAATAAACTATCTTTCAACCTTTTATGAAACAAAATTTTAATTCTTAGAAGAGAGCCATAGGGAGTATTTGATGATCAAAGACCTAAGCATCTTTAAGGAAGAAATTTGAGTTTTCTCTATTAGAAATTTATTAAACATGCATTTTTTTCTCATACTTTAAAAGTTTTGAAATTCCCCTACAATTTTTAATGACTGAACATTCAGGTATTAAGAATGTACACTTCCTTCTCGAGCTTAGACATAAAAACACTGTAATCCATTTGATTAGAAGTAATTAAAGCCTTAACTGCTATAAAGAAAATACAAATGCTGGTCTCTCCTATATGCTGCTGTAAACATATGTCAAGGGTAGAAACAGAAAGGGCCTTAAAATGTGTATAATTGATACATTTTATCTGTATATTCCAGAATAATTTAGAGATATAAAAATATAAATTACTCAAATAGCTCAAAAAGTTTCTTTAAGACCTCATTTGACATGTGATAAAAATCATCACTTAAAAAGGATAACATTATTTGCAAATTGAGCAAGAGGACCCGATGATAGCCATATATAATCAGTTGTCACCTTGCAGCTCAATTAGCTCTCATGTAAAAACGAGGCATGTAAGGAGAAATGAGGTTTTGACATTATCTCTGCCAGCAAGATAATTACACAGCCTTCATTTAACAGTAGGGCAACACTACTGTAGCAACAAATTAACTCAGCTCCATTTGCAATTCATGGTGTGTTTTCTCATTTAATACCATTTGTCTTACCCCAAGTGAATGTTTCCATTAGTTTTCTCCAGTACAGCAAATACTCAGTTTGACTCCACATATTACATCATCGACTCAGTGCTTCGCTTCCAGCAACTCTGTGAAAGCACACTTGAAATCTGATATAGTACTTTATTTTTCCATTTTAACTAAACTTTTCATTGGTTTACAATCAAACAATATAGCAGGTGCTCCTGTACTGACTGGTCAAGGATAAGAAATTATTTTAGAAACTAAGGGTAAACTCTTATAATTTGTCAACAAATCAAGATGAGAACTCTGATTTGTTTTAGGTGTCTTAACAGCCAAGTCCTAAGGTGACTATTATTACATTCAGCAAGTACACATGGCTGTTAAAAAGGTACCACCACAGGGCATATTTCAGGCACATAAAATCAAAGGGAATACTTAATTTTGAGATCTAATTGCTGTGACAAAAAAAAAAATAACCTCATCTATTTGCTTTCTTTTTCAGGATCTGCATTTACACAAGGTCCTTAGCTTGAATTTAGAGTTCACCAAAGCACAGGGCTGTACTGGGTTTGGGTGTATAAAAAGGGAAGAGGAGATATATTCTACAAGGTACCAGGTTCTAGAAAAAGAAGGCTTCTAGAACTCAGTGATATGTTTTATAGGCCTGTCATATTAGAATTTAGATTAGACCCAACACAGTAGTATTAAATGATGTACCCAGTTGTTATTTTACTTACCAATTTATTATTTACTAAGAACTTGGGTTCTAGAAATGCTTATTCTAGAAAAGCAGCTATGTAAAGCTAAATATACTTATAAACCTTTTTTTGATTAACATACATATACAAAAAGAAATCTAATCCTATTTGAGAAATGTGGATAGATAATTTAAAATAAAAGGGACTACTGTACTTAGAAATACAAAACTCTAGATGTAATTTTAGAAAGTTCTTAAAGAAAAAACAAGAGCTACTTTCCAGTGGTTTTATTTCAATTTTCACAGTGGTAAGCAGCAGCTGCGTCTGTGAAAACTAGGTTATTCTGTACTTTCAAAAAATTACATACTATAAAAATTAGTATCTACATCTTTTTAACCATGCAGTAGTCACTACAAATGAACATAAAATCCCACATATTGTTCATTTTTCCATATTTTTAAGAGTACCTTAACACACTTGGTTTCTTAAGTTTTATTCACAGGATTAAATTTACCAGAGTTTCTTTGGTTGAAACCTGGCAGCAAAGAGAGGGTAGCAAACACACATGTCTCTACTTAGTTTTATAAAACTAACAATGTCTATGATCCCTATGGTCCACTTCTGGATATTCTTCAAGATATCAAAGTTCTTCCTAAAATGTGATGCCAAGAACTGAACATAATACTATAGATGTGGTTTGACCAGGGCCTTGGAGTACAGGGATATTACCTACCTCATTCTAGATATCATGACTACCTTAATGGAGCCTATTTGTCCTTGTTCAGTTGTATCAGTTATGTCCAACTCTCCATGATTCCTTTCTTGGAAAAGATACTATAGGGGCTTGCCATTTCCTTCTCCAGCTCATTTTACAGATGAGGAAACTGAGGTGAAGAGTTAAATGACTTGCCCAGGGTCACACAGCTAGCAAGTGTCTAAGGCTGGATTTAAACTTATGAAGATGAGTCTTCCTGATTCCAAGCACAGTGCAGCTGCCCTAACACAGCCTAAGATTACATTAAATTTCTTACCTGTGATATAATTCTGTTGAGTCATATTAACCAAGAAAAATCATTTGAGGTTTCCTGACAGAATTTTAGAATGTAAAAGAACCTTAGAAGTCACTTAGTATCATCTTCTCATTTTAAGGCTTATGAAACCAAGACCCATAGGGATGGCATGTCTTGATTAAGGTCATTTATACAATTAGTAAATGTCAGAGTTAGAAGTCAAAGCCAAATTTTCTGATACCAAATCTGGGTCTCCTTCTACTATACTATGCTGATTTACTAACCCAAGTTATGGAAACGTGGAGAGCTAGAACAAATAAATACTAATGCACAAAAGATAAAACTTCAAGTTACTTGTTGTGACATTTAAGGGCTTATAGATTCTGGCACTAACCTATCTTTTTAGTCTTATTTCTCACTGTTTTATTATATTTATTATATGCTCCCATACCGGCCTCCCTGAATTCCTATAAAAAGGTCTTTTAGAGAAGAGACTTCCAGGAGCGTTAGGTATAGTAAGCAATAATTTGCAGTAACTCTCTCATATTCACCTCCAAACAACCATAAAAGAGCACCCCAAAACAAATCTTGGAAGAGCAGAACTAGCAAAAAAACAGGGTGAAACAATCTTTTAGCCCAAAAAACTTGGAAGATTGGCAGGAAAGGTCTGTCTCGCTCATGTAAAAGGGGAATGCAGTCCAAGACAGGAAGTGTCCCAACAAGCCAGTAGCAAGGCCCACCTCAGCAAACCAGCAATAGATCCTGAGTCCCAGTTTGGTGGAGCAGGCAAATGCCCACACTAGGACCCCCACATGTACCTCAGCATAGCCAAGAGAATGGGCATACTCCAGCTCTCAGAACTACCAGGAGCTTCAGCATAGCCCCAGGGAAACTGACAACCTCCAGTGGTTAGGGAAATACCTGCTTCAGTGTATCCTGGGGAAACACAGAAACTCCCCACTGGCCTTGATACATACCAGACACCAGCACCAGGACCCCAGTACAACACCAGTTAAGCTGCCACACCCTTATGGTCTCCAGTAGTGCCAGCTATCCATCATCCCGTTCCATCAGTACAGCACCAGGTAAACAGCCAGGGCCTGTAGCCCCTGAAACAGGAAGCCTGAGACAGTGTGCCTTGCACGCTGGGAGCAAAGCTCAAATTTAAAAGAAAGGAAAAAGGCCAAAGAAGATGAGCAAAAACCAACAAAAAAAGAATCTGACTATAGAAAGTTATTACGGTGATAGGGAAGATCAAAACACAAACTCAGAAGAGGACAATAATGTCAAAACACCTATGGGTAAAACCCCAAAGAAAAATGGGGAGTGATCTCAAACCCACAAAGAACTCATGGAAGAACTCAAAAAGGAACTTAAAAATCATGCAAGCAAGGTAGAAGAAAAACTGGGAAAATAAATGAGAGTGATGCAAGAGAATTATGAAAAGGAGTCAATGGCTTGGAAAAAGGAAACAACTGTTTAAAAAGTAGAATTGGCCAAATAGAAAAGAAAGTACAAAAGCTAATTTAGCAAAACAATTCCTTAGAAGTTAGAATTGGGCAAGTGGAAGCTAATGACTCTATGAGACATCAAGAACCAATCAAATAAATTCAAAAGAATGAAAAAATAGAAGAAAATATAAAATACCTCATGGGAAAAACAAATGATCTGGCAAATAGATGCAGGGAGACAATACAAGAATCACTGGACTACCTGAAAGCTATAATCAAAAGAAAGACCTGGACAGCATCTTTCAAGAAATTATCAAGGAAAATTGCCCTGATATCCTGGAACTGGAGGGCAGAATAGGTATTGAAAGAATCCACCGATCACCTCAGGAAAGAGATCACAAAACAAAAACTCCAAGACTCTCAGGTTAAGTAGAAAGTACCATAAGTGGTCAGAAAGAAACAATTCAAATTATCAGGGAGCCACAATCATGATTACATAGGACTTGGCAGCTGAAACATTTGAAGATCAGAGGCCATGGAACATAATATTCTAGAAGGCAAAGGAGCTAGGACTACAACCTTGAATTACCTACCTAGCGAAATTAGACACAATACTTCAAGGCAAAAAAATGGTCATACAATGAAATAAAAGGATTTCAAGCTTTCATAAGGAGAAGATTAGAATTGAATTAAAAAAAATTTGATCTCTAATATCAAGACCCAAGAGAAGTATAAACAGGTAAAAATGGAAAACAAAGCATAAGGGATTCAATAGAGCTAAACTGTTTACATATCTATATGGGAAAATGATACTTGTAATTCTTAAAAAATTATATCACTAATAATACAGCTAGAAGGAATATACATAGACAGAGGATATGGGTATAAGGTGAATTTGTGGGAATGACATAAAAACAATTAAGGGATGAGAAAGAGGTATACACTGGGTATAGAAGGAAGGGAAAGGTAGAAGGGGTAAATTATTTCACATGAACAGGTACAAAAGACCTATTATGGTGAAGGAGAAGATGGGGGAGGGGCAATGGGCATTGCTTGAACTTTGCTCCCAACAGTATTGGCTCAAAGAAGGAATAATATACACAATCAGTTGAATATAGAAAACTATCTTACCCTACAGGGAAGTAGGAAGGAAGAAGATCAAGTAAAGGAGGAAGACAGATAGAAAGGAGGGCAGACTGGGGGAGGTGGTGGACAGAAGCAAAACACAAGTGAGGAAGGAAAAGGGTAAAGGAGAGAGAGGACAAACAGGAGGAAAAATAGGATGGAGGGAAATACACAGTAATCATAACTGTGAATGAGAATGAGATGAACTCTCCCACGAAATGGAAGGGGATAGCAGAGTGGATCAAAAACCAGAATCCTATAGTATGTTGTTATAAGAAACACACTTGAAGCAGAGAGACACATACAGAATAATGGTAAAGGGCTGGAGAAGACTCTATTAAGCTTCAGCTGAAGTAAAAAAAAAAAAAAGCAGGCATAATAGCAATCCTGATCTCAGGCAAAGTAAAAGCAAAAACAGACGTAATGAAAAGAGATAAGGAAGGAAATTACATTTTACTGAAAGGTACCATAAAAAATGAAGTAATATCAATACTAAACATATATGCACCAAATAGTATAGCATCCAAATTCTTAAAGGAGAAGTTAAGTGAGTTACAGGAAGAAATAGAGAGAAAAACTATACTAATGGGGGACCTCAACTGTCCTCTCTCAGAACTTGATAAATCCAACCAAAAAATCAACAAGAAACTAAGGAGGTGAAAAGAATATTAGAAAAGTTAGATATGATAGACCTTTAGAGAAAACTGAATGGGAACAGAAAGGAATATACCTTTTTTTTCTCAGCAGTACATGGTACCTATACAAAAATTGACCATGTATTAGGGCATAAAAACTTCAAAATCAAACGTAGAAAGGCAGAAATATTAAATATATTCTTTTCAGATCATAAAGCAATAAAATTACATTCAATTCGATTTAAAAATTACATTCAACAAAGGACAGTGGAGAGATTAAAAATTGAATGGAAACTAAATAATGTAATCCTAAAGAATAAGTAGGTCAAAGAAGAAATAATAGGAGCAATCAATAATTTCATTAAAGAGAATGACCACAATGAGACCACATACCAAAATTTATGAGATGCAGTCAAAGCAGTAATTAGGGGAAAATTTATCTCTCTAAATTCTTACATCAGCAAAATAGAAAAAGAACAGATCAATGAATTGGGCATGCAACTTAAAAAACAAAAACAAAACAAAAAACTAGAAAATGAACAAATTAAAAATCCCTGATTGAGCACCAAATTGGAAATCCTGAAAATCAAAGGTGAGATTAATATTGAAAGTAAAAAAAAAAAACTGAGCTAATAAATCTAGGAGCTGGTTTTATAAAATGAAACAATAAGATAGATAAGCCACTTGTTAATTTGATTAAAGAAGAAAGAAAAAAACTAAATATCAAGTATCAAAAATGAAAAGGGTAAAATCACCACCAATGAAGAAGAAATTAAAGCAATCACTAGGAAATATTTTGCCCAATTAGATGACAAAAAATCTGACACTCTGAACTAAATGGATGAATATTTACAAAAATATAAATTACCCAGATTAACAGATCAGGAAAGAGAATTCCTAAAAAAAAAAAAAAAAAAACATTTTAGATAAAGAAATTGAACAAGCCATTACTGAACTCCTCAAAAAAAAAAATCCCCAGAGTCTGATGGGTTCACAAGTGAATTCTACCAAACATTTAGGGAACAATGAATTCCAATACTATGTAAAATATTAGGAAAAATAGGCAAAGAAGGAGTCCTAACAAACTCCTTTTGTGGCACAAATACAGTGTAGAGACCTAAAGCAGGAAGAGCTAAAACAGAGAAAGAAAATTATAGACCAATTTCCCTAATGAATGTCGATACAAAAATATATCACAAGGATTATACTCTATAACCAGGTATAATTTATAATAGGGTTGGTACAATATTAGAAACACTATCAACATAATTGACCATATCAATAACAAAAGCGACAGAAATCATGATTATCTCAGTAGATGCTAAAAAAGCTTTTGACAAAATACAGCACCCATTCCTATTAAAAACAATAGAAAGCTCACCAATTACAACTGCCAGTTTAAAAAGCATGTGAGGATATAGTTCATCTAGGCATGGTGACTTGAATTCATCAAGTGAGCTGGTAGAAATAATGATGAAGAATGTCACACATCTTCTGGGAGGTGATAGATTTTGAATGCAGATTGAGACAAACAATTTTGGACCTGATCAACATGGGAATTTGTTTTGCTTGACCATGGGATTTTTTCTTTTCTTTTTTTGTGGGAGGTGGGAAGGGAGAGGAGGTAGGAAGGAGAGAAAATAAATTCTTATATATTGAAAAAAATGCAATTTAATTTTAAAAGAAGATGGGTGTTCTATTACTAAACTCTTGTTTGTCTTGGATTTTTTTTTTCATTTTACAGATGAGAAAATCATTGCCCAGAGAGGAAAATTACTAAAGGTCACATATATAATAAGTGGCAAGAGCTTATCTACAGTCATCCTATGGCCCTCATATACTGCCTTTTACTAAACCAAATGATGCTATGTAATTAAGCGGAAATAAAAAATAAAACAAGAAGGAAGAAAGGAAGAAAAAGACTCCAAGGAAGTGTCACTCAAAAATTAAAGAGTAGAAGATATAGTACAAAGAAAAAATTGTACCAGCACATCAACGAAAAAAAAAACATCATGGGATTATATTTAGAGAGGAAATAGATCTCAGAGGTCATCTAGTCCAAAACTTATATTATGAGATAAGAAACTAAATCCAAGAGATGTTAATAGCTGACACTTTCTACTATACTAAGTCTGTCCTTAGAAGATGAAGAAGCCACGACAATTCAGAATCAATAGAATATTAAGGAAGATATACAAATGCTAACAAATAGCAAGAATTCTTTCACTATGCCTAAGAAGAAGATTGGTGAAAGTAGTGATTCTACCTATGCAGATGACATATGAGTATAGAGATGAATTGGCTGATTGATAATGTGGCATCTTCCTGAAGCAAGTTTCCAAGTTGTGTCAAAGAGAATGTCAAACATTTTCAGTCCAACTAACCACTATATAAGAATATGTAGATTCCCAGTGGAATGCAGCAAACTCAAGGGGCAAGTATTATTTAATTTTTTCTTTGTATCCCCAGCCACTAATCTGGTGCCTAGTACACAATAAGTACATAATAAATGCTTTGGGACCTGAACTGAGGAGAAGTGGGTCCAGATGCAGACTCTGTCACTTAGAGGTGTGATCTTCTTTGGCACAAGTTATCTCTATTATCAAATGACGATATTGGAGTTGGTGATCTCTAGGGCACTTCTCCAGATTTAAATCCTCTGATGAAATTTCATGTAATGTAATGATATCTCTAGTGACTGTGAAGTTCTGGGTAATAAGCTAAAGCACTAAAAGGCAACAGTAGCTGGTACCTTTAACTTCCATTTGAAAACTGTGACTATGAAAAAGAAGGGAAGATGTGACAAGTGAAGCACTGACTGCACAGATAGTATCAAAAGAAAGGATTTTCTTTTCTGGATCATGGTTTAAATCCTTCCAGGATTCATAGCGGAAAGGGATCACAGATATCCAATGAAATCCACTCACTAGAAGGAAACTAAGGCCCATCAAAGGGAAGTTGCTAAGTTACTTGCTAAGGAAGTAGTTAGCAGAGTCAGGATTTAAATCCAGGCCTTTCTGACTCCATTCAGGGTGCTCAAGACCATGTGTCTTGACAAGAGGCAGAAGACCACATCTGCTGACTAAGCAGAAGGTATGTGGCAAGTAACTCACTGACTTTTAAGTTTAAAGGTAAAAGAAAAATAATGACCAGATACATCTGTAAAGCCAGATATCATGGAGGGTAACAGGCATGATACAGAAAAAACTATAGTGAAGGTGTCTAGTGATTCTCAGGAGGAAAATAATGTCACAAATAATATCTATGCTATATATTATCAACTAATCTTTCACGGTTGCAAGAGAATTAAAAATATTATTAATGCAGGTATAATATACAACCTATCATAATATCCTCTTTCCTCAGGTCACCATCTCCACCCAAGCTCACCTCTCTCAGCACAAAGCTGTGCCTACAACTTTATTTGAGAAGACTGAGGCTTTCCAATGTAAGATCCCTCAATTCCCTTCCACATGCCAAAATTTCTCTGTGATTTCTGCCACTTTTGCTTCCTTCTCTCCATTTTCAGCAGATGAGAACCTTCCTACTTAGAAAAGCTAACATCACACCTCTCAAGTTGATTTCATAGAATTCATGAACTTGGATAGAGGAAAATAAATTAGAATTTTATTTTTACTATCTTCTAACTGAAATTTACTATTTCTGACACTGAGAAGGGGTCCATAGGCTTTAAAAGACGTCAAAAGGGTCCATGATAAAAAAAAGTAAAGAACTCTTGCTCTAAATGTTGTCTGACCAAATCAGAATACACAAAGCTATCACCTCTCTCATAATGAATTCTGTGCTTCTCCTATACTCAAAGATGACACTTTTTTTGACTTCACGAAGTCACACTATTGACTCACTATGAACTAAAAGTCCAGTAAATCCTTCAGAACTCTTTTAATGGGTGCCTAGTTATCACTCTGTGCTTATATAGCTCATTATTAAAAAATATTCATGTAGTACTTTACATTTGTCCCTATTAAATTTCATTCGGTTAGTCTGGCCCAACAATTAAATTGCTGAGATCTTTTTTATGTCCTGGATCCATGGGGGCAGCATGTGGTATACAGTAGAGAAAGCGCTTGACTTTGAATTCTGACTCCAACACTTACTAGTTTTGTGACATTGGGAAAGTCACTTTCCTTCTCTGACCTTCAGCATCTTCATCTGTAAAATGGAGATAAATATCTTTTTTTTTTTGGAGGGGGAGGGGAAGCAATTGAGGTTAAGCGACTTGCCCAAGATCACACAGTTAGTGTCAAGTGTCTGAAGTCAAATTTGAACCCAAGTCCTCCAAACTCCAAGGCTGGTGCTGCTGCCCCGGAGATAAAAATACTTGAAGTATTACTACCTCATGAGACTGCTGTGGGGGAAAAAAGCACTGTCAAACTTAAAGTATCATATCAATTTCAGTTAAATTATAATCCAATGGGTCAATTATTATAGTCAACATTTTTCTTGACTCTCAAGTAAAAATTCCTTTTTGCTCCTCTGTTTCCAGAAAAAAATGTAGTATATATTTGCTAACTCCATTTTCCCACTTCCCACTTACTTTACAATTCCTTGAAATCTGAATTCTGGGAGGTTGAGTCAAGATGGTGGATGGTGGAAAAAGCATCGGTGTTTTTACCCAGTGTACCCAACACACATCCTGCACAAAAACCTAGAAAATGCACCAGACCAAATTCTGATCAGGAAAACAAAAAAAAAGTCAGTGAGTCATTTTTCCAGTCCATGACATCTTAGGAAGACTGACAGAGAAGTCTACAGACAAGGGGGCAGCAGAGCAGTGCAGCTGCAGCAGCAGCAGCAGCAGCAGTTAGAAGCATTCCAGTGCTCAGGGACTGTAAGGAGGATGAGGCTGAATAGTAAGGTAGGAAGCACCAGAATAGAAAGAGATTCTGGGAGACTCTTGAACCAGCACTGGGAATAGGAATGAATGACAGCTGGCAGCTCTGTTGCACAACTTCAAGGTGGAGAGGAGAGAGATGGAGAGAGAGGGGGAGCAAGAAACAAGTACCAAAATCTTAGCTGTGTGGATCTGAGTCCACAAGCAGAGAGGAGACTCATTTCCAATCTTTAGCACTGTACAGAAACCTGAAGTGGAATAACTAGGGCAAGAAAGCAAGACCAAAGGGGACTCAAGAAGTTCATTGCTCTGAACCTGCAGAACTTCCCAGGTGGTTAACAGCAAGTGAGTCCAGTTACTTAGGGGAACTACTAAGGACTTTGGCCAAGATGACAAAAATGGAAAATGACAAATGCTGGAGAGGATGTGGAAAACAAGTACAATAATCTATTGTTAGTGGAGCTATGAATTAGTCCAACAATTTTGGAAAGCAATATGGAACTATGCCCTGCTACTAGGTTTATACCCCAAAGACAGCAAAGAGGAAAAGGACCCATATGTACCAAATTATTTATAGCAGCTCTTTTTGTGGTGACAAAGAATTGGAAACTGAAGGGATGCCTATAAATTGGGGAAAGACTAAACAAGTTACGGCACATGAATGTGAAGAAACACTACAGTACTGCAAGAAATGATGAAAAGAATAGTGTCAGAAAACCCTGAGAAGATTTGTAAAAACTCATTCAAAGTGATGTGAACAAAATCAGAACAATTTACATAGTAACAGCAATACTCTAAGGATAATCAACTCTGAAAGACTTACTAACCGACCAACACAATGACCCACTGCATCTCAAATGACTCATGATAAAACATGGTATTCACCTCTAGACAGAGAATTGATGAACACAGAGCAGAGTGAAACATTTTTTTTTCTCCCTCTCTCTTTTTCTCGCCTTTTTTTTTTTTTTTGGCAGGGGGTACAGAACATACCTATTCAGAAAAACAAAAATGAACAAACAAAAAAAAAAGAAATCTGACTTCTGTCCTTATCCCTCTATTGAAACTTTTCTCTTCAAAGTCATCAATTACTTACTAATTGTCAAGTTCAATGGCTTCTATTCAGTCATTATTATCTTTGACCTTTCCTCAGAATTTGATATTGACCATATCTTTAATATCCCCTCTTGTGGTTTTAAGTATACTACTTTATCATGATTCTACTACTCTTCTCTTTGATCCACTTTTCTTTGTTTACCTGCTGGTTCTTCCTTCTACTACCTGCTAATAGTCAGCATACCTCAAGGATCTGCCCTCAGCCTTCCTCTCTGCTCTTTCAACAGTAGCGTCCTTCCCCTATTTCTATATCATTTTCTCCCACCTACCCACCCATCTTGGCACGTGAGTACCTTATAAGACACTGTCAAGAGTCAATAAATCTTACATGCTAACTATCTGCCGGGTACTACGCTAAGTGTTGGTGATACGAAGAAAGGTAAAAGAAGCTTCCTGCTCTCAAGAAGCTAATGAGGTCTAATGAGGTCTAATGAGGTTGGAGACAATATGAAAAAAATTATATACAAACAAGCTACGGGCAGGATAAATTGGAATAGAGGGAAGGCAATAAAATGAAGACAGATCTGGAAAGGCTTCCTGTAGAAGGAGAGATTTTGGCTGGGACATTAGAAAAGACAGGCAAGTCAGGAGATGAAGATGAGGAGGGAGTGCATTTTCAGCGTGGAGGAAAGCCAAGGAAAATGCCCAGTCAGATGATGTGTAAGTATATAAAGCATTATATCTCATTTATAAAAAAAAAATTAAAAACATTTTATTTATAGAATTTTTAAGTGCTTCAAAAGTCAAAGATAACTTGAAACACTCTGGGGTGCTGCAAAGCCAGAATTAAAAATTCTTGAGATATGCTAACAGCAAATATATTCACAGTACAATTTAAATCTTCTAAGTTCATCATTTAAGATACTGAATCATTTGGTATTCACCTACTTAAGAAATGAATTATTCTTGTAATATGTAACTCATATAGAACATCTCATAGTTGGCTGAGAATTTTAAAAATTTCAAAATGAATCCACATCTCTCACTGATGTTTCACTTCGGTTTCGAAAAAAATTGTACACAATGAGACAAGAGCCTTACCAGAGGCCCAAGAGAATGGAACCACAATTTTGGTTAGTCTTCATTTTTAATTAATCTAACTTCAGGCAAATAAACCAATTTATAGCAACTAGGTAGCATGGTGGATAGACTGCTAAACCCAGAAGCAGGAAGACCTGTTTTTAAATCCAGCTTCAGACACTTACTATAAGTGAACCTGGTCAAGTCACTTATACTTTGCCTGCCTCGGTTTCCTAATCTGAAAAATGGGGATTATAATGGAACCTTCTTTCCAGAGTTGTTGGAAGGATAAAATGAGATGACATTTGTAAAGCAAACTTTAAGGTGACACACAAATGCTCTTATTAGCATTATTTCCAATAATAACAATAATAACCTAAAAAGTTAGTGGTAGAGCTGGGAACATTTTACTTGCTTACCATATAACCTTGGTGAAGACATTTAATTTTTCTTTGCTGTGGCTTCTATATTAATTTTTAAAATAATAAAACATCATCAATTATAAAATATCCCTAGACTTGACATGAAATCAGTACTTTCTGCTTCAGTTCGTTTGTTTGATTTGGCCTGGGGACAACTGAGACTTGCAGACTCACTAAATTTATGTTGAAAATAACTAGGATCAAAATAATACTACAGGCATGATGTAACTACGGTAGCTCAAAATTCATTTGAGCACTTGTATTCTTTTTTGGAACAAGAGTTTAGATGCTGTTCCTTAAAGATTAAAATGAAATATGTGCATGAAGAGTTGATTAAAATGACTAGCTATAACATCTCCATGATTAGAAACATAGCTAAGTTCTTCTGTTCTTTCTGACCCTAACTCAATCACTAGATTTCTCACCATATCACAGGAATGAAAAAACAGGGACAGAATTGAAGTTAGGAAACGTTTTCCATTTTAACAAATCTTCCTCGTTCAACTATCAAAAAAGAAGGCATTAATCCTGGGAATATACATTACAGTAAAAACTCCATTGTCTATATAATGGGGGCCAGTGATATTCTGGACTATTTTGGTGGCTGCATGTTAAATGTAGGATAAATATTTTAAGCAGAAAATCACAATAAGTAAAATTAGCTTTGCCCCATTTTATTTAAGCTAAGGAATCAAAATCCTCTGGTGAGATGCTTATTCTACCACTTTCAAATGAACGCCTGGCAAATCTGACCTGTCTTTTGATTTATCAGTTATCTGAGTAACAGGAAAAACAAATTCCTACTTAGCATTATAGTACTGAACTCAAATTATTAATAATATTTGCTGATGTTTATGGAGAAAGGATTATATTCATAACTGAGTCTCTTCTGTTTCTGAAACTTCCAAGAAACAAATGACATTGGGACAAAAATGTTGAACTTTAAAGGTATTTACATGAGGTCATTTGGTTCCATATTCTCTACCATGCTCAATCCCAACCCTACCCCTCAAAAAGTCCCCAGCAAGAAACAAGTCCCCCCCAAACCTACCCCACTCACAGTCAGTTTCACAATCTCTTCTCCTCTGCTTGCTATACCCTCATGTCTCTTTTTATTTCTCAGAAATTATCTTGTTTTATGCTTTCTAAGCCATCTAGCTTGAGTTACCACCTTGTTCATTTTTAATATATCTCAGTCTCTACACACACGCTCTTGGTGTTTTACTCTAGCATATTTCCCCAAACCAATCTAATAAAATGTACTCCAGATCCTTTCCCTTCTTAATTCCTGGAAACCCACACACTTATCTCTTCTATCCCTAAGATCTTTTCTGTTTTCCTCTCAACTAGTTCTTTCCTGTCTCCCCAGAAACATAAATGTACTTTTCCCATCAAGGTGAAAACAAAAGTTAATAAACAAACAAGAAACAGAATAAAATATTCACTTGAACCTCTTATTTTCTCCAGCTACAATCTTGCTTTCCTACTTTATTTCTTGAATGAGATAACTATTCCCATTGCCCATTTTTCCCATACCATGTTTAATTATCCTGAGATCTAGCTTCTATCCTCACAAGCTTACTGGAAATAAACTCTCAAGAATGACTGACTTCATTCTTGTCAAAGCCAATGTCTTCTGCTCTTTATTCTTTTTTTTGTTTTGTTTTAAAAACACTGCACCAAATTTTTGTAGTAGCAAAGAGCAGGAAACAAAAGAAATGCTTATCAACTGGGGAAATAAGTGTTGGTATATAGATGCAATGGAATATTACTGTGCTGTAAGAAATGCTGAATATGATGAATACAGGGAAGTATGAAAAAGACATCAATACAAAGCGAAATAAGTAGAGCTAAGAAAATATACACAATGATCACAACAATATAAATATGAAGAAGCACTATAAAACAATAAAAAATTAATGTCACATAATTATAAAGAATATGACTGGCTCCAAAGGAGAGATATGAGAATACATCTCCCCTGTTCTATGCATAGGTAAGGGACACCACAGATTTTTTTAAAAAATATATTGATTTGTTTTGCTAATTTTTTTCTTTTTCTTTCTTTAAAAAAAAGTTATATGTGATGGCTGAGATGGGGAAGGAGAAAGGATATAGGGGAAATTTTACTTGGAAAAAAAAAACCCCAATTAATAAAACTTTCATTTAAAAAAAGTACCACTCTAACTTCATAGGTTTCCTCCTAGTACTTTGCTCCTTTATTACACCTTTTGTATTTGTTTACTAATCTTTAACTATGTTCTTTAAGGTTCAATTATTAATATTCTCCTCACCTTCTTCACTTTCATGATTAACAGATCCCATCTAGTATTTCAACTACGATTGCTATATCGAAGTATAATGGTATAGTTGAATGTGTTGAATTTGGAGTTATAGTTTGATTTCTAGCTCTGCTACTAACTACCTGTGTGACCTCAGGCAACTCAGGTAAGTTGCTTAAACTTTCTGGGCTTCAGTTTCCTCAACTGTAAAGTGAGGGGCTTAGATCAGACGACCTATAAATACTATCTTCCAATTCTAGAGCCATAATATGATGATCTTCTCAAATCCTGATTTCAAGTTCTTATCAAAGTACCAATTTACAATTAATTGTCACAGAAGACTGCAGAATACTATAGTGGCACTACTGGTTCCCATGCTATGAAGATTCTATAGCCAGTAATATAGTCTAAGCTCACATTATATATTTTAACACCTACCTTCTTTGTTACACCTCAGGGTTGGCATTTATCTATGAATCAACACTCTTTAGACACCTATTATGATCTACTCCACAAGGATGCTTTAGAAGAATGGTATCAAAGTCAAATAGAAATGGGGGTCATAATACACACATATAGATCTCTGTGGACTGCATATTGACTTAGTTTAAAAATGTAATATTACCTACATTTTATTGCATTTTTATTTATTTTGTTAAATACTTCCCAGTTATATTTTAATTTGTTTCAGGCCACACTTGGGAGTATTGAAGGATGGAATGCCTGACACTTCTGTTGTCAAATGACACAATGAAATAAGGCGAACTATTGTTATTTTAGAGCTTATGACAGAAAATAAGGGAATGCTGGATCTACTCCGACATGACAGATGACACCCAGATCTATATATTCAGCCCTGGATTACTTCCTGAACTCAGTCCTAAATTGCTAATTGCCTACTAAATATACTGAAATGCATGTCATCTCAGACTCGACATAGATGAAAACACTCATTACCTTTCTTCCCAAACCTACCCCTCCTATAAATTTCCCTATTTCTTATGGAGGCCATTACCACTCTTTAAATCACCCAGAATTGAAACTCTGGAGTCATTCTGTTCTCCCCACTCTCTCTCACCCCATATTTTTAATCACTTGGCAAGTCTTGAATCAGAGAGACCTATCAAATCTTGCCAAAGATTCTTACAACCTGTGACACTTAACTTCTGTCTGCCTAAGTGCGGAAATGGGAATAATGATAGCACCTGCCTCCCAGATTTGTTGTGAGAATCAAATAAGATAAGATTTGTAAGGCATTTTGTACCCCAAAAAGTGCAATATAAAGGCTATTACTACGACTACAATGACAATGATGATGCCTTCTACTGCTCTATAACCTTCTCTCTAGTCCCAATAGTAAGAAATTCCAGTTTCTCCCTATTACCTCTAGGATAAAATGCAAATTCTACTGTTTGGATTTAAAAACCCCATAGATCTGGCCCCAACATGCTTTTCCAGCATGATTATACATTTCTCTCCTTCATGCACTCTGTGGCTCAGTCATATTGTCCTTCCTGTTATTTCTAACACGACATCCTATCTCCTATCTTTGTGACTTTGTCCAGGCTGTCCTGCATGCCTGGAATGGATTGAACTGATTTGGGGTCAGGATGTGACTTCCAGGTATCTGAGTAGACCACAGTAACACAGTCACAATAGACATGTTGAACAGTTTTCTTTAAAAATCAAAAACTATTAAACAGTAAATGTTGATAGCACTAATTATACTGCCAAATACTCAAAATCACCAATACAAAAAAACCTTCCATTTTAAAATACACATTTATGCTTTAATTTAAAATAGGCACAGGACTGGCCTAAACATCTCAAAACTGAGAAATTTAGAAATATCTTAGTTGTGTTTTTAGTTGAAGATCACAAGGAAAGAATATTCTCTTGTTAAAACTCTTATCCAATTTATCTAAAATATGCTTTTAAAAAAAACAAATAAAATGACATGCTTTTAAAAGTCAAATACTGTAAAAGATTCCTTGTCTTTTGCACAAGTGGCAGATCTGTTATCATTCTCATCATATTGAAAGCTTATCCACCAGATGCCCTCTCTGTACCCTCCAATAGCTCTTTGTGCACTCAAAATTAACCCACTATCACAGTGTTTCTCTGTATTAACCAATGTAAGATATTTGGAGGGGGTCTTTGTTGTCTTGGAATGAGTAAACTTGCATTAAAAGAATTTTTTAAAAAATTGTGCTCACTTAGAACATCAGGAGAATACAGTGCCAGCATTTTGTCTGAGACACATCGTGCAAAGGACTAATACAGTTTTCAGCTCTTTAATTAAAAGGGATATTCTTTTGAAACTTCACTACATTTAAAAGTGGGTAGAAATGTTAGGTTGAATGTCACCCTTTTCCACTTACAATGAATGAGCTGTGATAACTATCTGACCTATTTAGACACAAACACATACAAACTGTGTTTTTTAAGGATGAGGGTGAATTATTATTATTCAATAACCATGAACTTTGCGATGGTCAAAGGGAACCAAAAACTATTTTCTAAATTTAATTAAACTGAATAGATAGAGCTGACAAGCAGCTGATTTGGCTAAATAAACTTCACAAGCTATATCTAGTCCATAGTAAAAGAAAGGGTGTCACTTTTTGTTATAAGATTCCAAGGTGACTGCTATGTTTTGAACTGCTAGCTAATTCTAGCCGGAGCACAAATCTGTCTTTTCACTTGTAATTAATTCTCAGTGTCAAAACTGGTAGATGTCCTTTTTGGGAACAACCTATTCTGGCTGTTAATTATACTACAGAAATATGTTTAAATAATGTTAACTGCCTGATTCAAGTACATAAAGAACAAGTTATGGTCAAAATTCAATTACTGATTTGCCTAAATAAGACCACTTAACATGAGAGGACTAATCCCCTTTTCAGAAATTATGTATGATGAAATTGATAGCCCTCAGTACTACTCCCCAAAAAGAAAGATACAGAGAAAAAGAAAAACCAGGGCAGTCTTGTTGACTCCAAGATAGAAATTATGGTTAATACCAATAATGATCACTCTTAGGAATGATCTGTGAATAAGAAGGACAATAGAGATGAGATATAGTTTGTGTCTTTTCAACCTAATACTTTAAGTTAATGGTTTGCTCAATGTTGAAAAGAGGTGGTTGAGACAGGTAAACACGGGGGACAAGAAATAAAATTTGAGACTAGGATGCTCATGATAGTCTTGGGAGGAGACTGGAGGTAATCTATTTCCTTGAGGATCTTCTAAATCTCTACGACTTGCCTTAATCTGGTAGAGATCTCTACAGTACATAGAGTGTGGAATAGTGTCCTTATGGATACTCAGTGGAGCTAACTCTTTCCCTTGGGAATGACACACAAAGATACACATGAAAGTGACTTATATGTAATAAGCAGCTAGATATTAAGTGGGACTGGTCCTGGAGGCAGGGAGAGTTGAGTTCAAATTGCACCTCAGACATTCGCTAGCTGTGTAATCCTGGACAAATCACTTAACTCTCTGCCTTAGTTTCCTCATCTATAAAGTGAGGATAATAACAGCACCCTGCCCCACTTCCCCCTTGGCTGTTGTGAGGATAAAATGAAATAATATTTGCAAAGTGCTTTGCATTCCTCAAATAGCTCTATAAATGCTATGTAAAGAAGTAAGTTGATGATGCCACTTCTTCTTTGAATATTCATATAAGACAAAAGAAACTTGCTTTCAAGCATGGAACTATTATACAGATCTTATCTCAAAATTTTTTGTATCAAAATCATATAATTTTAGAGACGGTAGGTTTCTCAAAGATCATCCATTTTTATAAATTGGAAACAGAGACACAAAAAGACTAAATTACCTGATCAAGGTTATGTTAAATAGTGCCAAAGCCAGTGCTTCTTCCCTCTACACCATGGTGCCTTTCCTTAATTCTTATTTTTTTTTCCCTCATTTAATCCTCTGGAAAGTATTATATTACATAACTATCACTACTAAAGAAAAATGGTAAGTGTGTCATCAGCACTGATCTCATTAAAGAAATGAAATATGCTCAATTAGTTTTCAGACAAAGTGGGGCCAATTTAGGTTTTTTTTTAATCACTAGGCTATTTTGCAAAATAAGCAAATAGTATTAATGAAGAAAGACAAAAAATGATAATAGTGTAGCTAATTAATGACAACATAGCTAATTTTGTGTATCTATTGGATTTATTGGTCAAAATGTCATATGACTTAAATTTTAGATAAACGGATGTTAATAGCCAATATATTCAATATGAAGAACTGTTACTAAAATTTTATGTGTTCTCCAATTTGACTGTCTTGGCCTTCCAAAAATATAAATGTCAATACCAGAAACCTATTAGTATGATAATAAATACCTTATATTAGATGTGCATAGCCTCTATATATGCTTTAGCTAACATGAGAAAAATATTTCTGCAGTGCAAATGCTTCTACACCAAGTAATAACCAACTTTTGAAGCAATAAATTCAACAAAACATAAAAGCTTAAAACAGTGATCAGAATAAGATTTTTGTACTAGTCAACTCCCTTCGGAAATTGGCTTCTAAAGTCTTTAGGGCTAAAAATGACAATAATTAGATCTTTACTTCTCTTCATTTTAGCTAATATCCTTCCAAACTTCTTAGTTCTTCAAATGTGATGCTAATAACTCCAGGTTATAATAATCAATTATTAACCAAAATGCATATTTATTGTGTTTTCTTCAATTCCTTGAAATTGCCCTTTTATATATAGAAATACTAGCGTAATAGAATTATTTTTAGTAATCACAATTATTTGCAGGGGAAAGAAAAAGGAATAAGACGTTTTAATACTTCAACATTAGAATTATATCATTAAAATTATCACTTAGGTTAAATATTTTATATTTCTTAGTTATTCTTATTGCATGCTTTTCTCCAAGCATCTGTAACAAAATATTAGCAGAACACTGGCCACATGCAGCTTGCATATAAAAGTAGATTGTATTTAAACACACATGCTACCACTGTCTCCTGGGACTTGATCATCCCCTTAATTTTTTACATTTCATCATTATAAATTTCATAAATCCTAACAAAATACAGTTGAAATAAAAGGAATGTTTTCCTTTAAATTCCTTAAATAGCTTTTAAAAAGGAAAAATACCTTTTTTATACAACTATATTTAATAAACTGTAGTGAGTCCAAATGATTCACATGCAGAACTACCTCCCCTTGAATTAAATGAAATCTGTTATAATGAAATGAGAACTGGGACTTGGAAGAATTGCTTACAATTGCACATACAAGAGAAAAAGATAGCTAAGTCTAAATTAAGATGTTGGCTATGAGGTTTCCAATAGGACCTTGACATGACTGTTGACCTACTCATGACATGATCACACCAGTACGGATTTGGAATTCTATTAGTATTACCAGAGGAAAAAAAGTCAAGGAGTCATCAGGAAAACAAATCTATATCTTCTACTCCATCAGCCAATTACTGTTGTTAAAGTGGAATTAGATGGGTATTGACAATGCGAAGGGGATAAGGATTAAGCAGATGACTGAGTATATAGCCAACATTGCTGTTCGGATTTTTGCTGCAGAAAGTTTAGGGCGGGGGAACCCTTGAAATATGCTATGTGGAATAAATTGCTATAAATCTTAAACCAACCAATGTTAATATTCACTAACAGATAAGTACATTAACCACTTCTAAGGCATTTGACATAACAGGTTACACTTATCGGTTTAATAGCACAATAACAACATCAACCTGTAATTGTCTATGAATAAAAAGAAGGGGGAGGGAAAAGGAATCCTTCAAACTACACACTTCTTAAAGAATTTATTTTATAAAGACATACAATATTGTTACAAACATGGGTTGAACTGTTCTCTCAAAACTGACCTGTATAAAACCGGAGTATAACCTTTACACTCTTAATGAGAGAACATTTAATGTAATGAAGACATAGTGACAACGAAAATTAATCAAACACTTTTGTTTGATGAAATCAAAATGTTAAAAAAAAATCCAGTACACATATATTTATGTTGACTTCGTGTAATTATTTTTTCAAATGTGCTGATACATTTTTTTTCTCTTTCAAAGAAATTTTACTTTAGGGACACCTTGTATTTTAGAACAATATAAGTATTTTAATAGTGAAATCTGCATTCATATTTCAAAGTATATGGCCTGTCTTTTAAAAAATGGCAAAACTAAAAAAAAAAAAAAAAGAGGCAAAATTAAAAAAAAAAAAAGCAGGTTACTCCAATTGCTCAAATTAGACCAGAACATTTCAATTTAAATAAACTAAATTTTGAATTATAATTATTTTATATAGATTTTACTTAAAACTTTTGTTATAGAATGATTAGTTACCAAGACACCAGAGTGCCCAAAGTCAAATTTTATAAACCATCTGTGAAAATACTGGCTATGAATGTAAAATTTTTACTGAACAGACAGGAATTACCAGCTGCCCTTTGGAAGTAGCAAAGCCAAAACACTCTGTCTCAAATTCATGGAATGATTCAGTGAAACAGGTAGAAATGAGACCCACCTTGACAAAGTCCACTAAATAGTCTCTTCTGTCCCAACTTATTAAGTATGAAAAAAATGCTACCAAATTTCTATTTTCCTTGTACACGAGTATATCATATTTTTTAACCTGTTAAATATCTTGGTATTAAAACGAAACAAAACACTACCACCCAAACTTTTCCCATGTGATACATTTATTCCAACACTATGAATGTCTATAAGGACTCAACTTACCAGAGTCAACTTCAGAGTAATGATATGTAATATAATAGACAAGAGCTGATTTCTGTCAGCTTGAAAAACCTATGCAAAATTATCGTCTACTCTGTAAATCAATGGACGTGCAGCAGCATCACTTGGTTAATCAAATGCATCGCCTTCTGCCTTCTTAGGGTGACTGAACAGAGAGACTGAGTGCTTCTGTCACCCTAAGGACATGAGAAACGATACTCTTGGTTAGTCAAGAGATGCCAACATGCATATAGTTATATCTTGTAAAATCCCAGTGTTAAAATAATCTTTTTGGTTGTACATTTTCTAACTATGGCAGACCATGGCTTTAGTGAAAAGGGGAGCCCACTGATGGAAATCTACATATTTTAATGTGCTGAAACAGTCTAATGTTACTTTTATATAAGTTCACACTAGCTAATACCTAACTTCTTTGAATATATTTTTAAATACAGAATCTAACAGATGCAAACACATAGGGATATTATTTCATGAAAAAAATCATATAAATGCAAATATTGCAAAGACTAAAGAAAAGCTTTGTCACAAAGCACTGAGGGGAAAAAAAATGCCAAAACTAGAAATAAAAACGTTTAAAGGCTACCAAATTATAATTTATTCAGATGAATTTCACTTTGAACTCCAAGTAGGTTGATCTTTTCTCTTAAACTGCTGATATAATCATCAAAAATAATATTGTTATCAAGAAAAAGAGACAGATGAACAATAACAGATAAGAAAAATTAAACTCTAGTAAATTCAACCTGCCTTATTTGATCTTTTTAACTTATTGGAAAATTGTCTCAACTTAAAACTGACACATAGATGTGCAAATCAATATTCAGAATGGGAGATATTTTCATTTAAAAATGTTCAAATTGCAAGAGTAAATCTTTACACTTAACACATACATATTATCAAGAGTTTGTTGAGACATAACAAAGACTGATCAGAGAGAGGAGATGTCAATATTCAAAAGGGAATGCTGGAATAACAACCTTTGTGAACTTTGATTTTTTTTTAACTTTTTAAATACATACAAAGCAGTCTTTCCAAAATATTCTGAAAGATATTCATTGCTGTTCGGTAGGTTGAATTTTGAGTAGAGAACCCTTCAAAGCCTGCTACCAGTGCACCACCTACCTGCTGCTAATCAAAAGTTCTGACTACTTTTTGCACCCAACAATCACTAAGCTGTTACACAGAATTCTTTACAGTAAGAATGAGAGACATTAAAAGAATGTTCCCTCTGCTTCCCTAAAATTATTCCCAAAGCTGCTGTATGCCATAATCATCATCCTTTATGGATGACTTAACAGCACTTCACCTTCTCTTCTGGTACTTCAAATCCCATGCTTTTGTTCATCTTTATGCAGGTTTGCTTAAACAATTTTATTACAACACAGATTCATCAGGGTATATACAAAAATATAGTAAGCACTACTCTCACTTTGAAATGTATCGCTGTGTAAAATAAGATGACAACATTTTTTCCACAGAGAAAAAAAGATATCTGATTATCCATCAACCAGTAACTGCTTTTGTATCTCTTTAATCAAGCAAATACATTGCATTGGCTTAGGTTTAATTTTTAAAATCACATAATCATTGAAACTATTTGAAACACTTTTATTTTGATTTTTTAAAAAAAATTGTCTCCTCATTCTATTAAAAACATTAAGCACCTAAACATTCCCAAAAATGTAAATAAAAAAGACACTCTGCAAGGGGATTAAAATCTAGTATTGGATATAAGACAACAGTTGTAATACAAAATAAAGTGAGATAAGTACACTAAAAAGAGGCACAAACTTCTTAACTATACCAGACTTCTACTAATAAACAGCATACAGCTGTCACCAGTCTTTACTTCAACTAAAACTAAATTTTATACGTAAAAATATAAGTAGTTTCTGTAGAAAATATATGAAATATAAAAAGAAAGAAGGATATGAGTTAAGTATAAATACTAGAGGCTATTTCTATATTTGCTAAATATCTTATATAACTTTGCATATTTCCTTATATACAAAGGAAGAATGCAACTGAATTTTCTAGTTATTAAACAGCTAAAGTAATGACCTACTTTTCACTTCCTGCTTTGAGTTTTTCACTGCAGTCAGTACAAAGGCTTGAAAACAAAATCATCTTCTATACTCTCCTTGTTTTTATTCTTCTCCTTAAGTCCTCTGGTGCTAACAAGATATTTCATGAAATAAATGAATGAATGAATGTATTTAAGTACTTAGCATATGCAAAGAATTGTGTTAAGTGCTGAGGATGCAAAGAAAAAAACAAGGCAGTCTCTGCTCTCAAAGAACTCCCATTTCAGTGTGTGTGTGTGTGTGTGTGTGTGTGTGCACGTGTGTGTGCGCGCGCTCGCTCGAGCGTGCTCATGTGTGTTGAGTGGGAGAAGGAGGTGGGAAGACAAATAATAAAGGAGATTCCAACTGCAAGTAGGATGGAAGGGTCCAACAGTTCCCAGGACGCCAAGGCAAAGCAGATAGGAATGCATCTTATCTAATTTCATTTCCACTGCTAAAATCTTTATCTATCTATTTGTGATATGAAACTATTTCACAGTATCAAAGACTTTGGTGGCATGTATTTTCTTTTCAGGGTCTTTAGTAGCTGTGGCTGTTGAGGTGGCAGGGGATGTAGCACCTACAGAGGCACTTATACAGAGGTTGAGCCCCTTGGTGATGGCTATGGGGACAGGGTAGAAGCAGAGATGATGGCTAGGGAGCACTGTCACTCCTAGGGCTCTTAGGCTTTCCTTTTCATGGGTGGCAGATGGTTGGCAGTTGGTAGTGGAGTTGGATACTCTTCTCTATGACAGCTGAGTGGGCTGAGAGAGAAGCAAAGTCAATGGTCTGGGGAGAACTGTTATTTCCAATGCACTTGGGCTCAGGATCTGAGGCTGTCTCCACCCAGGTTTAAGGGAAGGCTAATGTAGTAAAGATGATGGCAGTGGTTTGATTAGCCAGGTGTTACTGCCTGCCACTTTCAGGATGCCTTGCCTGCTTCAGCTATGTCGGCTGCTGATAAATGTCACATTTGTTTTTTTAATTTCTCAAGTTTACTTATTGACAAATGATCTCTTCTGTATTATCTGTGACATAGTGGATAGAGCACTGGGCCTGGAATAGGAAAGACCTGAATTCAAATATGACCTCAGAAACTTACTAGTTGTGTGACCCTGGGCAAGTCACCTAACCTCTGTTTGCCTCAGTTTCCTCACCTCTAAAATAGTGATAACAGTAGCACTTACCTTGTAAGGATAAAATGAGATGATATTGTAAAGCACAGTGCCTGGCTCACAGTCAGTGATACATAAATGTTAACTAATATTATTATTATTATTATTACTATTTGCTGCTCCCTCATTAAAACATGTTTGCAAGCACCTGTGATTTGGGAAGTGAGAACCAGCAATGAGCAAGAATAGTTATGTAAAGTTATTTTATAATATGAGGAGTTAATGTGGCAGTTTTAATTGAATGGATATTTTTGTAGTCACCACCTTCATCTTTCCTTTGGTATTCCTATTCCTCATCTTCCTTTTATGTTCATTCCCTACTGTTACTTAAAAAAAAAAAATCAGAAAAAAATAGTTAAGAGCTCCTTGTAAAATATATTGAGTTCAAATGCAATAATTCATCAAATCTTTTTGCATAATAACAATGATGATAATAACTCTGATTGTGACAGGTCAACCATGGTTTATTCCAGTGCCATGGTCCCAGTACCATAAACACACCCTAGCTTATCTTAGAAAAATATTTCATGTATTGAGTCCAGAGACAAAAATTCAGAAAACAGGTAGGAAAATTTCATTAAAACACACACACACACACACACACACACACACACACACACACACTCACACACACATACACACACACAACTGTTACTAGGTGTCTGAAGTAGCAAAGTTCTTAAAAAAAGCAACAAAAACAAAAAACCCAAAACTACAGTCATATATTAAAGTATGAATTCTCTGCAACCAATATACTGCCCAGTTGTAGAAAATGGATTAAGTCATATCATATCAAAGAGTAGAATAAAATGACAGGTGTGGAGAGAACTACACAGTATGACTAGAGGGGTTTTATAAATGTTCAGCCAGCAGGTCCAGAAGCAGAGAGATCTGTGGCAGTCTGAATAGCTGGCTCTGTTTCCTACATATTCAGTACTCTATTCACACCCAACAATGGTGTATAAAAACATATTCAAACTGTGATTAACAAGATTAGCTGAGTCTGAAAGAAGGTGTAGAAGCTGCAAAAGATGAAAGCTTAAATCTTTCAACTACGATAGATTTTTTTCCCCTCCAACAGAAAGAAAACCACTCAAGTATACCATGTCAGAATAAGGCTAATGTAGAGAATCGATCCCATTCACTAAGGATTAAACATTATCTAAGAAGCATTTATTAGATTTTCCTAAACATGCTAAACACCTTTTATTGGGTAAAATGCAATCACTGAAAAGGTAAAGCGAGCATCATCAGTTTACAGTGCCTTACTGTTCCCAATTACTGCAGTTGGATCTTATTTGGACAAGTTTCTTGGAAGGCCAGTTGGACTCAAATTCCTTCTACAGGAGAGAAATAATGCCCACTATAATCTACCATTTTAATATAAAATTAACTAATTTTCATGGCATGAAATAGAATGTATAAGGAAACTAGAATCTCCATATACACAAGAATCTGAATGGGGGCATTCAACACTGGGTCTTTGCATAATTCTGTTAATATTTTGGGAAGTATACTGACATCAGGCTATACCATTTAACTCAAAAATATACTAGTTAAAAAGATAAGCCATTCTTAGAAGTCTGACCATATGAAGTAAAATTAAATTCATGTAAGAGAAAAGTGAAGATGGTGAATTGTGGTCAAAGTAGAGTCTAGATTTTATGAGCAATGGAGAGCTGTGAAAAACTTGATAGATGCTGCAGCTATCAACTGCCTTGCTTTTTTTTTTTCCTTAGAGGGCAAGGCTGGTGGTAACTATGGAGTCTTCTTCAAAGATTTCCTGATACAGCACAGCATATTATTAAACTGAAGGAAAAAAAAATCACATTCCAACTATACAAGGAAATCATCAACTAAGATTTTTTGGTGACGAAATAAAATTGAGTGCTATCACTGAATTCTGATACCTAGAGAACAGACACTCCAATGATAATAATCAATATGGTCAATTGTGTCTATTGGGAAACTTACAAACAAAATAAGGCAGCAAGCTACAAATGAAGCTGAGTAAACAGCAAGATAGAATTATACAATGGTCTGGTGATTTCGGGATTTATACCTCTCCCACATGTCACATACACCTGGCTATTTGCCTCTTAAACATCCCCTAAAATCATGTTTAGCATTAAAGGTAGGATAGGATTACCAATAATAAATGCCTAGTATACAACTCACCTACTATGTCCACAGCTATGATCATTGCAAAATAACCATAACAGACCAAACAGATGCAGAGAAGGGCTTACACATAAGGGCTATTTGTAAGCAAGACAAGAACATCTAAGGGGTACGAATAACACGGACATCTACAAATCCTAGCTACTGTCCGAGCTCCTCCCCCACCGGGCAGTGTTACTAGAGCCACACAGGACATATAAATCAGTCATAGTCCAATAACTGACACAAAGATATGAAAGGGGTTATCAAAAGGCTAATCAAGCTGAGATCCTTAACCCGGAGGTGACCAGGGTAATCCAAAGGCAACAATCCACAAACACAGCCAGGCCAGAAACAGAAAGAAAGACAGCTAAAGCAGGCTGCTGGGTGGGCAGAACTCACTCAAATGTGACAGAAATTCGTTTGCTCTAAGCGCCATTACCCAGGGTGTTTTTAATTATGATAGAGTCATGTATGTGGTGGGTGGGGTGAAGTGGAAGGGGCAAACTGGCAAGAGGAAAAGGTAGAATACAACAAATAACAGTATTTTCCAAGCGTTGATGATTTCCTCAACATGTCCTACCTAATACAGTGATAATTATCACTGGTAGTTACAACTTTCGATATAAAGGACAAACATAGAAAAGGAATTTTTCTTAAGTGTTTTTGGTAAGAGAATCACTTTAATTATTAACATTAAAACAACTCGAATAACTAGAGTATAAATGCTCCAGTAAATAGTTTTTAAAAAAATTATTTCCAAATATTCTGGTTAATTTTTAAATTAAAAAAAGCATCACCAACAGCACCTATGTGAATTATATATTTGACAGCAATATACAAACACTTTAAAGAAATATAACCTTCTCTATAAGTTTACATTACAAGACACATAGCACAAACATAAATTGTTGTCAGCCAACACTAATTGGCCACTGTGCAGAATGTTGTAAGATGCCATAATAGCTTCCATTTATAAAACCTATTAAAGTTTACAAAGCACTTTCCCCACAATAACCACTCTAGGTAAGCAGTACAAGTGTTATTAGCCCTATTTTACCAATAAGGAAGCTGATTCTCAGAGAAATAAGAGGGCTGCCAAAGTTCAGACAGTTAATAAATATCTTTATTAACGACTTGGCTGAGCCAAGACTTGAGCACAGGTTTTCTTATTCCAAATATTGTTTTCCAACTCATGTGGTGTTGTTTCTCCACAAATACACAGGACAATAAGAATGCATACAGCAGGAAAATATATGGATACAAGTAGTTAAAAAAAAAAGACTACAGAACTATATGTTTACATATAAGGAATACTGTTTAAGAGACTGGCATGACACAGCTAGAAGGAGGTCAGTTTGGGAAGACTTTTAAAGGACAAGGTGAATTCTAAGCATATGCATTCATTTTTAAAGACTAGGTCTCATGCAGAAATGCAAAGGTTATTCATTTCCACTCTTGGAGGATGCTGAACTTAGTGTTGACAGCTGATGGGCACATCCCACTGCAGCTCAAAACTCCTGAGCTCAAGAGATCTGCCAACCTCAGCCTCTCCACCAGCTGGGATGAATGGTGTGCCCCACTACCTCCTGCTCTGAATAGTTTTAAAATAAAGGTATTTATCTTGGCAAATAGAAGCGAAAGCTAAAAGCGACTTAATGAAGTCAAGAAGGAAAGGTTTTCCAAGTCTGAGCAGTAGGAAATCTGACAGCTTAAAAAGCAAAAGAGAACAAGTTTTTTGTATTGTTAGTAAATAGTTTCACTTGCCTGTACAAAGAATGTGGCTAGGAGAAAAGATTAAAGGGAAATAAGCACAAATAACAAGGTTGGGGTATATGAGTTAAGAATGTGATTAGAAATATTAAAATGACCGTATATACACACACACATATGTGTATACACACACATATATGCATGTATATATGTATACTGAACAAATACATATATTAGATCAATAAAGATACCAAGATATCATGTAAAAGAGTAGGGGCAAGCACATTTTTTACCAGTTAAAGACTAAAAGGTTACCAAATGTACACACTTGACTAAAATGGGGCTTAGGAAAAATATAAAAAGTTAAGCTTTAAGTATAAGACTATTCAGGTTAGCAAGTTAATCATAAAGTTAATGAGAAAGAAAGATGTTTCAATTCAGTGAATCTAGAAAAGCCACAGTTTAAAAACCCTTCTATTTACTAACAAGGAAAATGGAACTAAATATCCTGACTAGAATCATTCTGATTTGACAACTCTTAAAAGGAGATGGAAGATGTGAACAAAGCTTTAAGAGAGGCTTCTTCTAAGTCAATCTGTGCCAGGTTGCTTGCCCAGGGATAGATCCCTAATAGTTTCAATGGTCCTTCTTTATGGAGAAGGGTACCAAGACACAACTTTCCCATCTTATATATCCTGGAGATTAAATGCAGTCAAAAGGTCTTTTCAGCTCTTTGCTGCTGTGGGAATTGCACCATTAAAAAAATTGTGTTAAAAAATTTCTAATGCACTCATTTGTTTGCATTCAATTAATCTGGTTCTAGCCAAGTTGATGTTTACTTGTACTATATGTAGTTGAGGTGTGTGTCTGGCTTAGTTAGTTTTACAAAATAGCCCATCAGCTTTGTCACCCTATGGAATAATCTTGTTTTATCAAGGTCACATGGGACCTCTGGGCTATAAATACAATGACAGTCAAAAATGTCACTAGTAGAAACCCCGGCAAACAAAAATATAAATAAAAGCACCATACTTTAAGGAAAAAAAAAACAAAAAACAAAAAAAAACCTTGAAGGCTATACTAAATTGTTTATTTCCCTTTCTGAAGCATAAGAATAAACTATAGTGGACTCTTAATAAGGACTTAGAAAATGGCTCTTAAAACAACAGACAGTACCTTCAGCATACAATTACCTCATAAAAGAGAAAATTTGACCATTTGGCATGTTTCCTTATTATAGAACAAACGAAATTACCAAATGTCAATCATTACTATTTGTCTATCAAGGGGGTGACAGCTTGACTCCAGAGGAGAGAGTGAGATTTCGCCTAGCTCTTCTTCACGTAAACCCAATTCACTTGCAAGTCATGGCATCACTTTCCTGATGTCATGGTCTCCTTACAGAATAAAGGACAAACAACAATCTGTGAGTAGTAGTAGCTGCCCCAACTGGCCAGTTCCAATTGGGGAACACAGCTCTCTACCTCCTTTGCTTCCTTCCTTCCTTCCTTCCTTCCTTCCTTCCTTCCTTCCTTCCTTCCTTCCTTCCTTTCTTCCTCCCTCCCTCCCCTTTTCTCCTTCCGTCCACATAGAGAATGATACCCTTACATGTGGGTGCTTTGCCCCCAAAATTTAAATTTTGATTGCTGAAACCTCGCAAGATATCTTGGGGTTTAGATTAGATTTTTTTGTTTGTTTTTTTATGGACCATGCCTTAAACCCAAATCAATCTGGCCCTCATTGACTGGCCAACAATAGGTCCCAGCCTAAGTCTCACTTGGTTGTAGTTTGGGCCCAGATGGCTCAGAGTTAGTGTAAAGAGCAATTGTTTCTGTTTCAACCAGGAATCCTGAGGGTCTTCCCCTCCCAGATTGATTTTTTTCTTTTGACTAGGCAAAAGAGGTCATTCTTTGCCTCATTTCTCACAAAGCTTTAATCACTGAATGGGTGTTGCCTCAATCAAACTGACACCTGAGAAAGATTTTAACTTAAAAAAGCCCTGGCACCTGGGGCCAACTCCAGTCATCCTGATCTATCTATATATTGCCACTGGACTCAGATGGCTCTCTCTGGAGAAGAGAGTGAGGCTGGTGACTTTGCACAGCCTTCCCTCACTTAAATTCAATTCACTTGTAAGTCATGACAACTTTCCTGATGTCATGGTTTTCTTTGAGAACAAACAACAATATCTGAATGAGAGTCAAGGAGAGAACTTAAGACTGTACACAAAGAATATAAGACTTATGGCATCTATAAGTTGAGATTATTTTTCCTACCCTTAGCTATTCAAATAAGTCACTTATGACATGTTATTTATTTCCTATGTTGTCTTTCTATTTCATTAATTTGTCCACAATAGGTGCCTCCATTTTTTCTCCTTTACTCTCTTCTTAACACTTTACAATCTATCTCCTAACATGGCCATTCCACCAAAGCTGCTTTCTCTAAAGTTAGCAGAGATCTCTTAATTGCCAAATCCAATGGCCTTTTCTCAATCCTTAATCTTTTTTTTTTTTTAGATATTTTTATTTTTCGTTTACAACACTTGGTTCTACATAATTCTGAGTTCCAGATTTTCTTCCCCCCCTTCCCACCATCCCTCCCCAAGACAGCATGGAATCCAATATATCTTCTATGTATAACTTCGCATTGAACTTATTTACACACTAGTCAAGTTGTGAAAAAGAATTATGACCAATGGAATGAATCATGAAAAAGAGGAAACAGAACCAAAAAAACCCCAAAAACAAAAAGAGAGAAAAAAAAAGGGAAAAAAAAAGGCGAGCATAAATTGTGCCCCAATCTGCATTCAGACTCCATAGTTCTTTCTCTGGATGTAGACAGCATTCTCCATCATGAATCCTTTGCAGTTGTCTCTGCACCTTGCGTTGCTGAGAAGAGCAAAGTCTATCAAAGTTAGTCATCACAGAATCCATACATCTGTGGTTGTGTATAATGTTCTCCTGGTTCTGCTCTGCTCACTCAGCATTATATAATGTAGGTTTTTCCAGGTTGTTATGAAGTCCATATCATCCCTATTTCTCATAGCATAATAGTATTCCATCACCTTCATATACCACAACTTGTTCAGCCATTCCCCAATTGATGGGCATCCCCTTGATTTCCAATTCTTTCCTACTACAAAAAGAGCCGCTATAAATATTTTTGTACATATGGGTCCTTTTCCCACTTGTGTGATCTCTTTGGGATACAACCCTAGATGTGGTATTGCTAGGTCATAGGGTATGACCATTTTTATATCCCTTTGGGAATAGTTCCAAATTGCTCTCCAGAATGGCTGGATCAGTTCACAACTCCACCAGCAATGTAACAGTGTTCCAATTTTCCCACATCCTCTCCGGCATTTATCATTTTCCTGTTTTGTCATTTTAGCCAATCTGACAGAAGAGATGTGCTACCTAAGAATTGTTTTGATTTGCATTTCTCTAGTCAGTAGAGATTTCGAGCATTTTTTCATATGCCTAAAAATATCTTTGATTTCCTCCTCTGAAAACTGCCTGTTCATATCCTTTGACCATTTCTCAATTGGGAAATGACTTGTATTCCTATAAACTTGGCTCAGTTCCCTGTATATTTTAGAGAGGAGGCCTTTATCAGAGACACGGGTTGTAAAGATTTTCTCCCAATTTTCTGCTTCCCTCCTAATCTTTGTTGCATTGGCTTTGTTTATACAAAAACATTTCAATTTAACATAATCAAAATTATCTATTTTGTATTTTGTAATGCTCTCTATCTCTTGTTGTGTCATGAATTCTTTTCTTTTCCATAAATCTCATAGGTAAATTATTCCTTGCTCTCCCAAATTGCTTATAGTATCAGTCTTTATTCCTAAATCATGAACCCATTTTAATGTTATTTTGGTATATGGTGTAAGATATTGGTCTAGTTAAGGAAAACCAACAGTATCTATAGCATTCCATGTTCTCAGTTACCGCACTGTTCTGCAAATAACAAACAGTTTGCTTTTCTTTTTAATTGAATGAAATATGAACTTCAAACACATAAGAAACAAAACCAATCAAGAAATTATCAATACGGCTTTGATTATCAATGTTTCTAATATTATACTCAGAGCAACTGAACTGAAATCCCAAATCCTTGATTCTTCAAACAATGTCATATATATTTTCTATAGGCTGTCATTCCATGCTTGGAATGACCTTCCTTCCTCACCTTAACCCAAATAATTCTTTTCCTTCAAAGTGTACTTAAACATTACCTCCTCCATGAAGACTTTCCTGATCCTCCAGCTGCTTGTACTTTTCCCCTCCAATTTGTATTTATTTCCATGCTGTCCACTCTGATAGAATATAAGCTGCTTTAGGTCAGGGATTTTTCATTTTAATCTTTTTATCTTAAGTACCTAATATAGTGCCTTGTACCTGCCAGATGCTTAATAAATGTTTGTTGATTGATTTGTTGACTGTGTTTCCTTTTATTAATTTGGAAGACAATTTTTCTATAACTGCAGCTGTTAATGTTCACTAAAATTGTCATTTATAGTAGGCAAACAGAATTCTGCAAACCAAAAGAACATTAAATTTCATCTACATAAAATATTTTGTAAGATTACAGTGAACCTATTGACACTATTTTTCAATGAACAAGTAAAATTTGTAATTATTATTTGATCTTTCCCCAAGAAGACATCTGTTTGCTTCACCAGGTAATTAACACAATTAACACATTTCAAATCATCCATACAAACGGTCCTTAAAAAATTCTGAATAAATCATTTCAACAACCCAGGTACTACAAATTATGCAAACAGGTCAAGATTTCAGTTTAGCACTTCAAATGAAGTACCTACTATGAGCAAGTAATTGACAGATGTGGTTTAAATTATGATTATGTTCTTTTCATCCCCACTTGTGATATGGTATAATTTCTCTCCAAGTCTAAAATGATTTTAATCCTGGCTCTGCCACTAAACTGTGAGCCCTTGGGCAAATCCCTTCTAACTTCTGTAGGCCTGTGGCTCTTCTTCTGTCTAAACAAACATGGCTAGGATAGATGATCTCCAAGATCTACTCCAGGTCTAAAATTTCAAAATTTGCTTCAGCCATACCACAAAGCCACTAAATGAAGGAAAGATGCATGATGGCTCAGACACTTGCATTTCATATGAAACTGAGTAAGTCCCTTAAAACTCCTCTGGATGTCAGTTTTCTTAGCTACATAATGAAGGATGTGGGCAACAAAAAAAAAAAGGTTTTTTTGTCATATTGCAAGAAAAAAGTGGCAAAATATAAAACAGATAAGTGTATGCTCCCCGAAGGTATTCACCACTGAGCTGGAGGAGATGTAGAACAAAGTTCAAGTTGAAGATTACCTACGGATGGCAAGGTCCTCAAGATGCTCTTTTTGTTGATAACAAAATGCTGGCTATATCAAGCCCTAGAAAAGTGCAGAACTTCTACAAAGACACATGTAGAATTTGACTGGACTACACATAGGAAAAACAAGTGGATAAAGAATGTCTATGACATGCAGTTGGATAAACAGCTTATAGAATTTGGACATCAATATGTAGACGTGGACACAGATAGTAAAAATGGACAATGAGTTGGGTCTAGAATTAAACAGGACACTGAGCTGATTTGCCTTCACAATATCACAAAATTCTTCTAGCTGCCCTAAACTTCTACAAGAAACAAAGGTTTCTATTTTATTATAAAAAAATTCTACTTGTGCTACACAGCTATGAAATCCAGAAAACAGTAATTTTTGAAGAACTGAAAATGGATATTACACAGAGGTCAATGGAAAGACATATAGTAGGTGAAAGCAGGCTGTTATATAATAAATTAGGAACCTAAAAGAACATGAGTTAAAGGTATTTTAAGGGAAATGTATGATAGAAAAAAATGATGGACTGTTTATATGTTGATGGTGAGAGATAAAAGGTGGGCAGCCCAAGTATTCCATTGGTATTCCCAAGATATCATGCTTCCAGCATGCTGGGTGGAGACATTAAGAAAGCATATACTTTCTCTTGCTAAGTTTAATTCTCCTAGTTTAGATGAACTACATCTTCCAGTATTCTAATAGCTAGCAAAATTCTGGAGTGTATTATTCAAGGAATGGTTAATTAACATGTAGAAAAGGAAGCCACACAGGTGAACACAGCTTAATCAAAAATAAGTCATGCAAGACCACCTTTAATTCCTTTTTTGGCAGGATTACTTAGCTGATACATCTAGGTAGTGCTACAGATACAGTTTAGGTAGATTTCAGCAAAACATTTAATAAGGTGGCATGTTATTTCTATGGAAAATTTTGAGAAATGTAGAATACACAACAATATAATAAGATGGTTTTTGAAAGCTGTTAACTGGCCAAACCCAAAGAAGAGTTACTCATGATTCAATCTCCAGGCTCTATGCTGTTTAACATTCCAATAAATGTCTTAGATCAGAGGTGTCAGTCACATTGCCTGCTTGCATGAACACTCTCCAATTCCTGAACCAGATTAAAACATAATTGGGAAATATTTAACAAAATAAATAAAAATACAATGAAATATGTATACCATTACATTTTCAAATTAAGACAATGTATGGCTAGCAGAGAGCCTTATGTACAGATTGGCGGTCCTTATGAAAGAGGAGGGTATCCAAGATGATGCAGGGTCTTGACTTCATGCCATACAAAGATTAAAGAAACTAAAGATGTTTAGAGTCTGAAGATGAGAAGACCTAACAACTATGCTCAAGTATATGAAGTGTTTTCAAGTAGGAGGATTAGTTTTGTTCTCTTTGGAATTAAAGGGCAAAATTGGGAGCTATGGTTAGAAGTTGCAAAGAATCCACTTTATTAGAGTTATCCAAAAGTGGAATGGGATACCTTGACAGTTGATGGGTTTCCCTTTCAAGCAATGCCTGGATGGCTACTTGTCAAATCTGTTGTGGAAATGACTCTTTGGGGGCATTATGGCTACTGAAATCCTTTCCAATTTTGAAATTCTGTGATTATGTGAATAATGGTCTCTGAAGGTCACTTCAAGCTATGAAATGCTATGATCTTATAAACTTGGTTCTAATTTTCTTTTTGTTTTTATAAATTTTATTTAATATATTTAGTTTTCAGCATTGATTTTCACAGCAGTTTGAATTACAAATTTTCTCCCCATTTCTACCCTCCCCCCCACTCCAAGATGGTGTATATTCTGGTTGCCCT
>CM053626.1:240939482-241025313 GCA_028646595.1 Phalanger gymnotis | reverse complement strand
TACACAAGAAGACTAAAAAAAAATCACTTAAATTATGATCACATTATGGAAATTTTGTATTTATTCCTTGTCTTTCTTAATGTTTGTGCTTATAACATTAAAATCCATTAAACCAACATGATTTCAAATGTTTAGAAAACATTAAACAATCTGAAACAGGGAATGAGGATAGTAATAGGGGAAAATTCATAGATATAATGTGTCTGACACTTCATGTTTTCTTTAATACAGTTATTGAGTTTCTGCTACAAAATGACAATGAAAGGAGGTTCTACTTATGAACAAAGTTAGAACCTAGTTCAATAAGGCATTTACATTTCTTTGTATTAGTTTCATATGGGAAGTGATACTCTTTAGACCTATGTATTTAAATACTGCAATAATTCTCTTTTTTTGAATTAGAAATGGATCTATGGCAACAAGCACCTAACAACATCCTAAGAGGTTGTTTTATGAATCTGGCCCCTACTCAAGAAGTAACATTGAAAAGTCTTTTAATCACCTTCTGATCAGAATTTACAGGATTGCATTTAAGTTCAAGTTCAAGGGTATTAAAATGTATAAAGGAGACTGAAAAAGTGGCTGGGTTATAGATTTTAACTTCTTAACTAGAAAATTGACTCAAAATAGATTTTCTAATTTACAATGAATCAAAAGAGAAAACATTAGACCATAGCAAAAGTGGCACAAATGTATCAAAAAGCAAATGAATAAACATTTGAGAAGATTTATTATTAGAAATTGCAATAAATTTTGGAAAGATGAATTGATTTTAGTTAAAAGGTATAACTGACAATTTATTGGGCGGGAAGATGCATTATTTTCCAATTGTTATCCACCTACAGTAAAACTGATTTGTGTCCTATTGTATTTTATGGAAAAGGAGAGAGCAACTTTCAGTGATTTAGATTAAATGTATTAATCATAACCAAGCACTGTGAACTATATATCTACTATTAAAGAAGATTTTTGACATTTAATTCTGTAGCAATATTTTGGCTCTGTACCACTCTTCCTAAATCCAATTCCTGCTACAGTTGGCAGATTTCTCCCTTTTAATTTTATGAGGCTTAAAGTAGCATTTAACCACCCATGCGGTAAATAATGCGGGATTAGAAATATTTAGTGTTTTGTTTCCCTTTCAAGAGTAGTAATCCATCAAACCCAAAAATGCTCTCTAAAATTTTTCTATATTTTTGGCAATCTTTAATATATGATACTATAAAACTATAAAATTAAATAAAAAGCACTGCATAGATGGAATGCATTTGCTTTTTCAGGAGGACAGCATGAACTTAAAACAACAAGCAAAGTTCACCCCAAATCCCTAAATCAGAATTAGGAACATCTCAATGTTGAACAAATAAAAATTCAAGATAAAAAAGGGGGAAACATTATATGATTTTCACATTTCCTCTCAGTTTATATCTTTAGATAAGCAATATTAACGTACACGTAATTTCTAGGTACTCACCTTTCAAAAATAATTTAAACTACAGTTATATCAAGAGAAAATAATTTCAACTAAAATGCTTAAGTAGATGCATTATTTCTGACACACTTATGATCTTAATAAATATAAAAATTAATGTTATTCATTGTTTCTATACTTAATTCAAGTGAGAAGCAAAGCAATCATGAAAGTTGTTATTAGTCTACAGTAGCTACTATTTCCTTGCTTATAGAATTTAGTAACAGAATTTAGTTTTATGCTTCATACAAGGATTTGATTCTCTTTAAGGACTGATTTTATTAGAGAAAAGTAGATATTTCATTCTTTAAATCAATATAAAAAAAGGGCACAGTGATCACTTAAAGTGATCATTTAAAATATGAAATCAAGTTTTTTCTAACTTTAGATATAACTTATAAAACCTCTTATTAAGATTAAACAAAGCCAGAAGTGAATAAAAGTAGTCATAACAGTAACGTGATAGCTGTGTACGGTGGTTTGAGATACATCAAAGTAATAAAGTAACCTGTCAGATGAGTAATTATCTATGTTTAATCTATATGTAAAGCAAATGGCCCAGAAATGAGTAAAGTCTGTAATTCACTCAAGGCATAGTGACACCATAAACCACACAAGATCAAAAATGTCTGTGTGGTCTCTTAACATATTCATGTCTTAGTCCACTTAAAAAGATGATTAGGGTAACTAGAAAAATGAGCTCATGCCCTCACTGAGTTCGGAAAAATAAAGACATGATTATAAAAATAGACAATATATATGTGCTAATAAGAGCAATGATATACTGCATTTCACGAAAAAAAGCACCTTGTGATGAAATCCTAAAGGTCAATCATTGAATAAGTAACTATCTAGTAATAAGTATTATGGATACCAGATAGTTGGAGGTATTATTTTTTAGAAGACAGTCCCTACCTTATGGAATGCCAAAGTCCAGAAAGAGGGAAAAGTTATTTGAGTAACAAATGTATCAATTACAAAGCTTCATTGAAAGAAGATGGTCATCAAGGATTGAGCTTGTGAATTAAAAAAAAAAAATGAATTGGCTTAGAACAACTGTTTTGAAAGGTTCGAGAGCTGTAATAGGTTAGTGTTCTAGGGACTAGTTTTAAGGAATGTGACTGGTTAAGAGGGAAAAGGGGTGATACTGATAAATCTGGAAAGGTTAATGCCAACTTTGTAGCCTGCATTAAATTATGGTTGATGGGAAGTCTTAGAAACCATTTACAAGGCTAAATTAAGGATCAGACAAAATAAGACTCTCCCTAAGTCTTCTTACAGAACTGAAACTCAATCAAACCTTGAAATGGGTAGTTGTTAGAGGCTAAAGCCACAGAGGCAAGCGAATCTCTCATTTTTTTAAAAAATGGCATTTTCAGTGAAACAAGGATCATTTGGTAATACATCTGAGAATTCAGAATATAACTGAGAATATAGGTTTATATCTGAGAATAGGAAAGTGAGATAGTACTAATAGCAATTATTTTATTTAGTGTTCTAAGGCAGAAAGGGGTGGGGATAATTAACATAGGTAAGAGTTAACCAACAAGGATCACACCATTCAAATAAAGTTTGAGGGAGAAAGAATTTAGCACACAGCAATTTATCTGGTCTTACACAACCTGGCTCCAACCTATCTTTACAGAATGCTTTTACATTATGTCTCCTCTCCCTCTCCCACTCCCCAAGCAAAAGTCAAATTAGTCTACTTGCCATTCTTTTTACATAACATTCCATCAACATCTCTCATCTTTGTGCCTTTTCCAATGAAAGCTCAGTTCAAGTTTCACTTCGTATAGAAAGCCTTTCTTGTTAACTCTTCTCACCCTCAGCCTGAACAATTCCCAAACTAGAAATTACTTTGTATTTGCATATTTTCTCACAATCTCCAAGTAAGAGAGTAAGCCCCAATGACAGAGATGGTTCATTTTTGTTGCTGTATAATCAGTGCCCACCTAGCACAGTGCCTGCCATATAGCAGATAAGTTTAATAAATGACTGTTGGATTGAACTGAATCTAAGAAGGTAAACTCCAAGGGCAGAGACTGCTTCATTTTTGTCTTTATATTCCTCAGTGCCTATCTAGCACAGTGTCTAGCTCATAGTATATGCTTAATAACTGACTGCTGAATTGAATTGAATGGGTGTTAGAGTGATGGTACGGAAAGGAAGGAAGAAAGGTCATGTCTACATGCTGGGAAAAAAATTAAATAAAGTCAAACAATGGGCTGGAATTATTCATTGGTTGTCTGAACAACAAAAATATGTTTTTTTATTCAATGATTAGACTAAATTTTTGATGGAATTGTTTGGACACTTTGGTGCCCTATAAGTGCAAGCAGCATAAAAAGTTTATGTGAATTATTTTAAAAAAGCAAGAGAAACATACATCTTGCCTGTGAGGGTCAACATTAGACTTGGGTCAGAAGGCCTGGGTTTGAATACCAGTAGAGACACTTATTTGCTATATGACATTAGCAAGTCACTTTACTTGTATAGCTCTCAGTTTCTCACTCTGTAAAATGGGGTGTAAATAATTCCACTAACAAATGATTTTGATGAAAGTACTTTGTAAAAAGGAAAGGGCTACACAAATCTGAATGTTATTGTCAGTAGCTAAATACTCTTGGCTTTCTAGCATTATAGTACCCTTCATTGGAATTTGAGTTTACAGTTAACAAAGCATTTTCACATACAGTATCTCACTTGGTTCTCTTAACAACCCTGGGAGGGAAGCTTAGTCTTACAAAGGAAAACATTTTTGAAAAGGTCAAATGACCTTCTAAGGGCACACAGTTAAGTAAGTCATGGAGCTGGGACTGGTCATTCTATTACACCACACTCTCTCCTGAAACATAAACTAAAATAATTAGAACGTATGGCTGAATCAGCTTTGTTTTGTTTATTTATTCAATAAGCACTTAGTAAGTGCCCACTAAATGCCAGGCGAGGTACTACGTATTGGGGATTCGGGGACAAAAAGAAAGTAGCCTTTGTCTTTTCATGTACAGTCTATTGAGAGAAACAACACCTACACATACGTACAAAATATGCAATAATTAAGTACAAGGTAATGGTTGGGGGACACTGGAAAAAAGATGGAATAGGAAGAGCATCACACTGAAGCTGACGAGTGAACTGAGCTTTAAAGGAAGCTATGGTGTGTTTGAGGCAGAAGTGAATGTCTCCCATTTTGAGCATGAGATACAGTCTGGGTAGGGCACAGCAATGGGAGAGAAAAAAACATGTTCTAGGAATAATAGGTAAACCAGTCTGGCTAAAACAGAAAGTTTGCAAAAGGGAATAACGGGTGATACAACTGAAGAGGTACACAGGAGCTACATCATAAAAGGCTTTCTATTTTGTTCTGAAGGTGATAAGAAGTCGCAGAAGCACTTTGAGCAGGGGAGTGACAGTCAGATCTGTACTTATCAATTTGGCAGCTATGTGGAAGACAGACTGATTAGGAGGCTACTGTAATAATGCAGGTAAGATGTGACAAGGAACTGAACTAGGATAAGTGTGGTAAGACTACACAGAAAGGGATGAATTCTAGAGATGTTGTGGAGGTAGAAGAGACAAGGCAAGCCATCAAGCATTTATTAAGTACCTACTATGAAATCAGGTGCTGAGAGCTCCATCTTCTTTCCTCCTCCTGATCTCATATTAGTCAGATGCCTTGCTTCACGACGTCCTTTATCCTCGCATAATGAGATAGTCTTTCTTGCCAAGACAAAATCTACTACATACACAAGTGAACCCACTCCATCCCATCTTGTCCAGCAGATTGCCCCCTCTCCTGCCCTCTTTCTCACTTCAATCTTCAGTCTCCGCCTATTTACTGGCTACTTCACTACTGCCTGTAAACTTGTTTCTGTCTCCTTCATCCACAAAAAATCCTCACTCAATACATCCATCTTCACTAGTTGTTGTCCCATCTTTCCCATTTTTATACCTAAACTCCTTGAGAATGTGTCTCCCTTTCCTTTCACTCTCTTAACTCTCTAATCATTCAACTAAAACTGCTTTCTCCAAAGAAACTAATGATCTCTTAATTTACAAATCTATGTACGAATCCTCATCCTTCTTGATGTTTCTGCAGCCTTGGTCAGTGTCAGTTACTCCTTTCTCTCTAGGTTTTTGTGACACTACTCTGTCCTGGTTTTCCTACCTATCTTGACTTCACTTTCTCAGTCTCCTTGGCTGGATCTTCCACTAAGTTATGTCTATTAACTGTGGGTGTTCCAAAGAACTCTGCCCTGGGTCTTCTTTTGTCCTTCTGAGATTAAACTTGGTAATCTCATCAGCTTCCATTGACTGAACTATCAACTCTATGCTGATGAGAATCAGATCTACTTATCTAACCCTCTCTTAACATCTAGACTCACATTTTCAACTGCATATTGGCCATCTCAAGTTGGAGATCCCTTAGGCACCTTAAATTCAACATGTCTAAAATTGAAACTCCTTCTTCCCCTCCCCCCAAACACTCCACCATTCCAAACTTCCCTATTACTATTAAGGACATCACCATCCTCCCAGTCACCAAGGTTTACAAAGAAAAGTGTTATGCTCAACTCCTCACTCTCTCCTCATATTCAATATGCAGCCAAAGCTTGTCGATTTTACCTCTGTAACATCTCCATTCTCTCCTCTGATATTGCCTCTACTAGGTATAAGCCCTGATCACCTCAGGCCTGGACTATATCAATGATTTGCTGGTTGGTGTCCCCACTACGAGTCTATCCCTACTCCAGTCCAACCTCAACTTAGCTGTCAATGTGATCTTTGTAAATTTTTGTTTGACTACGTCACCTTTACCCCCCCCCCCCCCCCCCACCAGTACCACTCCACAAGTTCTAGAGGCCCCAGTCACCTTCAGGATTAAATGTAAAACCTTCTGTTTGTTGTTCAAAGCCCTTCATAATCTACCCACCCATCTGCTTCTTAAGTCTTTGTATACTAAAGTTCTTTTCCCCCATATGCTCTGAGATCCACTGACATTGGCCTCCTTGCTCTTCCTTGAGTAAAACTACATTTTTGACTACATCCTGACTCTGGTCATTTTTGCTGGCTGCCTGGAATGCACTCCTTCCTAATTTCTGCCTCTTGGCTTCTGTAAAGTCTAACCTAAAATCAAATCTTGTACAGAAAGCCTTTCTTCATCCCTCTTAATTATAGGACCTTGACTCTGTTGATTATTTCCCATTTATTCTGCATATATCTTTTTTGTACATGGTTGTTTGCATGCTATCCTCCTATTAAACTGTGAGCTTCTTAACAACAGAAAAATATGAGGATGTTAAGATTATCTTTTAGAGGCTTATGTAAAGAATCCTCAGTACAAATACAATGGTAGGATGATTGGTATCACATATACCTCATCTTGTTTCCAATTAATTCTTGTTCTGCTTTTTATCATTTATATGTTAAAATAATAATAAAATATTATTTTATTATATGATTATAAAACAATAATAAAATTTAAAATACTAATGCTAGTAATTATAAAGACCTGGAAATTTCATTACAATGAACCCCTCTAGCCTTGGTTTTAAAGTGGAATTTGTATTGCTCCAATTAGACTCCAGTCTTCAGAGAAGTGATCTTTGGCCTGTCTCTATGACTATAGCATATATGGAAATGGTAATAATGGGAAAATCAATGGAGCCAGAGGACCAGAATCAAGTTTTGGCTCTCAGTTACCTGTGTGAACTTAGGGAATAAATTTCACTTCTCTGGTTCTGTTTCATTTGTATAATGAGGTTTCTATCAGTTTATCTCCAAGAGTCCCTTCCAATTCTAAATCTTATGATGCTAAAGTGTTCAGAACAAGTGTTCAGAACTCCTTTAGTCAAGAATATGAAGCTCATGGATAACACAAACAAGTGTAATTATAAGGAGAAAAAAAGAAAGGAAGCAACAGACAGGAACAAAAAGGAAAACCACTAACGGGTGCACAGAGTGTGGGGGCAGTGTGGCATGGTAGACAGAGAATTCGATTTGGAGTCAGGAAGACCTGGTTTCAAATATTTGACCATGGACAAGATTTTAACTTTCCTGAGCCTGTATTCTCATCTCCAAAATGGGGATGTTATCTTTAGGAATTGCCTCACAGGATTATTGTGAGGTTCAAATAAGATAATGTATGTAACACACTTGGCAAGATTTAAAACTTGCTGCAGAAGTGTTAGCTATTATTATTATTCCCCTAGAGTACTACAACAGTATGAGAAATTAATTATTTTTGCAGGATAGCTGCACACAACTTTTTTTTTTTTTTACAGAAAAATACAGCTGACCCATCACATACTTTGACTTGAGTTGCAATATTATGGCTGATTTATGCATTCTTGCTTTTTGATTTCTATTTACTGTTTGAACAGTAACATAATCTTACTATGCAAAAAGGTGAGCTTTACTAAAATAATTGTAAAAACAGAATCTTTAACTACAATGTCATTTATTTAAATGTGATTTATTTGTAATGGAAATTTTTTAGATCACACATGTGAATATTTTTTTTAATGTATAAGCATATAGTTTCCACTACATATATTTGAGATGTACCTGGCTACATATAAGTCAGAATGCAGTCACCAAACAACAAAGTGAACTCACCAGAACCTAGGATCTTGTCATTATTAGTGCTGTGCTATTGTCCACAACTTTATGCAAGAAGTTGGTGTCAAACATACAACTTCATTCTCATTTCTTTCCTTTCTCCAAGGTCCTGTATTAACTTCTCTCTGTCCCTCCATTAATATTCCTTTTAGAAATGCTGACAGTCTGTGTCAATGTCTTTTCTTTTATTCATGTTCCATTTTTGTCTAAATAGAGTCGGTTAGGGATTGTTATAATTACATGCAGCATCTTCTTCTTAGCTTTATCTTTCTCCTAATTTGCGATTTAGACTTTTCCTCTGGGCCAATGGCCTGACTGTAAACAGATTGCTGATTCAAAAAGGATTACCAAATTCACATCTAGTTGACTTCTTTCTATTGAGATTCTTCAAATCACTATTGATTAGAGCAACGCAAATCAAAACAACTCTTAGGTACCACATCACACCTGTCAGATTGGCTAACATGACCCAACAGGAAAATTACAAATGCTGAAGAAGATATGGAAAAACTGGAACACTAATGCATTATTGGTGGAGTTGTGAACTGATTCAATCATTCTGGAGAGTAATTGGGAACTATGCCCAATGGACTATAAAAATGTGCTTACCCTTTGACCCAACAATACCACTTCCAGGGCTGTACCCAAAGGGATTATAAAAATGGGAAAAGGACTCACAGGTATAAAAGTATTTGTAGCAGCACTTTTTGTGGTGGCAAAGAATTGGAAATTGAGGGGATGCCCATCAACTGGGAAATGGCTGAACAAGCTGTGGTATATGAATGTAATGGAATACTATTGTGCTATAAGAAATGATGAGCAGGCTGACTTCAGAAAAACCTAGAAAGACTTATATGAACTGATGTTAAGTGAGAGGAGCAGAATCAGGAGAATATTGTACATAGTTACAGCCACATTGTGTGATGACTAACTTTGATAGACTTGGCTCTTCTCTGCAATGCAAGGTTCTAAGACAGCTCCAAAAGACTCATAATGGAAAATGCTACCTACATCTAGAGAAAGAATTATGGAGTCTGAATGCAGATCGATACATACTATTTGCTCTCTCTTTTTTTGTTTTGTTTCTTCTTTCTTGTAGTTCATTCCATTGGTTCTAATTCTTCTTTGCCACATGACTAATGTGACAATATGTTTAATGTGAATGCGTATGTAGAACCTAGATTGCATGCCTTCTTAGGGATGAGGGAAGGGGGAAGAGGGAGAAAATTTGGAACTCAAAAGCTTGTGGAACTGAACATTGCAAACTATGAATAAAAAAATAAATACATACATACATAAACAGACAAGTACCAAAAATAAAATAATGAATTTATCTTAATTTATCTTAAAAAAAGATTCTTCAATTTGATTTTTATGAGGTTGTTTGATGTATGTGTTTGATCATGCTTTTATGCCTTCTAATTCTTTTCTTTAAAAAAACCTTAAAATCTATTATATCTTAACCTTAAACCATGTTTTCTAACTGTCCTTCTCCCATACTACCCTATTCCCACCTTCAGGCTTTACCATTATTAAGTCACCATTAATACCGATTTGATTCTTTTATTAGTATGTCAGCTGGCTTGCCAGGGTTTAAAGATCAGTTAATTCAATGTTTACAGGTAGGAAACCAAAAGAGAGGTGATCAAGAAGGTATCATTAATTATAGTCCCATATCTATTTTCTCACTTCCAAAAAGCCTTTAAAAATGATCTGCATGAATACATGCTTAATGAAAATATGAGAAAGTAACAGGAAAATTTTTACTCATTATTTTCTACAGCAGATCACATCTTTATAATCACACAAATGATTGAAAGGAGAAAGGTACTCAACAGAGCAAAATGTAGTCTTAAAGACTCTCCAACAAGGTATTTTCCATGTGTATGCACACTGTCTTTTACAGATACAAACACAGATATAACTTTGTTCAAGATCCTCTGTTATGTAAGATGTAAAGTGGGTTGATATACATGTCCAACAAAAATATTCCCCATTATCATAGAGAATATGCTGTAAGAAATCTACATGTAAAAAAAGATCATTTTTGAAGGTGGGTCCTCCACATACTCCAGTTTGCAGATAACATTTCAGTGATTACAGCAAGTTCCACAATGTAATAGTCAATGAGACCCACTACCACTTAAGAGATTGGTCTAACAATCTACACAGGAAAAAAAATGGATGAAGAATGCCTATTGTAGATAATTAGTTAGATTAACTCAAGAGCTTGCCCATCCATTATTAAATATACTCTGGACAGGAACTTTAGATAAATAATGATAAGGGCCTCGAACAGGAAGAAGAGAATGAATGAAACTATCTCTGGGAAATTATATTGTACTTTCACCAATATTCTCAAATTGCTCCCTGACATAAAAATTCTTATTTTTAAAACCAAAATTCTTCCAATGTATTATATGCTTTGAATAATGGAATGCACAATCAATAAATAATAAAAATTTTAGGTGACTCAAGAAGCAAAAGTGGGACATGTAGTTAATGAGTAGATAACAGCATATTGCCAATAATGATTCATGTTCAAGAAGTGTTATTATAACCACACAGTAAAATCAGGTCTTCAGTTTTGTGATCCATTTTTGAAGCTTGTGTAAATGTTTTTTTTTTAAAATAACAAGTTACAAAGGCTCAAGCAAAATGGTCTCTAACCTACCCTTTCTCCATCCATTTATAGATATTGAGTAATGAACTATCTGGGAAGTAACCAAGGACATTGAATTCAACTATCTACCTTTTGTCTTATTAAATATCAATGTATTCTTTTCTGAAGAAAAAGAGTTGATGTAATTTGGAAACAAATGAGATGAAAGTCTACAAAGTTTTATTTGACAAACTCATGGACCTTATAAGTGCTTATACCTACTTCAAATACATATGACAAATAATGCAACCAGAGTCTGAGAGGTAGATAAAGAAAGGATTTGGCTTTTTTCCATTCCTTGAGGGTATATAATTTGTGCCTTTCCAAACTCACTGACAAAACTGATGTCACTGTCAACAATACCTAAGATAAGCTTATGTTATATTCAAATTAGAAAAGCAGGATAAAAAAAGTTAATAAATATGTTTAAAGATTAGAGAAAACAGAGACAATATTTAAGACTTCCTCTGACACACATAGGATACTTATCTCAGGGCAAGTCACTTACCTCTCAGGGCCTCAGGCAACACAGAGAAGTATAAGTTGCAGAGCAAGTGCTGCTTGTATTGGTAGAAAGCGTCTGCACTGGAAAACTATAAAAATAAAGTCACAGTTCTGGGTCCCTTTCCCCAAAAATAAATAATCATATGTATACACATATATAGATACACATGCATATCTATCTATCTATCTCTTTCCCCTTGATTATCTAAAGTATCATACTGATATTGTTTATCAGGATTATAATTTCTACCAATACTGTTATATCAAATCCAGATATCTGGTCTCTGCAGTTTATTTTTTCCACTGTGTGTCAGTAGACTAAAATTCAAACTGTAAGAGATATCAAAAACTATCACTCCTTAAGAAATCTAAGCTAAATAAAGTTTCCTTTGGATAGGCATCTGCTTGTATGTTTATGGGTAAAGGAGTGGATGTAGTTGAAAAGTATGTACTAAAGAAGTGTTATGAGAAACTTACATGCAGGTCTACTAAGCTATTTTTTATTCTTGCTTTCTGCCACTTCCTCCAAAAAGCCTTCCTTAGTTCTCTCTCCTCTGCCCGAATTTGTAACGACCTATCTACTATCAAACCTAACCTAATACTTTCTTTGCACATCTTATGTACAAAATATATGTGTGCTTTTTCTGCATAATTTTGCAATGTTATTTGCATATGAATGAATCATGTTGCCCTATTATTGTACCTATATGCTCTATGAAAGTAGGAGAAAGTTGTACTTAAATTTTTTATCTGTCCCATCATGCACGTAGCCAAGTTTTCTGTAGCACCTAATAAATGTCTACTTAATTGGACCGAAGAATTTTAATTTTCATCATGAATTAGCAAGTTAGAATTATTCTATAAACAGTTCACAGAGTTATTTTTTCCATTTTGTTATGAGAATTCTAATAAAGGCTAGGAACAGAAAAAAGGATCTGTTGTGCTATAAACTATTCAAAGTAGAGAATTTGTCTTAACCAAATCAACAAAACATGGTCATGGTATTTTGGTCATGAGATTATCAAAATAACTGCGTCATTCAGAATACTTCAATATAATGACATCTGCTTCAATGGAATTTACTTATAAAAACAAGTTTTTCCACTGTATTTTTCACCAAGTTTTTTGTTCAATGAAGACAGAGTTGCCTCTACTGTTAAATGATACTTGTATACATAAAAATATAATTAGAGTCCCGGGGTGGGGAACCTGCAGTCTCAAGGCCACATATGGCCTTCTAGGTTCTCAGGTGCAGTCTTTTGACTGAGTCCAAGTTTTATAGAACAAATCCTTTCATTAAGGGGATTTGTTCTTTGAAGTTTGGATTCAAAGGGCTGCACTTGAGGACATAGAAGGCCTGCATATGGCCTTGTGGCTGCAGCTTCCCCATCCCTGTACTGGATAAATCTTTATTAAGTACCTCTTATAGGCAAGAGAAATACAAAGACAAAAACAAAATGGGTTTTGAGCTGTGTTTTGGAGGAAGGCAAGGACATAAACATGGCAAGAAAAGACTGCATTGCAGACATAAAGTGACCCAACTGTATAAATACAAAGAGGCAAGAGTGAAATTCCAGATATAGACAATAGGTAGTAAACTAATTTACCTGTAACAGTTATAAATATAACAAAAGCTACCAAGAACCAAACAAAGACTTTAGACATATACTTCAAATATTGGTACAATTATTGGAGTCTATACAAATTATAATGTTACATACAAATATACCAAGCCTTAAGAAAATCAGATATGTGAAAACAAAAAGTTATCAAAAGTATATGGAAGGAGTAATTAATATTTCATAAAAGGAGGAATTTATTGGTATTTTCCTTTATCTCCTCAATGTTTTTCAATTATGTCCCCAATTTAGCAAAATCAACATATATTTCCTAAGTATACCAACTGTATATACAAGATAATGCTAACACTGGTATGGGATTGCTTCTGACTTCATGTTTATGCTACATATAAAGTTATCTGATAAGTGACTATAAACATAGAAGGGCTGTTAGACTAACACACAAAGGAAGAAGAGATCAATTCAGAAACCAGCCCACTGTTACTAATAGGTAACCCAAAGTTTTGGAGACAACTTTTACAGTATTAGGTACATATATATGTTAACTGGGGCAAATTACATGATAGCCCCTACAGTTTCTATTGGAAAGAAATGGGCACTAAAGGTTATACTATAGATGAGCCCTTCCCATAACAATTCTAAGGCAAAGCATGTAGTACATATATCCACAAATAATTTGATTTGGAATTACAAACTAGGATTTATATAGGGGAGCTGGGTGGTGCAGCAGAATGCCAGGCCTGGACTCAGGAAGGCTCATCTTTCTGAGTTCAAATATGGCCTCAGACTCTTACTAGAGGTGTCACCCTGTACACTTCAACCTGTTTGCCTCAGTGTCCTTATCTGTAAAATGAGCTGGAAAGGAAATGGCAAACCACTCCAATATCCCTGCCAAGAAAACCCCAAATGGGGTCACAAGTTGGGCATGACTGAAAACAACTCGAACAACAATAATTTATAGTTATAGAGCAACAATCATTGAACTAGAATCTGGAGACATGAGTTCTAATTTACTTTGTCACTAACGAGCTGTGGTGCCTTTTCATCTAAGCTCATTAGGGGTCAGTTTTCTCTACTTTAAAATGATAAGACTGGAGCACACAATTTCTATAATTCTATTACTTAAGACAACATGGATCCAGCCCCAATCATGCTCTTAAAATGATATGCATTCATGATGTATATATTATATATTGTTTAATCAAACATTCTTGAGATAATAGGTATGTGTATATGTGTGTATGCGTGTGCCTGCGTGCGTGTGTACATATATACAAATATAAAGCTACTAAAGCTTAAAACCTTACTAAGCCTTTTGGGACATCCTTTATATATTTCAAGGCATATTAAAAAATAAAATCAGTTAGAAAATTCTCTGGCATCTTTTTATTCTTATTTCTCTGAGTGAATATATCAAGATATAATTATGTCTCAAATTATTTTAGGCAGAAGTAGATATCTAAAATAGGTGAGGAGCTATAATGGCATTATTATTTTCAATGTCTCTGCTTATACCAGTATCATTTCTATAACAACTCTCTCCCCAACAATCTCCATTAGACTCCAGATACAATGATATACTTTGCTACAGAAGAATAGTCATGGCTAATCTATAATATTCAAGGCAAAGAGTTCTTAACCCAGGGTCCACAGAATCCGTAGGCAAATTTCAGGGAAACGGTGAAAATGGATAGGGAAAAAAAAATTACATTTTTATTTTTACTAACCTTTGTTTTCACTGGTAATCCAAAGTATTTCATTTTATCTTAAAACATTATTCTGAGAAAAGATACACAGGCTTCTTCAGATTGCCAGAGAAATCCATGAAAGACAAAAAAGGTTAAGAACCCTGTTCTAAGGAATGATGACCTTGGGCAAATCATTTTCTCTCTTTCGACCTCAAAGTACTCATCTGTAAAATGACAGGGATGATCTCCAAGTTTCTTTCAAGCTCTAAAATGTTATGATTCTATGAAATACACATTGAAGCTGTTTGAATTTGAGGCCCTTCATAACAGTTATAGAAAAATTCTCTGTATTTGTCAGAAGACATTAAAAATTAATAAATGCCTTTAGGTTTATATTTGAAAGAAATGTAAAATTGTTGGAAGCTACAATACTAATGTGATAAGAGAAATAGAACTTGAAAAAATAGAGGCTAACACTAGACACTGTTATCAGCATTTATTCAGTTCACACTATATACTAAAAATTAATAACACCACTAGGAATCATGGACCAAGTGTCAAATGAATACTGAATATACTGAAGATGGAATTCATAGAAGGTGATCACTGAGGAATGGGGTGGATAGGGAAGCTTTGTTCCAGTGAGGCTTTAGGTAGGCCTTAAAGTAAGGTAAACCTTAGGAGAAGCAGAGTGTTCATCAGAGAAGACAAATGCAATATTGCAGTGTGGACAAAGACGGGGCTGTACACTGCATGTCAGGGCAAATTATTTTAAAATGGAAGCTGAAGTAGATGGTACATAGGAAGAAGGAATAGGAAATTAAGGTAGAGATATAAATAGAGGCCAAATTATAGAGTAATATTTGACTCTAGCCCTAGAATGCAAGCTCCTTGAGGGCAGTGACTTTTGTTTTATTTTTGTCTTAATATCGCCAGTGCCTGATACATAATAGATACTTCTAAGCTTCTTGAATTAACTAAAATAAACTAAGGTTTAGATTTTATACTACAGATGAGAAGAAATCATTCGAGTTCCCTTAACAAGTGATTTTTATGTGCAAGTGAATTTTTAGAAAAATTTATATGTCAATGGGATGCAGGATTTAACAAAGAGGGGGGAAGATTGAATGCTAGAAGACTATTTAGGAATCAGCTATGATAACTCAGGTATAAGATGTGAATACAAACTTGAGTAGTTGCAGTGGGGCTATAAAGGAAGGGGTCATTGTAAGACACTTGACAAAAGAAGTGATGGACTTTGATGACTGATAATGTAGGAGGAGAGAGAGAACAAAGGACAAATTATTAAAAGAAAATTTTAAGTTGGAAAGAAGAAAAAAACTCATAAAACTTTTCAAAGATTTTTCTAAAGAAAAGTAACATAATTAGAAACATTTAAAACAAGAGTAGAAAACATCCACTAAGTGAAGGCCATGTGTGTTTTAATTCAATCAACAGATTAGGTATTTCTGTGATATTAGAAAAGTTAGAGCTAGAAAAACTGAGGTCACAAAAGGATCCTGAAAAATAAAGTGATGCTATATATTTTGATATAGAATTTCATAATTTCTAGAGTAAGAAGAGTCAAGAATCTGTATAACTTAGTAAACTGAAAGGCTTCAAAAAGAACAAATACTTGCTACCAATTCTAAGATCATGTTTAATTTAGACCTAAAAGGTAAGTTGTCTGGATGTTAGAAAAAATAATAATATGGAAGATACTTTTTGTGGGATAATTTCTGGGTCAGCCAATAAATGATTTGAATACAAAACTCAAGAGGAAAATTATGGCTTGTGTTTCTAAATACTCCAAGATCTCAAACCAATTTCTCTGGTATATATGCAAATGATCAACACCCTTGGGGCAGCTAGGTGGCACAGTGAATAGAGCACTGGTTCAGGAGTCAGGAGGACCTGAGTTTAAATCTGGCCTCAGACATTTGACACACTTACTAGCCGCAAGTCGCTTAACCCCAATTGTCCTGCTTTCCCCCCTCCAAAAAGGATCAACACCCGCTTCTATTTTCTGAGAACTGTTCATGCTCTGGCCAATTCTGAACCAAAAAAATTGTTTTAAAAGTTATCAACTTTACCTTTGCTGGCTTAAAGTTCTAGTTTTCAATTTAGAAACATCAGTGCTTCCTTTCAACATAGCTGATTACAGGTAACTGAAACTGTAAACATTACCGTAGGCAATGTTTCTGGCAATGGCAGAAAATCATCTTCAATCTACGTGACTTCCATGTACATTCATAGTTCTTCAAATTGACCTTCAGTTTGAGGATTTTCAGGCAACTACAGTAAAGTAAGTGCTTGTTAAATACTACTTGGAAGTGTTCTACCCATCATTGATTTTGAACTTTTCTGATATTAGATATTTGATATATCTGAAGGCAAATTAGAAAACTGAGTTTTATAGACCATCGGAATAATTCTATCAGCAACATAAAAGGCAGAAACCCAGAGTTGAAGCTTCTTAGAAAGTAAAATGTTTGCAGCATTTCTGTTTCTTTGAATTGGATGACAAAAATAATGGATACTCTGGCAATGTCGCCACCCTTTTAAAGGGCAAGGTGGAAAAGATGGCATGTTGTCTCCTTCTTTAGAGTCAAATGGTTTTCAACCTGTAGTCTTAATATCAACGAATGAAAACAGTACAGTTGTGGGACATATTTATAGACGGCTTCATTCAAAGAACATCAGGCAGAATGCAAGTTTTAAAACATGAAAATTGATATGAGAAACATTTATAGAAACTCAGAATATGTGTTGCAACCTCAGCTTTCTGAAACTGGTGCTAAGTACATTCATGTCTTCAGATCATACACAGAAAGATTATCTAGGAGTATTTTACAAAAGGAAAAAGATGAAAGCAGAAATTATTATACTTTGAAGCCTTTATGAAATTATAATAAAAAGAATTATTTCAACATAACATTATCTTCTTATCTATGGAAATGGGCAAATTGCCTAAATGACCTCTCTCAAGATAAAAAGAATTTGAACACATTCAATTCCAGGACACTAGTGATACTAAGGATTAAGGATAACAACATAGGATATTTTCCAATTAATAACTAAGAATATGTAAAACTGTTGAAATTCAAAGTAAAAAACATTAGTTATAATATTATCCTTTGTATTCCAATATAATACCCTTGATTTATCAAAACACCTTGCATTTTCAGCACTTTTCCCAGTAATTCAGATGGATTTCCATTAAACTGACCATATTCTCTTGGATGATCCTTTGAGTAATGCAAGGGATGCAGATGTGATAAGAAGGTGTGTTGGGCGAGTTCTGGAACATAGCCTTGGAATTCGACAGGCCACAAAGTGATTTCGACCAAGGATTTTAGAGTCATTTGAATAGTCTTCAAGACCAATAAATTCAAATATAAATAGATCTTTATAGACTGCACATTGAGTTAGAAAACTGCAAATTAATAGTATCTATGTTGTATTGTATTTTCCTATATTTTGTTAAAGATTTCCTAGTTACATTTTATTCTGCTTCTGGCCACAGCAGTATAGAAAACACTTATGGCATTTAGTCGAAACATTTAACAAGAAAAGGAAAGGAGAAGATACAATATATATTAAAAAGTAAGAAATGGCAGGCCAAATTTCTGTTTAGATGTGGGGCCCTTTCAAAAAGAATTACGTTTCACTATCCAGTTAAGAATTAAATATTTAAATACAAAGCACGTACGTATAGCTAAAATCTCATACTATGTGTTTTAAAGTAACTCAGAATCTAAGGAATGGCTGAATAAACTCTGGCACATGAATGTAAGGGAAAATTGCATGCTAGGAAATGATAAATATGAAGAATACATAGAAGCATGAGAAGACATATGAACTGATACAGAATGAAGTAGAATCAGGAAAACAACACATGTGTGGAATGTGATATATATGCATAAACATAGAAATACATATATGTATATACATGTTATACGTGCATATATGTATATATAAATATGATCATAATACAAATGCAAAGGCTATCATCACCAATAAAAAGAAAATGAATGATTGTATGATGATAATAATCCATCTTGGCGCCAAAGAGAGCAGAAATGCACCTCTTTTAATTTTTTGCAAAGGTGAATTATGGGTGTGAAATATAATATACACTTGATTCATCTGTTTTTTAGTTTTGATGACCTGGTTTTTTTCTTCTTCTTTTTAAATTTTTTGTCACAAGGAAAGGTTCTCTGGGAAGTGGAGATGAGAGAATATATTTGGAAATGAAGGTGATAAAAGACAAAAGCTATTAAGAAAAATAACCTAGAATGAAAATTGTATTTTGCAGCGGAGGTAGTCTGTCAAATGATAAGAAATATTATTTGTGGTATCTGTGGCCTGAGAGGAGAAGAGAAGGCCTCTGGGACTGCATTAATTTTGGCTTACCATCTAAGGAAAAACAATGAAGTTTGTAAGTTTTAAACATTATTCACTGACATTTAGTTTATAGCCACCAAATTAGATGAACTATCTCACCTTTAAGTGCTAACAACACCTAAAAATGAGAGCCAATTCTAATATGAAGAAGGATATAATGGAAGATCATTATAGAAATGTGAGCATTTCTTAAAGAAATGCCTAATTCTACATATTCTCAAAAATAAGTATACAAAGGACAGTATCATAATTAATGCTTTTTATTTTGAATTTAAAACATTTTACAGATTCTTAATTACAGAATACTCTTTATTGTTTCCCTTAATCTTTAGATATCACTAGTGTCCCAGAATTTTCTTTTTTTCAGAACTGTGTTTCCCTGCTAGCCCAGGCTCCAAAGCAGCACCCTCCCTTGCTGGCAGCCACAACGTACAGGAGCATTAAGTATGTTTGGCCTCCTGTGAAGCCTAAATACACTCAGCTTTATCAGGAAATCAGGATAAGAGTGGGTATGATGTGGTATGCACTATTTACACACAAAAAGCAAAGTTCTAGAACGGTTCAGGTTCTGCTTGTGAGGATCCTTAAATGGCTCTATCTTGAGTTGTACATTTGGGCATCTGACAATAGAAGATGGCAAGGATTTCCTATGTTAACTTTTATTCATATTATGAAAAAAAGTAGTGTGTAGAAAGTGACTGTTGTGTTCTAATTGAAATGCCATCCCCTTGTTCATTGAGAAAGTCCTTCATGATGTAGCTGATGTATTAACCATAATTATAAATTAGAGATATAAAATAAATAGAATAAAATCTACGGAAATATTTTTAAGATGAGGGAGCTGAGTGGTGTCAATAAATGACTTGCTTTATTAAAAAAAAAAGATGATATAAGAGTATGAGTACAAGGTGAAAAAGTAAGCCTAATTAATTCCAGAGCTGACTTCCATGGAATTTTATAAAGAAAATATATTAAACTATGTTGGTAACATGCAGCATATGCGAGTATGATGTCACTTTTGACAGTTTGGTCAAATATTTTACCAAGCAAAATCATAATCACCTTCAAAAATAACATGTACCTATTTTTTCTATAATTCAATTCACTATGCTCTTGAACAGAGCATAACATTTTACCCTGAAAAAGATAATAGGAAAGCTCTTTAGATCTGAAATCAACTTTACATTCAAATATAAGGGCTATGATTTAATTTAAGGTAGTGTAAGCTCTTTAGTAGAGAAACAGAAAACCACCAATATTTGTGTTTTGATATCATTCTTACTATACTAATAAAGTCCTAAATCTCTCTCTCTCTCTCTCTCACTCACACACACACACACACACACACACACACACACACACACACACACACACACACTTCTTGCTTTTTACAAAGTATTCCAAAATATTTTAAGGCTATAAATAAGCATCTACATATACAAATTAACTTAACATTGAAATGTTACACTTTTCTGACAGCATAAATTAGGATCAATATGACTTGAGCTTGAATCCCACCTTGGATACTTAAAGCATTATATAAATATCACTTCTGAAGTGATGAGGACCTGAGTTCAAATCTGATGTCAGACATTTGACACATTTACTAGCTGTGTAACCTTGGGCAAGTCACTTAACCTCAATTGCCCTGCCTTTCCCCTCCAAAAAAAAAAGTCACCTAGTAGACAGCTCCATCAGATAGTACACAATAAAACTGCAATCAAGAGCATAACTGGTTGAAATGCGTATATTCAATTTTTATTTTAATAATATAAATAGAATTTTTGACATCACATAAAAAATGTTCTTTTACTTTAAATTATCCTAACAAAGGAACTCTAAAAAGACAAATGGTATGTGTAAATAGGCCATAGTACATTACCAATAATGTTATAAAAATACCATTAATGACATGTATGACCAAAAAACCAAACTGCCCTAGCCATTTATCAAGTTCATAGGACAATAGACGGATAGCCTGAAATGTACTAGTATCCCAAAAAAGTATTAAAAGAATTGGAAATTTGATTTTCTGTGGAGAGTTTATGGAAGGACATGAGACAAGAAGCTGACAAGGAAAGTTGTATATATTCTATAGTCCACAAAAGTAGAGAGAATACTCACACTGATGAGATCATGGGTTTATTAAATAAATTAAAAGGAAGGTTTATATGGTCCATTTAGTAAAAACCGAATCTACTTTAAATGGCCTTTCTATAAACAGCTATGACTCAGTCTAAATATCACTTTCTAACTACATAGGAAGCAATTGTATAAAGTAAAGGTTGAAAATGAGATTCTATCAGGCACTTGGTTAGAACAATAATAAAAACCAAACAAATTCCAAATTTTTTATGAAATCCATGCTATATTAAAATCTAAATCCTAACAGAAATACCCAGTATATATTTTTTATTTACCAGTTAGTGACAAAGATCAGTTCATCTGGGAAATTTAAAGAGATATGGAACAAGTACAGGAGGGAAACTAGGTGTTGCAGTGAATAGACAAGCCCAGGCCTGGAGTTAGGAAGTTCTGAATTCAAATACCTACTCAGACGCTAACTAGCTTTGTATTTCTGGGCAAGTCACTTAGCCTCAGTTTGTCTTATTTTCCTCACCTATAAAACAGGGATAATAGTAGTACCTACCTCCCAGGGTTGTTGTGAGGATTGATTGAGATATGACTGGAAAGTGTTTAGCACAGCGTCGGACACATATTAGGTGCTTAATTATTATTCTTATTAGATCATCAATCAATGAGATTTTTATGGTTCCTTATATACCATGACAGTTTAAATTAAACATTATCACTTGGAATTATTTCCAGATATTTGTAAGGATTTTAAATTGATAAATATTTCAAATTTTAAAAATAACAATGCAATTTGTTTTCTTTGGAACATTCCTTTAAGTATTCTCATTTTAATTATACAAAAGAATATATATATTTTTTTAAACTTGAGTTGTCTACTATATAATTTAAAAACTAAAACCTCTTTTAACCACTGTATAATTTAGCATAGTAGAATGCAAATAGTGCTGGACTTGAAATCTGAGGACGTGGGCACAAATTTCGGTTCTGCCATTTCCCAGCTGTGTGCCACTGGGCAAGTCACTTTACCTGTTAGATTCAGTTTCCTCACCTGAGAGATTTATATTACATAGCCTTTAATGTCCCTACCTACAGCTATGAACCTAGATGCCCTTAATACTCAGGCAATTTCCTAATCTCACAATGTGTTAAAAGCAGAAATTTAAAGAATGTAAATTTTCTTTTTTGAAATGATTTATAATAAACAATATTAAAGATCAATAAAAATGATTAAACTTATTTTACAATGACATACATTTAAATAAATGAATTTTGGCCATTCCCTCTAAGTCTCTATCAGGATTCTGCATTTGTCTGTTCATTTTCACTCACTTTTACTTCTATATGTTGTAGATAGTATTTATTTTGTTTTTTTTTTAATTTTTTGGTTCTGCTTTTTTAAATTTTTCGTTAATAACATAAAGTTTTAATAAACCAAGCTTACTGATGATAATCAAAATAGCTTGCATTTACATATCAGTTTAAGATTTGAAAAGTGCTTCACAATTAACTCATTTTTATCCTCTCAAATCTAAGGTAAGTGCTATTATTATGCTCATTTTACTTATGAGGAAATGAAGGAAAAGGCTAAGTGACTTGCCCAAAGTCACATACCTATAAGTGTCCTAAGCTGGATTAGCATTCAGGTCTTTTTCTGACTGTACATGTCCAACATGCTATTTAATTTACCACATAGCTGCTTAATGAATTCCTTTGAATACATATTTCTATTTTTATTTTTGGCAAAAATTTCTTTAGTTTTTGCTACACTCACCTACTCACTGTTCCTCCAATTCCCATTCCTTTCTTCAGTCAGTCCAGTCTCTGGCACTGATAGAGCTAGATATATGTGATATCACCAATATAATATATCAACTACAGTAAAGTTCAGAATATTCTGGTTAGCTCAATATTTAGAAAAAACGTAACTGAAAACATATCTTCCTTTCCCTTAACTCTTGCTGAAAACTGTTATTTTGCTTTAGTGAAAGTTTAAATGTTGCATATAAGTAAATCTCTGATTAAGAAAACTCTTACTACATGTCCATTTTAAACAATACACAAAACATAATGTAGACAGTATGGAAGTCGAATAACAAACTAATAGAGGGCATCGCCTAAACAATTTTTTTTTTTCTTAAATCTCTATTGTTTAGTTTTCACTTATATCACCCCTCTAAAGTCAGCTAGATGGTGCAGTGGAGAGTGCTGGGCCTAGAATCAGGAAAACCAGAGTTCAAATCCAATCTCTGACATTTACTGGCTGTGTGACTCTAGACAAGTCACTTAACCTTGGTTTGCCTCTGTTTCTTCAACTGTAAAATGGAGATAATAATATGACCTACCTCACAGGATTATCGTGAGGATCAATATTTATAAAGGATTATACTTATAAACTGAAGATAATGTTTGAGGATATGTATGTAGATATATATATATATATATGTGTATATATATATATATATATACACATATATCCCACAGCATAAGTAATGCCTTGCAAAAAGTAGATGCTAAATAAATGTTTATTCCACCCACTTCCCTTCCCCTCCAAAAATTGGTTGTGGCAATGAAAGGGAGAGAGGGAGAGATGGAGAAAGGGAGAGGGAGAGAGAGAGAAAGAGAGAGAAAGAGAGAGAGAGAGAGAGAAAGAGAGAGAGACAGAGAGAAAGAAAGAGAGAAACATTATTTGAAGATTCTGTTTCCTTGGGTTCCTGTTAACTCAGTGTTTAATGCGATAGGAACAATACTTCTTTTTGGTATATAACACTCAGGGCTTCCTGTTTACTCTTACTCCATCTTATTTACGTGGTTTTTTCATTATATTTTAAAACTGTGATCTAGAGGACAATCATTATGACAGTATGGATATTATTTTAAATGAATAACTTCATAATTGACAAAAACAGAAATAAAAGTTTCTAAGAAGAGTCTGGTACAAAATACAAGTTGTATTGTGACAACTAGTACATAGAGTTTCAATTTGATATTTATCAAAATAAGCCTGCACAGTCCATAACAAAGATGAAATTCAACTGAAATGTGGCTGAAGTTGCCCAAGTAAACACAAAAGACCAGAGCCTAGCACATAATGGTACTTTGCAAACCTTAAAGAACTATATAAATTGTAGTTATTATAAGTGACTTTATTTACTGTAGCTACAAAACTTCCCTCATCCCTTTGTTGACCAATGCTCAAATATTTTTTACTTTACATTAGGAGTTCTTAACCTTTTTTTTGTATCATAGACTCTTTTGGTAGCTTGGTGAAGTCTACAGATTAGAATAATGATTGTAAATGCATAAAATAAGATACATAGGATTACAAAGGAAACCAGAGATTGGTAAAAATAAAGACGTAATTTTTTTTTCCCATGCAAGCTCACAGGTCCCCTGAAATTGGACCACAGATTAAGAACCCTTGTTTTCTATGAATATGATAATCAAGAATTTCCCCTCTGTCTTTCACAGGAACTATGACAACCCCTCTTACAAAATTCTTACCTAACCTGTTCAATCACTGATTGAACAGAATCAGGTGTCATTCCGTTCAATGAGTCAGTGTTACATATCTTTGGATTTATTCAGAAATGTTTTTTTTTAAAAGCAAACTTATCTCTGGTGTGGGAGTTTATCATATTTTACATAGATTATCATACTGCATGCCTTCACTTTTCAAATACTTGAGTTTTTAAATAATAAAGATTCTGAGTAAAATATTATGGAACAATTAATATTAACATACCTTCACAAATCTGAGCTCAGAATTTTCTAATCCAAACTAGACATTTTATTAAAAAGAAAATTATATCACTTAAAATCCCCAAAAGGATGTCTTACAAATAGAAGGAGTAAAATGCAAGAGATGGAGCCACTGTCTTCAGCTAAATTTTGAATACAAAAAACTAGGCCAGGGAAACAGTTTATGACCTAATGCACTAGTCCTGTTATAAACACACATATACAGTATATCTCCATCAACTGAAACTTAATCACCTTTTTACAATTTAGAGGGGGAAGGCAGCTTTTAGTATAGTTAAGCCATGTATCATCAATACCATGAAGCTAACCTATCAGTTGTAATAGCTCCTATAAAATACCAGAGTGAGATTGCAATAAGCCTAGAAAATGGGCTACAAATCCCAGCTATGCTCAAGCAAGCAGTGAACCAAAAATAAAAATAGGTAGAACTGCACCAAGAACTACATAGCATTCATCTCGATTCATGATCGGTAAGGCAAAGTTCACAGGTCAAGGTTTTAAAGTGTCTTATTCAGATCTGAAGGAAGTCATTAGACAAAAATTTCTTTTTTATATATATAATTCAGAAGTAATCATCTGAATTTCCAGTCTATAACACATAATGGTCTACACAAAAATAGGTTGCAATTATAAAAACCACATTACTTTACCTTTAAATACCTGTATTAACTTTAAAATATCAGAGTGTTCAACTTAAATAAGCAAAAGCAAAAAAATATTCAGTTGCAGGAGCAGCTTTACAATTACGACTCAACTATACTCAGCCTCCACAATAAATAAGAAAAGAGACTGATTGTTAAACATTCTGAAGTATTGTTTGTGCTAAATTTTCTCTTTGTAATAAAGGTAAGGTAAAGGCAATTTCAACCTAAATTCCTTTTGAATTAATAATTCAAATTGATCTTAATTTCTGGATTATGACAATTTGGAATATAAAAAATATATTAAAGCAATGATTACCATAAATTGTTGGCATTTAATAAATGTTAATTACTTTGATGCAATTATAACTAAAATTATGCAAACTGCTATATATATGCTGGGCAAAATGTAGAGGATGTACCTGTCAACACACTGTTCCTTTTTTTTTTTAACTCAGTGAAAATTAGTTTACATAAAGGTTTTAGATATTTCCAGTCAACATTTTTTGCAGATCTATGGATACACGATGAGTAGTTCTCATTTTTAGCTAAACCCCAAAAATCTCTTTGGGGAAAGGCAGTATTTTTTCAAATCAATTTTTAAGATAAAAAATAAAACTGATAGCTCCAGGTAATATTAAATATTCCCCAGGCTGGTAGTTTCTACACTACACTCTATGGTCTTTACTAGTGCAGCATGACAATTCCCTGGTTAAAAGAGTATAGGGACTACTTCAATAATACAATATAACAATGCTATAATTTACAATTTTTTTTCAACAAACACAGAGGTAAAAAGCCAATTATCCAAATAGGATGTACATTTTGTATAAAATATGAACTTTATTAAAAAGAGAATGTTCCTGTCTACTACTCTTCTACACTTATTGAAAATACCCCGAGAACTCAGATGATTTGAACGATGCTATTTAAGATTTTTTACCTAATATGAATTCATAAACGCCAATGTACTACTTAAGTCACATTTCACTTAGAACAATTCAAATATATATAGATTTATTCTTTACTAGTCATAATAAAAATATTAAGGATTTCTTGGATCGGGGATAAGAGCTGTAAATTTCTTAACTCTAGGAAGGATTTTGGCAAAGAAAGTAATACAAAGTTTCAATTTTAAAAGAAATGTGGAATAAAAAAATGCATAAATTCATTTATGGTAGTTTTTGCCTCCTCTCATGCCCAACCTACGTTACTAAAAAAGCTCCTCAATCTGGTTCATTTCTTACTAAAAGGCAAGAATACCAGTCCTTGAGCAAAACATTCTCATATTTCCACCAGACAGGCTCTGACTTCAATAGTATATCTCCAGGGAAGAGGACAGGAGCCAGGTTCCCTCGAATGTCATTCCCCAGATGTTCAAAACGGTAACTAATTAATTAGCATTAGAAGATTTGGTTTATAGGGGAATCTCACTGGTCCAGTTTGCAGCCTACAAGAAAACGGATTGTTTTTAGCTATAACATCAAGACATGAGGGATGAGGATGTGGCTTTTTATTCCACAGAAAGAGAAGAACATTTCTAAATACTGATCATTAATATTAAAAAAAAAATTGCCTACCATTGCAGTAGAACTTCCTCCAGATTTTTTGATGTTCTTTGAGGGCATTCCATGTAGATGATTGAGTCTAGCCTGGAAACCTAGAATCAAAAGAATTCAATTTAGTAAATACACAGTTGGAGACTAGAAATATATATACAGACATACAAACAAACAAAAAAACAATGAAATACACATGTGTAAAATGAAAAATAAATGAAAGTAAAATGTGTATGTGGGAAAAATTCATCTACTAGGCATCAGAAGAAATTGAAAGAGGATTTCTAATATAGTCAACTCTTGAGTACTCTTTGGCTCATGACAGAACCGTCTATTCATGCTTTCCAAAGATGTTCTTCACATCTTTCTATAAGACTTCAATTCTAATTGCCATCATAGGGACATAGCAAGGAAAAGGAGAGCAAGTGAAAGTTGATTTTTTTTTATAACCAATAGTGAGCAGCAACAATATAAGGCATTGGAAAATGAGAGGGTAGAAACCAGTTGGGCTAAAGTAAGATAGCCAAGTGTATATTTCACCTCTGAGTGTGGACTACAAAGCATGGTACCATGGTGCCTACCTCCAGGATCTGAGTACTACTGACCTCTTCTGCCTGAAGGTGACATAAGAGGAAAAGAGCCACTTAAGATACTTTGAAAGACAGGATCTGGTAATTCTTTTCCTAGTTCTGTGGACTCTTCTGACTGCCACCAGGGAATGACTCCTGCGATGCCACATGCCCCGCCTGACTCCTTTTCACAGAACCAGTCACTCTGCTCATCATCACCTGTACAAATATAAAAAACCATAAACCCCCACCCCCAAAGATTCAGGTTTAACATGAAGAGAATGCACACCTATTAAAAAAAAAACCCAAAATTATTTTTCTTTTAACACAGCAGCTCCATTCCAGGAATGGTTTTTAATGGCATGACAAGCATTGCCATCAATAAGAACACATAAAATGTAATGTTTTAGAACCAATTTAGAAATGTGAAAAACAATAATAAACTGGTTAATCCTTTGGCAATAACTGCAGGGAAATCCATTTAAGTTACTACCCTTTCCATATTAAGAAAAAACAAGCCTTAATCTCCTGCAGGGAATTAAAAGGTATAAAACTGTGAAACTCGTTCTTTGCAGCTGATAATGGTATATAATTAGCTTAATTTCATGATTTGTATGGAATGTAAAAGGGGAAACAATCATGAACAGATGTGACTAAATGAAATTAATCTGATTAAGTTCATTAAGAAATAGTTTTGAAAAAGTTGATTTTAAATGAAAAGTGACAGTAGCATGGGTATATTGAGAAACACTATTCTATACTGCCAAAAACACAAACTAGCAAGTATGACGTGTAAGAGTATTTAAAAGTCTAAATCAAGGAAACCAATTTAAAATTAAGGTAGAAATATTTCTTTAGTGAAAGTAATGATTTTTCCCTTTTTTTTAAAGACAAGAAATGAAAGTTAATGAGATTTTTAAAATGTCTAAGCATGTAACTTTGCAGAGCAAAACAGATGACTAGTAAAAATATAAAGCATATAGTATTTTAAAATGAAATTTGGGACTTCATAAGATCCCTCTAAGATTTTCAGAGACCCTTCTTTACTCATGTTGGCTTCCATGAAAATCATCTCAACCTTTATATTCATTTCAAAGTCTTATCTTACTAAAGATACACAGAAAATCACCCTGAATCTCAACTGAAAATGATATTTTTTCTTTAAGAAAGGTCTGAGGAAGACTCAATTTTAGATTTTAACTTAATAATTTTCATTAAGACAAGGAGAAATTTAACAGGTAAAAAACAATACAAAGTTAGCATGGCATAGTGGATAGAAAGTTGGCATTGAAACCACAAGGCCTGAGTTAAAGGATATGTGATCCTTGGTGAACTCATAACCTCTCAGTGCTCTAGGCAACTCTCTGAGACTATAAATTGCAAAAGAATTGACCTGAATCGGTAGAGGGACTTTCCTATACCAATTAAATCATAAGATCAGTGTAGATTCTTCTTTTATCAGATAATAAGAATCACTGACATAATTCAAATGGGCTATTAAAATACTTTTTAATTAAAAAAACTATGAGTAAACTCAAAATAATTTGTAATTTGTTACTAATGATGCACTTTAGTCCCATAAATCAGTTTTAGAAAACAAGATATTGAACTAAACCACTGGTGTCAGACTAAATTTGAATGAATGATATTACAAATAGTCAAGTCCACCTATATGTACAAAAATATTTACAGCAGCTTTTTTTTGTAGTGACAAAGAATTGGAAATTAAGGGGATGCCTGAATTGAGGGAATGGTTAAACATGTTGTAGTATATGATTGTGAAGGAATACTATTGTGCTATAAGAAATGATGACCAAGACGCTTTCAGAAAAACCTGGGAAGCCTTATATGAACCAATACAAAGTGAAGGGCGTGGAACCAGAACACTGTACACAGTAACGACATTACTGCATGATGATCAACTATGAATGACTGAACTATTCTCAGCAATACAATGATCCAAGACAATTTCAAAGGACTTATGATTAAAAAGAAATGATATCGACTTCCAGAGAAATAATGGAAAAGATTGAGTCTGATTGGAGATCAAAGCAAACTTTTTAACTTTATTTTTCTTGTACACTTTTTTTTGCCTATTTTCTTTTGCAACATGGCTTACATGGAAATATATTAAGCATGACTACACATGTATAATCTATAACAATTTTCTTGCCTTCTCAAGGAGTGGGGAGGGAGAGTGAAAAAAAATTGGAGCTCCAAATCAGAAAAAATGAATGTTAATTTGTTTTTACATATAAGTAATAAAAAAAAAAAGACAGTCAAGTCATCTGTCACTGAGAGTGCAAACTTATTATGAATTATGTATCATTGACTATGGTTTTAAAGTATTTTGCCACTTTGTCACTAAGAATTATTTTAGTGAGTATACACTTATTGCTTTTACTAGTGATAGAGCTGGAGAAGGAAATAGCGGACCACTCCAGTATCTTTGCAAAGAAATCCTCAAATGGGGTCATGAAGAGTTGGACATGACTGAAAATATAAATACGTACAGTGACAGAAAGAAAAAATGGAAAGACAGAAGTTTCTTAAGCTATTCTGTGCTTCTCAAAGATTAACAAAGATTTGGAGGGCTGATTTTTAAAAATTAACATAAATAAAAATTTATAGGGATCTGATCTGGGGAAAGTCATCTTTTGGGAACAATTTAGTTAACCTTTATCTAAAGGTGGAAAGAAACTTGGCAGAGTTTCCTACTAGCTATTGGAATTTGCTACCTTTCTTGTTGAAAAGTTTAAGTTCAAAATAAAGTTCTCATGAGTTTTACAAGTGGGCTAAAATTACCTTTGAAATTAGCCATAAGCCTACTCATGTAGAACAAATAATTTATACTAGAAATAAAACTAACGATCATTTCAATCATTTTACTACAAATGTATCACCATAGGGATAGATGGGCTGGAAAAAAGTTAATGTGATATGGTAACACTTCCAGTTTGTTTTTAAAGCTTTAATGAAATTATTTACTTGTTTAAAGCCACAAAATGTTTAAAATGAATTTTTTTAAAAAAAAATGTTTTTTCCTAGTAATGATGGACTGATTAGACATAACTTCAACAAGATAAAATTTTTGTGAGATTTTTAAATACATCCTAATGAATGATTTAGATTATTCCATATTTTCTTTAAGATGGGTACTTTTAAAATATTTTTATATGAAAATTTAAAAAATTCAGAAAAATATGTTTCCAAGAATTTCTTAAACAAGGTAGATGCAAAAATTGTGAGACAGACAACACTATTTCTGTTCCATGGTTTAGAATTTTGAATTCAAGAAAACCATTTAATTACTTACAAAATGGATAGAAGGAATAAATGTCACAGCTGAATAAAAATGGCAAATGAGTTGCAAATCTAGCTATATTAATGCTTAACAGTTTTAAAGACAATTGTAATCTGTTAGAGAATGAGAACCACTCTCTTGTGAACTTGTGAAAAGAGGAACAAAACTGAAAAGACTGAGGTACATAAAGCTTTCAGAATACTAGTCACAAAAACAAAAAAAGATAATCCTTCTTAATATTATAAGCTTTACATACTAGCTTTAGGAGATAATCAAGGGATTTAATTGCTTTAGGACATGAAGATACCTTCAGAGCACCTAAAAGACTAGCCATGAAATGAAACCTCAAGTCTATTATGCCATATGTTTACTGTAAGATGGATTATTTAAGTCATCAACTCATAAAATAACTTGTAAGGCACACAACTTTTTTTTTTCAAAAGGAGGAGGAGAAAATTAATGACATTTCAGTACCTTGTCTTCCCTCATCATTGGTAAACAAACCAGCATCAGTGCTGCTGAGGCTGCTGGAGTCACTGTAATAAGGGGGGGAAAAAGAGAGAAATGGATCAAAAGAACAATTGATCTCTCAGTTGTAAAATTTTAAAGAGACAAGGCAGTGCTTAGATGGAACTTAAGCCTGACAAAGATCTGAAAGAAAATAAGATGATTTTTTTTAATCAAACTGCAAATATCCTGGTTCCATTAACTACAGAGCATATTATTTTTGGCACATAAAACCACAGGAATCTAATGGGACCCTGACAGTAAGCCAGATGTGACTGCAACGAGGTGCTGACACAATTGATGCATTTTATTATCTGCTTCCATCAAATGCTCACTGCTCTTTTCTTATGCTGTGCAATTCAGCTTGATCCTGGAACACCACTGCTCAATAAAATGGGAAAAATCTCAATCAAAAGCAGTCTAAGCCTTTCTTCAGCACATGAAATACAAGTGCCTGGAGATGGAATTACTTTTCATAACAACATTTGCAAATATTCTGGAAAATACATTACTTAAGAATTCACTGCATTTCTATTACTTAGAGAAAAAAAGTTTACAACAATGAAAATCCATTAAATCAAACCTGCGGTCACCCTGAAAAAAACGTGTATGACCAATATGATGATGACGACGGGAGAAAAATACAGGTTCAAATTATTTCTGTTAAGTTCTGGAGTTACAGTAGAACCGATATGCAGTAGAATACATACAATAAAATTTAACATATAAATTAAAGTCAATAGGTATTCTTTCTTTATGCACATAAATGATTTCCATTAGTGCTAATGGAAGTTCTAGTCCTTTTTAGGAGATGAGAAACCTGTGTGGTCAGGTTAGTTAAAACACAGCTCAGGATGAGGTTATAGCTATCTTCAACAGTGGGTTTTATCTCTGAATGGGAAAAGACTTTCTCTTCAAGAAATATGCTTTCAAAGTGTTTTGATTTTTCTCTTTACTGTAATTTGGAATTTGAAAATTACAGTCATGATTTTTGTAAATAATGATAATGACAATAGCAAAACAAGTGATTTTTTTTAATGCAAAGGCTTAGTTTTGAAAATACCATGCTTTGTACCCAAGCTTAGAAAAATTTAGTATAATTTCTTTAAAAATTGAAACTAAGTTTTAGAAACAATTTAAAATCAACTGAGATGCAAATTATACCCAGCTACTAATTGCTGAATAAAAAATGCTGCTACTTGGCTTCTACAATTTGTTTTTACTTAGTCTTTTAAATTCTTTACAAAATTTAGAAATATGTCATTCATTACTATATAGGACTATTCTTCCCACAAAAACTCTCAAATTTCTTCACATCTGTCTTGCACAAATAAAGTAACTGTAATACATTGTTCCCCCAGTGATTCCTAATCACTGAAGTCAATACTACACATAAAATTCAATATAGAATAAATATTACTCTTTATTCATACTACAGCATCATGTTTCCACCAAATCCTCCTACTCTTCAATGTGGCAGGAATAACCCCCAAAAATTATTTCAGTGGACTACAAGTTCTAGATGATCCTATCGAGATGAAAAGGCTTTTATTACAGCTCCTATAGGAATTATGATGCCCATTATCGAGGACCAGCCTAGCAAAGTTTGGAGAGGCTCATAATCAAAATGTTGGTCACCAGGTGATTAATTGTTTTGGTCACAGGCACATCATGAAAACATTAACTTAGGCACAAAGGGTTTCTGAGCAGCACTGAAGCAAGTACTCATAATGATAAAAATAACAGCTTTTTTGAATCATTGCCTTGTGCTTTTCATGTCTGTACATATGCAAGTTGATTTTTTTTATGCAATCATCTGGAATTCAAGAATTGGCTTTATTCCATCATGTATCTAAGCAGAACCCCATTAAAACTAAGATCTAACCTGTAAGATCAATGACCTCCCTCCCTTTCAAGCAAATCTTTTCTTTTAAACTGACTCTGTTCCTCGATCTGCCAATTAATTATGCCAATGGCATGAACATAGTGTTATTTTTTTACTTCCCCGTTTCCATCATTTAGATACCCATATCTAGTAGTCAACAAAGCCAAATGATTTTTCACTCTTTGATTGTTTTTTGCTTTCTACAACCATCCTAATCTGGACTTCTATCACTTCAAATTTGGGTTATTATCAGTTTTCTAATCTAACTCCGGTTTCTTTTTCCTTTAATCTATGTGACCACTACTCTACTTAAAAAACCCCAAATATTTTTCTATTTTTTAGAGCCAATAAGTTTGAATTCAACAGTTTAGCAATGATGGCTCTCTTCTCTTACACATAGACATTTCCCTTCACTGCATATACCATGTGCATTTTAACCTCTGTATCTTTGCTCTTGCTATTTCACCTGAAATATCCCTCCTCATCTGTCCATATTTCTAAATACTTTATTTTCTTAATAGCTTAAATCAAGATTCACTTCCTTTTGTAACTCTTTCTAAGACCAATCAGGGTACATAATTACTAATCCCTTACTTTTCACTCTTAGCACCTGTGCACAGTCTATTCCCTACTAGCTTTTAGCTAGGCATTCTTAAGAATCGCTCTCCAATAAAAATAGACAATAGCTTTAGCAAACTAACAATATAGAAGATTAACCCACAAAAATCATTAGTTTCTTTTCCTATATATCATTAACAAAAGGAAAGGAAGAGAGGAAGAAAAACTTTAAGATAACAAAATGCATCGAATATCTGGTAATTAACCTACCAAGATACATACAACCTCATACAATTACAAAGCAAGTTTTAAAGAACTAAAACCTCGAAAAAAAACAAGTCCAACAATTGAGATGTGGATGAACAGACTGATATATAAATGTAAAGGAATATTATTGCATTGTAAAGAGTGAAAAAAATAAAGATATCAGAGAAACAGAGGAAGACGTGATAGAAGTGACAGAATGAAGTAGAACAAGAAAACAACCTACACAATTACTACATCAATGCAAACAGAGCCAATACAGAGAAGCAATACAGCTCAGTTCAAATACAATAGTTAATGCTGACAAAATACTGCGCAAGTTAAAGATACATTCTCCCTTTCTGCTAACAACTGAAATCATATAAAAGTGGAAAGTAATTGGGCATTGGTCACAGTCAGTATCTGGCAGTTTGCTTAACTTTCTAAAGAATGTCCTATGGAGTGAAATTTGTTAGTAAATATCTTTTGTATCCAAACCAAACCAAACCAAACAACCCAAAGCATCAATAGGCCAGAGAGCATGTTACAATGGAAAGAGTACTGGATCTGAAGTCAGAGGACGTGCGCTCAAATCCTGCTATTTACATGTGTGATTTTGCACAAAGGCCTGACACTCTTTAGGCTCATCCCCTTGTCTACAAAATGAGGGTGCTGGATTACATGACTTCCATTCTAGCCTTAAATTTATGAATACCCAAATACATACCCAACTTTCATTTAAAAAAAACCTGCCTTTCCATTTTTCCATGTTCTATGTGTCTCTCATTTTCTCTCTAACAGTTACTTTGTTCTTCTTTGTGAGAATTAAGATCCCTTAATAGGCTGGGGTCCTTCCAGGATGTGTATTCTAAGGCTTTCCTTTGAGATCTCTACTTATTTTGCACACTTGCAGCACTTACAGTATTAGGCTTACACTGATTCAGATCTATGAAGATCACAGTAATAGGGAGCTCCTTCCATCAAGCCAATTGATGATCTGCTTTGAATCTTATACTCTGAAAAGATCTTCCCAGGGCACTGAGCGGTCAAGGGTGTTGCCCAGAGTCAAAAGAACCAATAAATGTCAGAGGCAAGACTTGAATCCAAAATTTCCTCAATCCAAGGCTAGCTTTCTATTTACTATTTACTTTGACCATTATTATAAGAACTGAATATGATCCTTATGAAATAAACAAGATTTTCTTCCCCCAAACTGAAACTAAGTTTCTAGGCTTTCAGGTATATTAGTTAGGGTTTAGGTGCAGCTAAGTTTCAAATACTTACTTGCTCCTTAAGAACATTGAATATGAGGTGTCTCCTGCCCCCTGAATTTGATATGCTGCTGCTTAGTCAGTGCTTATTATTTAGAAGCAGTTTAACACTAACTACATCCCAGCTCTGTTCTCCCCCATCAATTGCTGACACATATAAAAATGGATTTAGAAGTTACAGGTTCAATTCTTGAATATATCCCCCTGGGCCTTGGTCTTTCTTTCATGTTAACTTAGGGTTATACTCAAGAGGAAGAGGACTCATACCCATGATTCCCCCACCCCATCCCACTTTAAACAAGAAGTAATCACAGAGTAGCATTTATAACAGACAGAAGATAGCTTAATTTTGATGACACTGCTTTTTTTCCCCCTTGTGGCTCAGAACAGGGCAGTGAATAAACTGTTTTTAAAAGCTTCTCTTTCAATAAGCTACACATAAGAGATTCATGGTTTCATATATAATTCTCTTTTCTCTATCCTTTGTATATGCAAATATGTTTATTATGGATTGACAAAGTCATATTTTTTTAAAGTATTTAAAAAGAAATAGAGGGGAATTTTTTTGTTTTATTTTGGAACCTAGAGTATTCCAAGGTACTTAACATATACATTTCCACTATATAAGATTTTTTTTCCTCCTACTTATGTCTGATGACATATAATGAGATTAGTTTAAGGGAGATGGTTCACTTTAGCATTTACATATCCTATCTAGTTTCTATGGAGGCTGACAAATTACAAACACTTCATTCAATGGGAATAGAGGTGACAGGGAGCTGGTTATGAAGCTTGAGAAGTTTTTACTATTATATTCAAACATTCATTGACTATCTGTTTTGAGCAGGCTGCTTTGAAAGGGAAAAAAATGATACTCTTATTTTTGTTTAAGCCAAGTATTTCAATATTTTTTTCTTCTTTCTTAAAGCAAAGCTGCTTACAGTAAAAGTTATTTGAATCTAAGCGGCACTTAATAAACTCCTTGAATTGCTAGTTTCATAAACTTTCTCCTTCACCTCAACTGACCCTGGCAGTCTAAGAAACAAAAAGGTAAGAGAAATAAAAATATGACACTTCTAAATCCATATGGCGAGAAGTAAATCAATGAATAACCAAAAGTTGACAGTCTTTGCACTTTTTTCCTCAATCAATAAAGACTATTACTTTAAAATTCAGATGGATTAAAAATGATTGGTTATAATGCAGTCCTGATTCTTGGATATGAATGATTGCTGTGACTTCATATGAATGATACAGTGGAAAAAATACTAAATTTCTAACAGTAGTTCTAAGTTTAAATCATTTAATTCATTCATCATCAATTATATGACTACTGTGCCGGACGAAGTGCTAGGAGTTGGGGGCCACAGAAGCAAAAACAGACCCTGCCTTCAATGAGCTTTACATTATGTTGGGGGAGAGGGCACAACATATACACAGATAAGTAAATACAGATGATTTGAAGAGTGGGAGAATACCAGCAACTAAGAAGGAAAACTTCAATCAGAAGATGGTACTTAAGTTGCAACTTGACGCAAGTGCAAGTTATTCTAAGGGCCTGAGGTGAGGAAGGAATACATTCCAGGAATGGGGCGACAGGCAAGTACAAAACCACAGATATGGCACATGGATAAGGAATCAGAGAAATAGCTAGTAGGTCAATATGACAGAATACATGAAGGAGAATAATCTGAAATAAGGCTGGAGAGAAAGGTTGGAGCCAGGCTATGAAAGGCCCTAAAGACCAAGCAGAAGAAAGTATACTTATGTTAGAGGCAAAAAAAAAAAAATGTTTGACTGGGAGAGTAATATGGTCAGAACTGTGCCAAGGCAAGATTATTTTGGTAGTTTTGAAGAAGACAGATGGAAGAAGAGTCAGATGGAAGCAGGGAAAACAATTAGCAAACTACTGCAACGACCTAGGTGAGATATGATAAAGGTCTGAACTGAGGTAGTGAGCCTAGAAGTATAAAATGGCATTAGAGGTGTAATCCTAGAACAGAAAAGATGGCAACAAATGTATGGGAGGTGGGAGGGATGAGGGAGAGGGTACAGTAACAATGACTCCAAGGTAACTGAGACTCAGATGACAATGCATGTAAAGTGCTTTGCCAACCTTAAAGTCATATATAAATGGAAACTATGACATCACCCTCCTCATATTTTTTCAGTGGAGTTCAAATAGAAATGCTTTTGGGACAAGTCACTGTCCTTTTTGTTGTTGTTGTTGTTGCATTTAATGTTATGTGGATTATTGCACAGGCAGATAAAGTTACTATGTAGTAATGACAGCTCAACATCTGTGGGTTCAATGAAGGTGTCTTCAGCACAATTCCAGTGGCAGATATGAAGTGTGGGATGATTTACTGTACTTCATATAGTTACCACGTAGATTTGATTTCTTCTAATAGGTTTCTTTATTTTTAAAACCTTTTATTCTGCATAGCTGGAGATTTTGGCAAATTTATTTTAAAACATTGTTCTTCTGTTGATTAATGTTATATTTGGGTGATTATGTATAAAAGTTTTGTTTGTGATAAAATTCTGTTTTGAGTAAAGTTTATTGGTTGAATTCTCAAGAATATTTTGAGGTCTGTAATTATCACATAGGAATTAATCAACTGTTACTTTATGAAAGGTAGTAAGTTTCTGACTTATTCTAGCTACCAGGTTGTGTCTACACTAGGTCTTCAGCATTCTGGCATCTTGCAGTGAAGTTGCTGATGCTTTCCTCTTTTACAATTGGCATTGGCTGTTAAGTCAATCAACAAGCAATTATTAAGTTTGTACTATGTGCCAGATGCTGGAGAACACAAATACAAAGAACAAGAAACTACATAGCTAATTATATACAAAATAAAGATGAAGAGAATATAAATAACTAGAAAATGTTTGAGTAAGAGGTAATCTGAGAGGGTGGATATGCAATTGGAGAAAATGAAAGCTTCAAGCAGAAGGTGGTGATTGAGCTTTGTCTCCAAAGAAGAAAGGAATTCCATGAGGTGCAGGTGAGGAAGAAAACAGTTACAAGTGAGGAAGGTGGCTAGGAAAAAGGCACAGACAGAAGAGACACAAGGTGGTCCATGAAAACAGCGAGAAGGCCAGTTGGACTGGGTAGCAGAAAAGAAGCAATAATCAATGAGGCTGAAAAAAAGTCAGGGCCAGGGTGTGAAAGGGTTAAAACTTAGCAGAGAAGTTCATATAGCAAAAGGGAGCCAGTGGAGTTAAGAAATATTTAAAGAAAATCACTTTTGCAGTAGTATATAGTGGGGGAAGACCTAAGGTAGGCAAGGCAACAAATATTTTTTAAGTATTTTCTATGAATCAGGCACTATGCTAAGCACTGTGGATATAAATGCAAACAAAAAGAGTCTCAGCTATCAAGGAGCTTGCATTCTAATGGAGAATGCCAAAACACAAAAAGGGGGCTACAAAACAAGGGTAAGAAGGAGAAGGTAGTCACGCAAAGGCTTGGTGTCAAAGTCCAGAAAGTCAGAAGTGGAGCTAGGAGGGTCATGAAGATTGGCTGACCTTGGACCTTCCCCAAAATGGATCCCCTGGGAGGAACTCACCAATAGGAGGAGGGGGCCAGCATGGCAGAGGGATGTTCCAGGTTGAGGTCACAGGGACATAGGGAGATTCCAGAATTAGGAGGCTCCAGGCTATAAGGGAAGTTCTAGGAGGGAGATGGCAGCTGGAGCATGGTGCAAAAGTCTAAGAGGTAGAGAAACTAATTATTAGAAAGCTGTTGCAATTACCTAGGCAAGAAGTGATGAGGATCTGACCTAAAGTGGTAGTTATATGAATAAGAAAAACAAGTTGAATGCAAGATGTTGTGGAGATAGAAATGACAAGATTAAGCAGGTATGACTGTATAAAGTGAGGGAAAGTGAGGAGCTGGGAATAATGCTTCTAACAAACCTTGGGAGACTGAACAAATGGTAGTGCCTTTGAAATTTGGAAGACAAAAGAGTTTAAGTGAAAAAGGAAGAAGAGCTATAGGTTGACAGCTTGAGGGGATGGTGGGGACCAGTGAATGTTTTTAAAGGATTATAGAGACTCAAGGTACAGAATAAGACATAACATATTTTGGACATGGTTAATGTGTGGGTGTGGTTTGCTTGACTATGGACATTTGTTACAAGGGTTTTGTTTGCTTTCTTGCCCAATGAGGAGAATGGAAAGGAGAGGGAATAGAAATGGTATTGTCAAAAATGTCAAAAAAAAAAAAAAAAAGAATCATCAAAGCATTTTTTTAAATGTAGAAAAGTGAACAGCAGGAAGTTGAACAGGAAATGTAATTACGTCAGTGCAAAAGTAACCTACTGAAACTATCATATACTTAGTAAGAAAAGCTGTACATACTAGATTTGTGGTTTTGTGTGTGATCCTCATTATTCTACTTTTTAATACAAAAAAGGTAATCCTATTTGGCTTATTAAATTGAGTATCAAAGATAATTTAAAAAATAAAAAATGAGGGATAAAGATTTTTGAAAGCAGTAGAGACAGAACCAGAAGATAAGTGAAGTTGAAGTTTGAGGAAGTGGGGCAGGGGAGGATGGTTGAGGTTGGCAATTAACTAGAGTCTTAGGATAGGAGGATTCCTTAAGGATATGATGATGATTAAAATCACTATTATTTCATTTTTCTCATTTTTTGATAGGGTTCAGATAGAAACAATACAAAGTCAAAGTCACCCTATTATTATTCTTTCATATTTAATCTTATAGGGACTATTGTACAAGTGAATAAAATGACTGCCTTTTGTAACTGAAGAAAGAGTATTAAGATAGAATATAAGCTTGTATTTTATAGATATAGTGAAAGCATCTTCAGAATTCAAATAGCAAACAAAACAGAGATGACATACACTTTATCCTGTTCTAAATAGTTTTAACTTCTTCTGTCATGTCATTATATCCTGAAAGTTTTTCATTTCACATAGTTTAGAAATTATGAATGCTTGATAAGGCCACATCTATCAAAATTGTTCTTAAATTTTTATGGTTAAATGTTAAGTCAAGGCAACTACACACAATAGTTCTTTCTATAAGAATGTTCTGGGTCCACTAGAGTTTATTTGCTGAATTCTCAAGGATATTTTGGGGGCCTGTATTTGTAGTATAGGCACTTCTTTTCTTTTTAATATATATAGGATGGCAAGCTTCTGGTATATAATTCTAGCCACCTGATTGTATCTTTCTAGGTATCCTATAGATGCAAAATTTTTCAACTTATAGTAATACTGCAATTTCCATCATTTTGTTATAAATTTTGCATCACACAATGACAATCATTTATTTGGTGTTTCCTTCTTACCATGTTATTGCTTGAATGGCCCATGTGTATGTGGTCCCTGTGGCATCTATTGATTCTACTCTTGAATCTTAGGTATTTTCATAGGCACTGTCTGGAACAGTATTCAATAAATTAAGTGGCATATACCTATTGTCTGCCTTTATTATGGCTTTGGGAAAGAGGTCAGTTTGTCCCCAAGATATTTCCCTAAGCATTAAGCTATCTTACTATATGCTCTGAGAATTCCTGTTAGTTCTATTCTTTCCACTCCTTTTATTTAAAATGTGGAATATAGCTGCTTGATTTAGTTAACATTTTATGAGTTTTTTTTTGGACTCCTAAATTGGCTGTCATCCATTCATCCATGACATAAATTTACATCAAGGGTAATACATAGGTGTTGCTATATTTATCCAATGCTTTTATTTGGCTCCTGAATTCTAGCGCAAAGTATTTCATTTCTATTCTTCCTTGGCGCAAGTTAAGCATTTTACGTTTACTGAGTTCAAAAGACATTTGATACCACTGAGAAATGTTTCCATGAGTTGAAGTAATTAATATGTTTTTCAACAGTCATATATCCTTATTTCATCCAGATATATCAAGTGATTATACAATGTTTTGGGATAGCTCCCTCTAAGACCTGAAACCAAAACTCAGTTCAATTCAGGAGCAATAATGACTTTATGCCTGCAGAACCATAACAAGTATGAACTCTCTTCTTGGAAGATATCACTTAGGTATTTTCACTGTTTAGACTTCTTTTATGTATTTCAATACATGAACAAGCTGGAAGAGCTGAACTAAGTCAAACACTTCGTGATAATAAAAGAGAGAAAAGTGTTACGGCACTCTGGGGTGACTAATTCAATAATCTTTAAATTGATGAATTGCTCTTTATACCCTAAGGACTATTTGGCATAACCTTTTTCCTCCTCAGCAAATATACCTCATTACCTTGTAACCCTATAAGTAGGCTGTTAAAAAAAATTAATACAAGTTGTAAATTTGTTGTATAAACATATATATCTAATATAAGTTACACATATAAATAAGTAATTGACCTATATTTGGAGGGGGTCATTAGAATTTCTTCTTGTGTTAACAAATATGTGATGACTTCTGTTAAGATGAAATCTGGCCTACATCAGAGAGGAAATTGGTAAAGTGTTTTGTAAATAAGTCATACTAATGTAAATAAATACTGTGAAGTATTTCAGCCAATGATTATGGATACTCCCATATTCTTTCTTTAAGAGACCTTATTGGATATAATTTTAATGCACTGTGATCAACAAATGATATGCTTAATATTTCTTCTTTTCTGTATTTTTGGTGAGGTGTTTATGATCCAATTTATACACTATTTTTATACAGGTGCCATGTATAGTTGAGAGGCATAAAAATCCTTTTCTCTCCCCACTCAGTAATGGCCAGAGATTGGTCTGCTATAATTTTTCTGAAGTTTCAGTGAGGTCCTTAACTTTTTTCTTCGTTCTTTTGGTTAATTTGTCTAGTTCTGAAAAGTTGACCCCACTCTTACAGTTTTACTATCTATTTTTCCTTCTGGTTCAATTAGCTTTTCTCTTAAATCATCTAGTCAATAAGCATTAATTAAGTGCTTACTGTGTGTTTGACACTATGCTAAACACCAGGGATAAAAAGAAAGGTAAGAGATAGTCTCTGATCTCAAGGACCTTAGTGTCTACTTGTGTTTTAAGTGTATTTCTTATATATTAATAATACAGTACTGGATTCTTTTTTCTAACCCTTTCTGCTCTTTTATTTTATGGGTGCCTCTATCCCATTCTTATTCACAATAATGAATGTTAATTGTGTCTATCCTGCCCTCCTGTATTTTTTCTCCTCATTGATCCCCATGCCTTTCCCCGACCTCCACCTTCACAAACAAGAAGGTGGTAAAAGAGGTAATCTGTAGTCTTCTAAGTGAAATAACCTGTTTCTTCTTTGTTGCAGCTCTTTTCTTCCACTTCACCCATCCCAATTCCATGTTTTTACTCTTTCTTCCTTTCCTTTTAAATCTGACTTCATGCTCCTCCCTATAACGTTCAAGTTTTATTTTGCTTGTAAGTATTCCCATAACTCTCTTGCCTCCTTCTTAGACCTCCCTCTATCTCCACTCTTGTCCTTGTCCTCTCCAGCTTCCATTTTGAGTTTAATATATTCCTGCAATGAAGTATGTGTAAGAGACAGAGACACAAAGACAGAGACACAAAGAGGAGGGGCCATAGCCAGAGAAAAAAACATAGTGAGAGACAGAAACACAGAAACTGTGTTCAATCTTCCTTTATTTAGTCCAATGAAAGTGAGGTTCATGGGAAAGCCATTCTTCCCATCTATTCTTCCACGAATATGTAATTTTATGTACTTCTATTATGCAATAGTTATTTTCTCCTCTTCTTCCTTCTCCAGTCTAGGACTCCAGCCATCCCATTTTTGTCTTCCTCCATTAAAACAGAACAAAACCATCCACCAATTTTCTGTCACTTTTACCTTTCTCCATGACCTTTAAAGATATGAGGATTCTAATGGCATATGTTTCTTATTCCCCTACCAATATGTGAACAGTTCACACACACGTATTCTCTTTCAGTTAAACCAGTATGTGTATCTTTCTAGGTATAAATGTCAACTGTTTCCATTTCAAAATATCTGCTAAGTTCTGGCCTTTTCATCATGAATGCTTGGAAATCTTTTACTCTCTTAAAAATTCATTCTATCCCTCCCCCATTCTCATAGGATTACATTTAGTTTTGGTAGATAAGTTATTACTGGTTGTAAGGCTTTATCTTTGACCTGGGAACACAGGGAGAAAAACCTTACCTAAAAACTGAATGTCCTGAAAATTAGTATGAGTCAGACAGAAAATAACTCAATGAGAAAACAAAACCAAAAGAGAAAAAAAAGAAAAAAAACATATGAGAAAGACATCAAAAACAACTTTTTTAGGATATCACATTCCAAGCACTGTGCTCCTTTTTCTTCCCATCTGCTAAGTCTTGTGTGACCATTATGATGCCTCTTTGGTACTTGAATTCCTTTTTGGCTGCCTGTTGTACTCTCTGTGACCTGGAAGCTCTGGATTTTGGCTACAGAATTCCTTGGACTTTTCATTCCCTTCCAGAAGTCACTAGCAGATTCCTTGTATTTTCACTTTGCCCTTTCAGGTCTGATTCTGAATGTTCATTTACCATTTCTTGAAATATGGCATCCATACTTTTCTTTTTTAATCACAGTTTTCATATAGTCCAATAATTCTTAGATTCAATAATTCTCTCTTCCTTGAACTATTTTCTAGATCAGTTGGTTTTGATATATTTCTAATATATTTTTTTCTTTTGGTTTTATTTTCCCATTGAGTCATTTTCTGTCTGACTCATTCTAATTTTCAGGATATACGGGTTTTTAGGTGAAGTTCTCCTCCATCTGTTCTCAGGTGTCAATTTTCCTTGCCATTCTTTCCTCTCCACCTTTTCCATTCTGTGTCTCATTTCATTTCTTCCAGGCACTCCTGTAATCCTTATGACTAGGACCTTTTTTTCCCCTCAGCTTTACCCTGACTTGTTATGTGGTCATTATCCCAAAGGCATTTCTCAAATCACATTATTTCCTGATGATATTCAGAATTTTCCTTGGTTTGATCATCTCATCCATCACAGTACCTAAGTTCTGTATCCTGTGCTTGAATCAAACTCTGCAACTGAATGGCACAGGCAGGGCCTGCCCAGGACTACAGTAAACCAGGTAAGATCCTTCCTTCAAGAGACTACAGGGCTGTTCTTGTGCTAGGCTTTGCCTGCAGGATCCCTCTCACCACGGAGCTCTTCTCTTCTGCTGCTGGGCTCAAGCTAGGCATATCTTGGGGGACTAGCCTGAAATGATGTGTTCCTCTCAATCATAGCATAAACAATGGATTAAGTTTTGAGGGGTCTTAAAACATTTATTATTCTTGTAAGTAAATCTAAGTGATTTTTAAAACAATAGTATCCTCAATAGGAATTGGAAAGTTTGAAGAAAGAGTGGGTTTGGTTGTGGCAAGATAAATTACATTCATTTCAAACATCTAGCAACTGGAAATATGGTACACAAGCTCAGAAGGGAGATTGAGGTTGGATATATAAATTTGGGAGTCATCTGTGTAGAAATGCAAACTGAACACATTAGAGAAGAGGAGATCACCAAAGAAGTAAAGAGAAAAAGAAGGCCTAACACAAAGCCTGGGTGACACCCAGAGTTCAGGGGCAAAAAGTGGATGAAGATTTAGAAAAGAAGGCTGAGAAAGAGTGGTCAGATAAGTAGGGAGAAAACTGAGAGACAGTAATGTCATTGAAGCCAAGAAAAGATAGAGTAGGCAAAAGGGAGAACTTAATATTTTCAACAGCTTCAGAGATCAAGTACTATGAAGACTGAAAAAAAGATCATTAGTTTAGCAGAGGATTTTTACTAACCTGCACATTTATGAGCTATGTAACCATAATCAAGTTGCTTCCTATCTCCAAGATTTGATTTTCTCATCTGCTACATGAAGATAATACTTGTAATACCTCCTTCACAAAGTTGTTCTGCTTTGTAAAGGCACTATTATTCACCATTACAGTTAGTGAATTATTAATATCATGATTATTCTACTGAAAAGATAATATTGACTTCACTATAGTACTCTACACACAACAGACCTGAATGTTTACTGAATAAAAACTGAAGTGAACTGGTACAAGAATGCTATTGTTCCTTAAGAAGAGACCAGGTAACATAACAAAATACTCTAGAAATATAACTCTGCTTTTCATTCAAGTAATTATCATTAAGTCAGTGCCAAGTCTTTTCAAGAACAGTATGAACACACAAGAGGCATTATGGTAGCATCTATCAAGCTGTTGGCTTCAGAAGTGAAAGATCTGGGTATGAATCCTGCTTTTGACACATACTAGTTGAGTAGCCAAGTCATGCACCTTTTATGAGCCTCAATGTGTCTATCTCCACAAGTAGCAGATAAGCTGCCCACCTGCATGCGAGGTGGGAGTTTCCATACTAGAGTCCCTACGTTAATGAAATCTAGACTGAAAACAAATAAATAATCTAGGTTTTCAATTAGAATAAATCCTAGAAAGATCATAATAAGCTTCTCTGAATATCTCTGCATATCCTTCCTGTGTTATCAAACAGCAAAGCAAAAGAGAAGCTGAAAAGAATGTGTATATTTCGCTTCTGTGAATCAGTAGATTATGCTCAGTGCTTGATCTGCATGATTCCAAGTCATAAAAGAGACTTCTTAAGGAAACAAGGATGTAAGTCAAACTATAACTGCCCCACCCCAGTTTGTTTTTTAAATCTGCAAGACCACGGCTCTACATTCAATTGTAACAGACACATATATTGAACACTATGCACATAGGCAAACCTCTCCAGGTCTTAAAGGAACCAGTATTTTTGTGCCGTGGAAGAATGACTTACCTCTTCTGTTTTATAAAAATAGAGTTTAGAAACAATTATAATTGTGCCATTTATAATCTGTTTAGAAACAATTATAATTATGGCAATTATAATCTGTTGTCTAGAATGGATCATTGAAACCAACTGCCAAATGATCACTTTTCCCCCCATTCTTTTCTAATGGCAAATTCTGTGCTGTAAATTTGACTTTGCAACTTACAGATGATCAGTACTACTGGAAACTTGTAGACTTTTTGTGTACATTCCACAACATGAGCTGAGATGGTCTACTATTTGTGATTTTAGAAAATCAGAATGCTCTGAAAATTGTGATCATTAAGTATCAAAACATAAAAGTTGTCAAAAAGTAAGCAAATAAATGATTAGGTAACTGACTCTGAAAATTCTGTTTTATACAGAAACTGGACTGTTTTATACAGAAACTCTGCAGATAAAATTAATAAAAATGTAACAAATTAAACTGTTTATCACATTGAGAAACGTGCACTAATTAAACAAAGTTATATAAATCTTGGCATATTTTAAGAAATATTTTGAAACTATTTCAGTAAAATGCACATATATTCAATGAAACTGAAAAACATGAAGGAAAAATAATTCATATTTAAGAGAATTTGAAAAATAAAATCACCTTTCACTCATGATCTCATCGGAGCCTTTTTGTTCTTCATACTCCATTTTATCCTTATTGACTTGGACTAATTCTTCACTTTCCCAAACCACTCCATCATCTTGGATTTTCAGTCCTTGTCTAGTGATTTTTAATTTCCTTTTTTTTACTTTGTTTTTACTGAACTCCTGGTGTTGGTAAGATCTACAGTCATTGTCCATTTCTTGATCTCTATTTTCATGCTGTTGAGTCAGCGTCAGTGCATTAGAGATTTCAGATGGTGGATCTATTGCCATGCGCTTCACCTTTCTTCTTCTACGGATAGTTCTGTTACCTAAATTATCTACAGCAAGATCTGACTCATGCCATAAGGGTCGTTTACCTCTAACATTATTTAGGTTGGATGATGGTCTGCGCTTTGCTACTAACATGTGGTCATCAGAGTCACTGTGATCTTTCTTCTTATTATTATGGTTCTCTCTATAGTCCTTGCTTGGTTCCTCTAAACTGGAGTCTGAACCTTCACTTAAACAGTGGCCTGTCTCCCAAGGAGGATGAGCATTATAGGACCGCCGTTTTCTCCCTCTCCTTTTCCTTGCCTGGCGTTTCAGTGGACAAGTCATACTTCGAGAGTGATCTCCTGGGTCTGCAAAACCTCCTCTGGCTTGTTCCGAACTCTCCTCTAGGGCTGAGACAAGATCATGAACCAGTTCCTCCATAGTTCGACTAAAATGCCTGCAAATTTTAAGGAAGAAAAATAGGAAATAATCAACCTAAATAATTCAATTGTATATGCCAATCAGACTCTTTCTCTGAACTGAACTAAATACAACATTAAGTCATTATAAAGAAATGTTTGTAAAGTTATTTCATTTTCCATGTCAGGGTATGAAATACAAATTTTGCACATTTATATATTTACTATAATTCAATTTTAAGTGCCTTTCTCTTCTGATTTAGTGGCTCTCTTATTAAACAATAAAAGAACCATTTAAAATAGATTAAAAGTGACACAAATGTAAAAGTTCCAATGTTGGACATTTTTCCTCAACTAAACCACCTACACAATGGTAGAAATTGTGCTTATCCTGCCTAGCCTTTTCTCCTGCACGTCACCTGAAGCCAATTTCTTACCACACTAAGACTGCCTCCCTGCTCACCTCTACTTCTTTCTAGGTCAGGAGGAAAGTACAGACTCCTCTACACATTTCATGATGTGCTCCTTCCTCCCCACCACCCAAAACTACTACCAATAGTTTTTTGCTACCATGGAGGATGACAGTAGCTAGACAACAGCTGGACTGATCACCTTTTTACCTTATGCAAATAATCACATGAAACACATAATCATAGAAACAGAAACTATATTCAGTTGAATCTGTATTATCATTGGTCTAAATTTGCTCAATATTTTCACTGTGCATTATAATCCGAAATCTTCCATACTGAAGTTGAGATTTTCTTTTTAAAACATTACTACTGAGACAGTAAGGCTAAGTCATTCAAGGGTCAGGACAACATGAATTGTAGGTAACTATGTTTCTTGCCACACTGCAAAGCCAAATAAATGATCCTCCCCCTGTTAGCTATTATCTAGTAATAAGTATGCTTCTAATTCTTACTATTAACACATATAATATGGTAATTATTCATAGTGTTTTTACTTCAATTTGTTTACTAGAGATCAACCACATTTCTTCTTTGTAATAAATTCAGGCTAAAGTCACAGAGGCACAAAGAGAAACTGAAATACTCTACATAAATTAATAAATACAGTTGTGTCTCTATATATTCTTCTCAAAAGCTAACAACCTAAGCATCCATCCTTACATTCATAGAAATAAGGTCTAGAAAGGGCATTAGTTACTTTTCATTTGCTGGCACCTTTTCTTACTGAGTAAATGCTCAGTTTCAAATGGTAACAGGAGATTTACCAGCGTTTCAACTTAAACTATTTTTATAGTTCCCCAGATATTATAGTCTAAGAACAAGAAGAGACCATATAGGACACTAGGATATCTAGTCGAACCTCCTCATTTTAAGAATCAGGATACTCAAGCAGAAGGAGGTTAAGTGACTTGTCAAATGTCACAGAAATATGGAAAAAGGTATTTTGGGGTCTCCTCAAACAAAAAAAGTCAAAATCATTAACACTGCCTGGGAGCAATTGAGTTCTGCTACTTTCAAAATCAGATCATACGAAAAGTAACTTGACAATGTAATTAAGATAAACAGATTAAAGCCAATAAGAAAAAGGCTCGAAGCAGAAATCTTTTATAGGACCCCAATCAAACTGTGAAAGATGAATGTAATGTACCCCTCAACCAAGAGAAAAAGAGAGACACATTATACAACAGGTCAGATGTAAGTTAAATGACCAAATACTAGCATAAACCTCAATCCATTACTATGCCAATCAAATTTTGTTCATCTATTGAATACATTGTAAATTTCTTATTTTTCAGTTTCACCAATAAATTAAAAATCTAAAATACATGTGAAAAATTTCATTCATGAAAGAACTATTATTGTCCAAATCATGCACTATCTTGGTTCCCAACTAACTAGACTCTTTTGAATGTCCACACTCAGGAGGATCCCTCCTAACAGTAAAGTAATATTATAGTCAGTAAATGTCAAGCTGCTTCAACAACATTTCTCAGGTTAAATTGGCATCTATTGCCCTGACAGAAATAAAGTCATTATAAGAGAACATCACAAGATCAATAACTCATTTATTTCATTTGCTTTGGCAGTTAGGTGGAAGCATCAGAAGGAGGCCATTATACTGAAACAACATTTTATCCTAAAGACATTTTCTCAAATATGACTTCGTGATACAGCTAACAAAAAAGGAAACCTTAAAAATATGAACATTCTAAGTTCAAATCTATGTATTTCAGAATATAATGACAAGAGTTATTTTTCACAAGAACTTTTAATAATTATAAGTAAATGTCTCTGAAAGATAGTAACCAAGGCTAATTTTGAAAATTTACATTATATTGAGTGTTGGCTAGTATATGAAGAATACTCTTACTAAGTAATGTTTATATCAGAAGAGTACAGATGTATAGTATAATGTTATTAATTATACTCAGTACACGAAGAAAGTGCTTTGTTAAAGGTCTCCAATATTCCTCCGACCATAACCTCATATCCTTTCATCTCTCAATATGGCGCATCTTAAAATTAGTCTCCATCCATATTACAAACTCCAGTCATTCTACCCCTTTCTGCTTTCCCAGTCCATCACCCCAATCTGGCCTTACATTTCTCATTTCAAAATAATGACTCTAGATAAACAATCCATTTTTACACTGTATTCTATTACCTTAAGTCTCTTACCCCTATGTCCTAGCAACTCATCCTTTGACAAATCCCAACCCTGGACTACTCCTGTCATCAACCAGTCTGTTCCACTCCTACACTCATGCTGCTGACTCTGTTGATGGAAGAAATCAAACAACTTTGCTGACTAGGTCTATTGCAAATTCTATAATAATACATAATATCTATATGACACATTTTAATGTTTGTAAAGCATTTTGCATTTATTATTTCATTTGATTAGTACTATATGATCACAACTGAGCCCTTAGCTCAGATTGTTGGAAAAAAAAAAAAGGAAGCTGTTTGTGGAATGTCCTTGCTTCTGTTCAACTCCACATTTCAAATCACCTTAAGTTCAATTCCAACTCTTTCCTCCTTGCTCCAAACTTGGAAGAAGAGGTGGCCCTTCCTGTGGCAAATATCAACTCCTCTAAATTAAAATAAAAAATTGGAAAATTATAAGAAAATTTAAGCTATCTCATATCAAAAATATCCAAACTGGAAAACAGGTAAAGGGGAAACAATTTAAGACTCATTGACCTAAGTCCTGAAAACTTTTTTTTTAAAGCTAGACATGATATTTCAAGAAATCATAAATAAAAATGGCCCAGATCCATTAGAAACATAGGGCAAAGTAAAAATAGAAAGAACCAACTATTGCTTCTCCGAGTAAAGTTCAAAAGCAATCTTGGAAAAGTTCTGAGAATGTCAAAGCCAAAATGTCAAATTCTCATGTCACAGAAAAAACACTGCAAGCATTCACAAAATTAAGTAGTTAAGAACTAAGGTCCTTTAATCAAGATCACATTAGATCTGGTTGCTTTTACTATAAATGACGAGCAATATTCCAAGACAAACTGATGCACTTACAAAAAAGAATAACTAAGAGAATAGAGCGTGGTCAAGTATTTCTGATAAAAAAAAAAAGATATCAGAAATAAGTAGGAAATTTGAAATACAAAGCAATTTAGCAATAGTGATGTAGAAGAAAGAAGACAAGGGAGAGAAGTAGGGAAGAAGGAGAAGAGAGAGAAGGGGAAAAGATGGAAGAGGAGGAGGAGAGAGAAGATGAGAATCAATGTTACCTTTTTAATGCAGAGAAGAGAACAGAAGAAAGTTCAAAAGGAAGCATAATCAGGACGATTTTGAAAGTAGCATTTAGAAATTACATACTTTTTAAAAAGCAAGTGAGATGTTTTGGAGATTTAGTTTCATATAGAATTTTCATTCTGTGTTGCTCTGTACGAAAATGCCCTTTTCATATGTAAGTTCAGCGTAAAAAAAAAAAAATTTCAGAGAAAAAAATTAAACTAAAATCCTACCCTCTATAGGCCTTTCTTAGTCCCATCAAACCCTACTACTAATGCCTTCCCTCTGAGATTCCATTTAAACTGTGTACATATTGTAAGTAAAGAGGTTTTTTTATAAATCATGTAGAATGTTAGGTCCCTCAGATATGAGACAGTTTTTTGCCTTCTTTTGTATCTGAAATGGTTAGCTCTACGCCTGATACATTGTAAGCATTTAATAAACACTTGTTGACTGACTAGATGCTTTATAAAATTTGTTTTTATACAGATAAAGACACTTACCCTACCTATGAACCATTCCTATTAATATGTTAACATTTCTCTGTTACCCAGAGGGAAAAGCAGCATCTAAAGAAAGAGGTCTGGATTTAGTTCAAATCCATATTCTACCACTGACCACTTGTGTGACCCTGGGCAAGTCACAACCTGAGCATCGGATTCTTCATCTGTAAAACCAGGGAATTTGATTAGGTTAGGTTAGGAGCTCTTAACCTAGTGTCTATGAACTTGTTCTTAAAAAATTTTAACAACTATATTTTAGTATAATTGGTCTCCTTCATAATCCTATACATTTTGTTTTACGCTTTTAAAATAGCATTCTGAGAAAAGGCCCATAAATACAAAAAAGGTTAGGAATCCCTAGACTAGATGAGGTATGAGGTCTCTCCTAGCTCAATAATCTATGAATCTCTTCTTTCTTCACTTTTTCTTTAATTTAACCCTTAATCAAGGTGTAGCAAAAATAAAGCCAACTTCTCTGAAAAGAAGGCATTTTTTTGTATCATTCAAAGAATGACTTTTATCTGTTTTACACTTTTTCACATGCTTAGCCAAGGAATAAAGGGGAAAAGAAATTTGAAGATCTTAAACTATTATTACAACAGGTTAAATTAAACCTACTAAGACAGTTTTTAAGCTATCAGGTAGGCAAGTAAAGGTAAACTAGACAAATGAATCCTCTAATATTTAATTCAAATTGTTTAATTAGTATAATTCCATCCTAAACTAAAGTATATGTTAAAAGTCTTCCAATTTATTAACAAGTAATTTATTTATTAACACTGGAAATGGAAACAATAGGACAGGTAGCCTATTGCTAGAGAAATTAAGGTTACAGTGGTATCTAAACAGACTATTATAGTCAACCAGATTTTTTTTTTTAAACTAAAAACTAGTGTCCAGGCACACTCACCATCACCACTGGCCCTGTTAATTCTGTCTGATTTTGAATTGCTTTGTATATAATTTTCAAATATTTCAATAATTCGTGCTATTTTTTACATGTCTGTCCTGCTAGTCTAGCATTTAGTACCGTGACAAATATAACTATGGTGGGCATATTGAGATTTGTACTAAATTTTTAAGTTTTCAGCATTTTCAAAGATATTTTTGGATGTGCTAATTTCCTAAAATAATTTTCACAAAACAGGATAGTTATAGGGAATATCAGAGTTCATACTTTTAGAAGATGTGACTACAGTATTTCAGTGGATCATTAGAAGAAAAAGAATTCCTAAGGGAATTAATCTCTTTTTTAAAAAATTCATTTCTCTTCTAATATAATCATAACCAAAGAACTAACTGAATAAGAAAGATTCCATAATTCATATTCTAGTCAAATCAGACTGTCTATTTGCTATTTCTTCATCATCGTTATCACTACATAGCACCTATGACGGCATTGTGCTAAATGCCTTACAAATATTATTTCATTTGAATCTCACAACAACCCTACGAGGTAGGTGCTATTATTATATCCATTTTAAAGGTGAAGAAATTGAGGCAGGGGACTTGTGCAAGGTCAGACAGCTAGTAACTATCTGAGGTGATATTTAAACTCACATCTTCCTGACTCTAGGCCACTGACTCTATTCCTGACTCTATCCACTCAGCTGCCTACAAAAAGCTGACATTTCATCTCTTCTTGTGTCTCTCTCCCTTAAGTTTAGAATATATTCTCTCCTCACCTCAGTCTCTTTTTAGAATTTTTAGCTTCTTTTAAGTCTCAGCTCAAGTGTCATCCCTTATACTTGCATCTATGAATTGTTTATATAAACGGCACAAAAGCAAAGGATCATAGATTGAAAAATGGAAGGGGCCTCAGCTTCAGATCCACAGTCCGGGTCAACAAACTCTGTTGCTACCTGTTTATGGACAGCTCCTGGCTAAGAAGGATTTTTACATTTTTAAAGTTTTATTGTATTGAAAAATTTAAAAACATTATTAGGTGGCTAGCTATACAAAAATAGGTAGCAGCCCTGATTTCCAATCTTTGATTCTAGTCATTTTACAAATGAGAAAATTAAGGTCCAGTAAAGCTAAATGACTTGCCCAAGGTCATAAGAATAGGAAGTAGCAGAGGCCACATTTGAACCTAGATCTTCTGCCTCTAGAGCCAATCTTCTTTCAATTGATCCATGCTCCCCCCTGGAAGCTACTGGATCCCTCTCCAGCTGCTTGTCCCTTCCCCTGACCCCTTCATCCTCCAGAAATTAGTTTGTCTATAACCTGTATTTACTTATCTGTCTCCATTCTTTTAGCTGTTTCACTCTGTCTTTAAAAATGCAGGGTCTAAAACAGGCTGGAACATAGTGACCTCCTAAATGCTCACTAAATCAATGAATATGGAATTAATTATACAATCTATTGTTCCACAATTTTGAGAGAGAAGATTGGCAAATAGAAGGCCAACCTTGGAATCAGAACGACCTGAGTTCAACTACTCCTCTGACATATATGTGCTATGTAACCATAGGCAAATCCCTCAGCTCTCTCAGTGCCCTCAGATGGCTCCTTAAAACTATAAACTACAGACAAACTGCCAATGTGCATCAGTTTACAGAGTTTACAACCTGGGAATTGTAAAAATTACAGATCTAGACCCCCTCCAGTCCCCACCCTCAAACCCTGGCAAAAAAAAAAAAAGCATGACCCGGACTATGCGCCACATAGAGATTTATGCAGACAACTCAGGCTCTAATGTACTGGTAAGCTCCTTGCTAATAAATTTTTTTCATTCAAATATATAAGGGATCATGTGAGAGAAATACTAGTGTTTGATCTGAGAAAATCCTAAATATGAACACTCAAAAAAAAATCCACCTAATTATTTCAGAAGTATCATAATCAACCTAATGATATTTGATCAGAACACTAGGAATTATTATTGAAGGGGAAAAAAAAATCTAGTGAACATATCTCAGTGGGAAGTTAGTCCTTTGCATCAATTCGAAAGTAAACATAACGATATATTACAATTTTATAACACTATTCTTTATGGAACGAAATTAAGCACAGGGTATATTTATTATACAGTCAATCCAAAAGGGCCTAATTGCCTTTTAAATGGGGCTACAATATGGACGGAGATCATTATAATTATTCTAGGGGTCAGCAAACTAAGTCAGTGCAAGCTGTCCCCTACTTTTGTATAGTCTCACGAGCTAAGAACGGTTTTTGTACTTTTAAAGACAGAAAAAATTTAATACACAAAACCACTCAGCTTGCAAGTTGTACAAAAACAGCCCAAGCCATAATTTGCCAACCTCCACTCTAAAGCATAAGGATTACCCTCGAATTTGAGTATGTCTACAACCTTGTATGTTAGTTTAAAATTTAGAGCTCAGCTGACATTTTAAAACATTTTCTCCCTAAAATAGCAAGCAGCACCATCACAAATTGTCATCACATTGCAATTCTATTCTTCTCATCTCCAATTAACATACAGATACAACAGAAAAGAGAAACTATGTTTTGAGAAGAAAGGAAATACACAAAAACTAATTACTTATTTGGGGAGCAAAAGGTATGCTGAGTTTATGAAATATTAAATCCTACCAGTATCTCTAACTTTCTCAATAAGTACCAAAGAAAAGCTCACTAAATTATCCCCTCTTCAAGTTAGCAAGGACACAACTGGATCACAATGCTCATTATCATATTTCAATTTGTTATGCAATTCCTTTTGGAAATGTCACAAATTTGGCAAAGTCAAAAGCATTTATGATTGAGATCTGAAAAGCAGAACTTTCTTTCTCTTCTTTTCTTCCTTCCTTCCTGATCTACTACTTATGACTTATATAGCAATGGGAAAATCATTTGACCTCTATGAACCTCAGTTTCCTCAACTGTAAAGTGAAGCAATTTGACTACATGACCTGAGGCCCATGGGATCAATTAAAAAAAAAAAGATTCAATTTAAGCTGATATGAAAACTTTGTTTTTTTTTCTTAAGTCACTTTCAGCTTGTAAATTATTTAGCGTTGGGCCTGAAAGCTTTATAAATTCTGGTCAGTTATCAAACAATTTCTAGGTACCCATTAATTCTGATCTCAGAAAGCTTGTAATATGGACAAGGTATTTTTGATGGCCTTTGGTGATTACTGTTATCTAAGTGCCCATATGGGAAAAGTGCCAACAGCATGACAAATGCTATCAAGATCAAACTCATTTTAAATGGATGCCCCCTGACACCTGATAGAATAGAACTGAAAGTTATGGCCAGAAGAGGCAGCCGCATAGTGGAAAGAGCAAAATACGTATGTTCAATAAACCTCAAATTCAAATGAATTGCTCAGCCCAAAGTAAAATGCAGTATAATTTATCTCTCCCTATTCCATATATTAATAACTGAATAAATCTGATTTCATTTGGTAGTTGTTTAAGTGGGAAAACAACTACCACCATTGGATATAAAACAATACAAAAAAAGCATGATCAGAAAAATAAAAATGCCTTACTAATAGTCATATGAATTCAAATTCAAGCATTAATACTAAGCCTACCAAATGTTAAGGAAAGAGGTAGGAAAAGATAAATAGTTCATTTCTTCAACATACAGATAACCTATCTGATTGCTATGAAATTAATAATAGAAGGGTTAGCTGTATTTCTAGGGCATCCTGGACTTGTTGGAGAAATCTCCTCCAAGATTTTTCAAACCTTCTCCTAGCAGAGGTGGGGAATCTGTGGCATCAAGGCCACATGTGGCTCTCTAGGTCCTCAAGTGCAGCCCTTTGACTGAATCCAAATTTCACAGAAAAAATCCCCTTAATAAAAAGATTTGTTCTATAAAACTTGGACTCAGTCATAAGGCTGTATGTACCCAAGAACCTAGAAGGCCATGTGTAGCCTCAAAGCTGCAGATTCCCTACCCCTGTGAGATTCACAAGAAGACAAATGGTAGTGGCAAAAGATTAGAAAGTAACTCTAAGCAGCACAAACCACTCCAGTATCTTTGGCAAGAAAACCCCAAATGGTGTCCTGAAGAGTTGGACAGGACTGAAACAACTCAACATCAACAACAACAACCACCACCACCAAACAACATGTTAATACAGAAGAGAACGAAGGTAGAGCCTTAGAAACAAAGGCGTTAACAGCTGGTAGAGACCAAAGGCTTCCTGCAGGAAGTAACTCAAATTAAGTCTTAAAGAAAGCTGGGGGTTCTAAGAGATGGAGGTGAGGAAGGAGACTTTTCCAGCCATGAGGGACAAGAGAATGCAAAGGCACAGAGACATGAGACACTGTGAAGGAGGAATAGTAAGCAACTAAATATGGCTGTACCACAAAGTTTGTCTTGGGGAGCAATGTGTATAAGAATAGAAAGATAGGAAAGAGTCAAATTGTGAAGAGTTTAAATGACAAACAGAAGAGTTTATAATTGATACTAGGGAGCCACTGGAGTTTGCTTGGTAGACAGAAAACATGGTTTGACTTGGGCTTTACTTTGGCTTTCCAGACAAAGATCAAAATGGGCAAAAGCTTGGAATTACGAATAACCAAGGTGTGTTGAGGGTACAATGAATAAGACGTCATCCTCTGAGAAGCCTTATGACTACAAGTAGGGAAACAGTGAAAGGCTGAAGAGAATGGAAAATTGGGAGACAAAGAAAATCAATAAAATGTTAGTTTTTAAATGTAGCTGATAACAGGATTTGGATTTTTGTATCGTAGTTTAAAAGACAGCGGCAATGGGGTCCTGGCCAAGGATAGAGTATACCTAACTTGAAATATGAGTGACAATTTTTATCTAGGAAAATGAAGAGCAATATAGGATAGGGATACAACCAGAGGGAGGAAGGAAGGAAAGAAAGAAAGATGGAAGGAAGGTCTGTTTAGGGTACAGTGACAATGTTTATAATACAGAGAAAAAGAAGGGAAAAAGGAAATTAAAAAAGGAAGGAAAGAAGGAAGAAAAGCATTAGTAAGGACCTACTCTGTGTGCCAGGCATTGTGCTAAGTACTTCACAAATATCTTATTTGAACCTCACAAAAACCATGGGAGGTGGACGGTATTCTTATCCCCATTTTACAGTTGAGAAAAATGAGGCAAAAGTTGTAACTTGTCCAGGGTCATACCGCTAATGTCCAACAACTAATCTGAACTCAGATCTTCCCAGCTCCTGCAAATTAAATTCAACTAAAAGAAATTAAGTTATTCAAAGTTTACTAGGATTCTGGTAGTAAGTATATTGAGATTTCTTTCTTTAACCTAAGCCAGTCTGCAAATTGTATTAATTAATTCTAGAAATGTCTAGAGTACTGACTAAATAAATAACAAATACGTTTTTAATTCCAATTTTGCTACTAAAGTAAAATGTTATTAAAAGAATACTGTATCCCACTCTAGTACATAGTTAACAAAATTTACTGAGTGCCTTATTATGTGAACAGTACCCTTAGGTATTCTCAAAGATATAAAGTATCCTTGATACAAGTAGTTCCTTTATAGGAGAGAGAATTCTATTGACAAGACACACACCAAAAGAAAATTAGAAAAACAAATTGATTGGGCAGAGGGCATATGAAGGCATTCCAGGCAAGGGGAACAAAAGTGACAAAGTGTGGAATCAAGAATGAAAGAGCAAGGTATATTTAGGGTACAGTGAATAAAATGTCGGCCTCTGTGTGGCCCTAAGGATTCATGCTGAGATATAATGAAAGATAAGGTGGAAAACATAGCTTGTTTCCTAACCTGTGGAAAGACTTAAAAGCACAATTAAGGACTGTAAACTTTGTCCTATAGAAGAGTAGTAAGTCAATTAGTTTGTTTTAATTTTTAGCAGTGATGGGACATGATGAAATTAACATTTTAGGAAAATGATGACTTGAGAGAAGTGATCTTTAAAAAAGCTATCCCAGTAATCTAAAGCATCACAATTATAATTAAGGAGGTCCAGAAATAGCTTCTTGGCAAGTGAAGGGAATTTTGATATCCTGTCAATACATTGAAGACTGCAATTTCCTTGACGTGGGAACTTGGGAACTACCACTACTACAGGACACACGAAGTAATTGGTCTATGACTTAAAGTCTCAAGAGAGTTGCCCTAGGATTAGAGAATTTCAATAACTTGCTCATAGTCACAAAGCAGAGGATCAAGCCCAGGCTTTTTTCATTCCAAATTCAGTAGTCTAATCACTACCTGGCTCATCCTGTAGTTAGCAAAGAGCTAAGTTCAAATTCTGCTTCTAACTTTTAGTGCCTATGTGACTGTGGGGAAGTTACTCCTTTTCTCTGAATCTTAGTTTATTTATAATTAATAAAGGGAATCACAATACCTATAATACCTACTTCAAAGGTATGTTAAATTGCAAGGATAAGATAAAATAAAATATGTAAAACACTGAAATTTTTAAAGTACCCCATAAACAGCAGCTGCTATCATTATCAATCATCATCACCATCGTCTTCATCACCATCATCATCATCATTATTAACATGCATAATGATTTAAGAGTACTACTACTGAAAGGCCATGATTGGATAGAGAGACTAAGGGATAAGGAGGAAATTAAAGGCCACACTAAGAATAAAAAATTTGGAAAATGATGCCCATGACAAAAAATACAAAAGTCAACACGTACTGTCGGTTTGGAGGAGGAAAAGTTCTTATCAGACTGGTGAAATAAGTTAACTGCACCATGTCTGAGTTTCCTTATAATCTGAAATGTAAATAATAAAGCTCAACTTGCACTAGTCTGATAGTAATATTAATAAAATATAGCCTAAGACCTCCCAAAAGATACAAAAACTTTTCACAATAAGGTACATTTCTGTAACAAAACAAAACAAAAAGACAAAAAAAAACCCTCACCCAATCCAACAACTTTATTTTAAAAATGACTAGACATGAAAATCAAAATTAAAAAGTTGAACTATATTCTAAACTTGGATATTAGAGCATAGAAACATTTAAAAATTTAATCTGGTTGCACAACTTTGAGTCACTTAACCTTTCAACACCTCATACAACTCAAAAAGACTACATAATACCAAGGGCAGGTGTTGATATCTACACTAGTAGTTTCCTCTCCTTATATTAATAAATTTGTAGGTTTGATATTTCCCCCAAATTAAAAGGAAATTACATCTTTTCAAACCCTCAAACAAGAAATTAGCATCTTAAAATTTTCCTAAGGGAAACAGTACTAAGAAATTAAACTGAATTCTAAATGTTACTTTCATTGTGGTTTTTACAATAATGGATACTTGGTGGGGTCATTCTTTTAAAAAGCAGAATCATCTATAATGCCTAATTTTTTTAATGGGCAATATATTTTTAGATCAAAATTTAGACCATACACACATCCTACAAGATAAGTCATAGAATCATACTGGATGAAAGAACTAGAAAACTCTATTACTTAGAGTCTATCAGACCGTCTCTGTACATCAGTTTACCTGTCCCTAAAATGGGATATGAGCTGTCTTCGTTTCAAAGGAATCTGGAGAGGAGACACTAGGGATTTATCAACAATGTCTGAGTACCTAGCATTTGGTAGTAATTATGATTTAAGTGAAGAGAGCTACAAAAATATACTCTAACAATATTATCATAGTATGTGCTTAAAAACAACAGAAACTGGCAGATAATCCAGGCTCCAAATCACTAAAGGAGAGAACGATAAACAAAAGGATTCTATGACTCTAAATTGGTTTCAAGACTGTACAAGTACATATACCAAATGAAACGTCTATTCTACATTGATAAAGGGAAACTTGTAGGTTGTGTTTTCTTTTTTTAATGAGTTTTTACTCTCAAGACTTTGAAACTGACATAAAAACAGATTTTCAAGTCAGCCAACCTAAACTAGCTTAGTAGCAGAGCATGAGGAGGGCAAAACTAGCTAACATCTCCTAAGTTAATCCTCCTTTTACTGGAAAGATCAGAAATCAATTCAGCTAAGTCAATAATCTTTTATTACCTAAAAGAAGCTGGCTAACTATAAACAAAACATACAGTCACAAAATTTTTGAGCTTAAAAACAAAACTTCAGAAATCAGGTATGGCAACCATTTTACAGGTAGGGAAATTATGTTAAGTAATGTGCCAGTCAAGCAGCAGAATGGGGGCCAGAACCCAGGTCTCCTGGCTAGTTTTTTACTCTATCACATCATGCTACCTCTCCAAACACAAAGGAATACTTTTCTAAGACTGAACTCACTTTAAGATGCTGGAACTCAAATTATGAAATTATATAGTGAGGCAGCAAAAAACGTGCAGGATGGGAGAAAAGACATGTTCTAGTTATGAATATAGGTCTAATGGCTGTGCCACTAAGGAATAGGCCAAGGCACAATTCTTTGAGCCTCACTTTGTGTGTAGTCTCCCCTAATTAGAATGTGAATTCCTTAAGAGCAGGGAATGTTTTGATTATTTTAGGTGGCTAGGTGGTACAGGGGCTAGAGTGAGACTTAAGTTAGAAATACCTGACTCTAAACACATATTAAAACCAAGACAGTCCAGCCTGAGATACTAGCTGGGCCCTGGGAAACTTCCCTCAGGCTCGATTTCCTCATCTGTGAAATGGGAATAAAGATAGCACCTACCTCCCAGGATTGTTAAAAGGGTAATAATATAAAGCACTTAAAAAGCCTTAAAAGCAATACATAAACACTAGCTACTATTATTATTTTATATGCAGCACTTTTATAACAATGCATGACACACAGTAAATACTTAATAAATGCTTTTCAATTCTATTAACTTTGATGAAGCAGTTAAACTAGACAACCTGCAAGTTTAGTTCTAGCTCTCAAATTCTACAAATGCAAAGATCACATTTGTTTACTAACCACCACACAATGGTAGGTGGCTTTCAAGTCAGAGGTCCTAGGTTCAAATCTTGGCTCTGACATTATGTGCCTTTCAACAAGTAAGTCATTTAACTTCTATGGGCTCAAGTTACTTATAGGTACAATGAAGTGGGATGGACCAAATGACTTCTAATGTCCTTTCTAGCTTTAAATCTACTTTATATTTTCTTAGCAATTACAAACTAGATGTTTTATTTCTTAATACAAAGAAATTGAGTAAAGGAGTTCTGACACCTGAAGTTCAGAAAGGGAAAAATTAGATCTGGTGTCTACTCCTAGCTATGATTTGAACTCACTGTGAATCTTTGTGCAAGTCTCCTTAGGAGTTTGTTTCCATATCTATAAAATAGAGCTTATATCTACCCCTGGACAACATCATTTAGAGCGGTTGCTAAGATCTAGTCATCTAGCCTCAAATTTTCATTTTAAAGATGAAAAAAACTGAAGACCAAAGAAATGAATTGCTTTGCCTAAGGATCATATAAGTAGATAAGTGGTAGATCTTATCTGGAAGGAAAAACCAGATTAACTAATGTCATTTACGCTGTATTACTTTTTCTAAGACTGAGCTCACTTTAAAATACTGGAACTCAGATTCTGAAATTGTACAGTGTGGCAGCAGCCTGTAGTTGGAATGGCACTGGTCTGGGAGAAAAGAGATATGTTCTAGCTAAGAACGATTTTAATGGCTGTGCCACTAAGGAGCTGACCAAGGCATAACTTCTTTTGGCCTCAGTTTGTGTGTAGTCTCTCCCAAATAGAACATGAATTCACTGAAAGCAGGGACTGTTTTGATTTTTAATTTTAGGCAGCTGGGTGGTACAGTGGCTAGTGTTGTATTGTAGTGTATTGTAGGTGATTATAAGTGTATTGTAGGTGTATCGTAGGTGATTATAAGCTCCTAGAGGGCAGGGACTGTCTTTTGCCTCTTTTTGTATCTCCAGCACTTAGCATAGTGACTGGCACATAGTGTATGTATGTTTAATAAACGTTTATTATTATTAACTGTATTGATGGAATTATTTACATGTTGTTTTCCCCACTAGAACGCAAGTTCAAGGTTAGGGATGGTCTTTTGCCTTTTTTTGGTACATACAGGGTCTAGCACCATGGCCTAGTACAAAGATGGCATTTAATAAAGATTGATTGATCGTGTGAACAGAATTATTTACATGTTGTCTCCCTCATTAGACCGCAAGCTCGAGGGCCTCTTTTTGTATCCCCAGCGCTTAGCACAGTGCTTGACACATAACAGGCGCTTAACAAAATGTTCATTAATTGACTATGTGAACGGAGTTATTTGCATGTTGTCTCCCGCCTCTATTAGCATGAGATCTCCTAGAAGGCTGGGACCACTTTTTTGTTTTTTACTTTTCTTTGGTGCTCCCTTCCCCCACAATGCTTAGCACAGTGCCTAGCATACAGTAAATGCTTAATGAATGCTTGCTGACTGTCTCAGAAAACGAAGTAATCTCTAGGGTTCCTTCCAGCTCTACGCTTGTACGTGTTATTTGACTGGGGGTAGAGGTGGGGGATCCAAACACACAAGTCCCCACTCTTGTCAACTGCAGAGAGATGAACCGCTCCAAGACTCGTCCTCAAATCCCTCAAACGTGTAACGCAAGCAATCAACAAGTATCCCTTGGTGAGTCAAGAGCGTCCCGCTCGTCCCCGTGCCCTCCTCCAAGTACGGTCTCATCTTCCTCAAACTTCCTTCCACCTCGGGAGGGGAAAGGGAAGCCAAAGGCCAATGTCTTCGGGCAGTCCATCCTCCTCCTTCCACTCCTCACCGGGCATCACCTCCAGAGCCCCGTCACTCCCACCTGGCCGCTCCCTTCCCTTCCTTCCCTCCGCGGCCTCGGGTCACCGTCCGTCCCTCCAGTCCTCTCTCTGCCTCTCCCCTGTCCCCGGGCCCGCCAGCCTCACCAGCGGTTCGCCGTGGCTCGAGCTCCGATCGGTTGGCTCCTGACCGCCCCAAACATTAACGACACCCGGGAGCCGGGCCCAGAGACTCAGGCCCAAGGGGAGGCTCCGGCTCCGGTACCTGAAGGGGCTCTTCGGCCGCGGCGTAGCATTTTGAGAGGGACTCCGGAAGCGGCAGGCTAGCGGAAAACGGAAGCCGGACGAGACTAAGTAGCATCCTCTCCCATGGACACTCGCGGAGGTCAAAAGCCCCTAAAAATCTTCCCCTGAAGTTGTAAAGCCTGACAGACCGAAGGATTAAATCAGAGCCATGCTTCGAGCCCTTAGGCCGTTTCTTTGTGGTACGAAGACTGAGACAAAGAGGAAGATGGGAGAGGGAGCTCGCCCTTCTTGAAGGAAGGCTGTGGTATGACCCGGTTGCCATGGGGACAGAGTAACATCAGTTGGGCTCCAAGGGGGCGGGGAAGGCCATGGCCACTCTAGTCACTCTGCAAAATCGGCTCCCGTTCATTGAAAGCCAGTACTACTATAGGAACAGGTAAGGCGCGGACGAGAAACTTAGCCAGCAGGTCTCCAGCCAGATATCGGAGCTTCCTGCCACCAGTGCCCTAATCTAAACTAGTAACTATGATCGAATTCTCTTCCCTTTTCTCTCTCTCTCTCTCCCACACCTCGGCCCCCCACCTCCTGTCTTCTGGAGCTCGTGGAACCTTTGTAACTTTAAGTACGAGGTTTAAGTGAAGAGGCTGGGGTCTGCAAGACCCTGAACCACGTGTGCACCCTTTAAATGAGGGCCTTCCCAAGCAAAATAGTGGTTTGTTTTCTGCCTCATCAGCGCCCCCATTTTCATGAAATCTTCCTACAAGCTCCAGCTACCCATTTCTGGCACCGCTGTAGCCTGGATTTTGCCCTTCCAGTTCTTTAGTCCTTCGGGACTAGCCTATTACCAGTGGAGGCATCCTGATTGGAACTTTCTGGTCTATTTCTTGGTCCGTTCCCAGGGACCAAGGATAATGGGAATTCGAGACAATCCTTCTGTGCTTTTCAAAGTGAGACCAGCAAAGCCAATCCTATCAGTAGACATGTTCTTCTGAGAGGTCTATAGAAGGACACTACCTCCTCCCCCAAGATCTCCAGCTCCTCAGTTAATATACATTTTAATTGTTAGGGGGGAGGAGGCAAATGTTCCACCTTTGTTGTCTAACCAAAAGAACTGATTTTAATTAAATCAATTTTAGGCCAGATATTAAAAAAAAAATGTATGAACTCCTTTTAAGCCAGGGGAGACATTTGGGGTTAGGTAGGATCTTAATGAACTCCTCAGATTACATCATATAGATGCTTACTTACAGTACTGTACCTAGTTTAAATGAGTGAGTTTTAAAAACACAAAATCAATGATGGGAGCTAAGAGCCAGAAATAGAAGTATTGTAAATTTCAGTAAATTTAATGATTTACCACTTATGACAAGCAACTAGGCCCAATGTTGTAGATTAGGAGAACTTCAATATATGTACAGAACTTTGTATTTATATAGTATTTGGCTCTCAGTCCTGTGAGGTAAATAGTATAATATTATCCCCATTTTTAAAATGAGAAAACTGAGACTCAGAAAAAGTTAAATCATTTGCCGATGATTGCAGAGGTATTAAAATTTGGAGCCAGGACTGATTGGGTTTGGAATCAAAGGACTTAAGTTCAAATCCTTGATCTGCTACTGAGTACCCATATGACTTTGTTCAAGTCACTGAACCTTAGTGGCATCAGTTTCCTCATCTGTAAAATGAGAGGGTTGGACTAGATATGCTCTTAAAGCCCCTTCCAGGTCTAAATTCTGTATTCCCAGATCTTTTGATTCTAAGTCCATTGCTTTCTGCTATTCTTTTGCTGACCAGACTCTTCATTCATATGCTTTCTGCCATGTTTCGCATTTCTTCCCATTGTTTCCTGAATTTTATCATATCAATGTATCTTCTTAAAGTACAGTGGTATTTTAATTATAACTTTTTACCTTTCTCATTCTTTTTGAATAAGTAATACCCTTTCAGATCCATATTTTCAAAGTACAGATTGTAACTGATTCACCTTTTTTTTTTCATCCTGTATAACTGTTGGTTTAATCTCTACTCTCTTTCTCAAGGGGTCTACCAAAAGTGCTAATGCTTTCCTTTAGATCTCAAGACATTGCATGTTTACCAACGGAGCATTCAGTCTGTCCATTAGTTATTCCTATTTTCCTAGACAGCCAACCCTCGTTCTTTTCCAGGCATACGTCTCTCTATGATGATATCTGGTTCTCCAATGCTATTCATGATTGGTCATATGCTGCAGCATACACAGGCCCATCATCTTTATTGGTCTTTAGATGACACAGAATTTTAATTCCAGTGTTACCTATGATGTCAAATTTGTCTTTGCATTAGAATCTTTATTTTGTTTTGCTTGTTATTCATAACTCTGTGTATCTGTGTATAAGCAAGGGCTTTACTATTGGATACTTTTCTTAAATTGTTGTCTCCAATAATTATGGATATCTCCCCTGCCATTCTTCTTGCTATATTGTAGCTTTCTCTGTCTTGGTAGATAAAAACTGGTTGTTTCCTGCCTCTCCTTATCTTTTCATTTTAAGCAAGCTTTTTGATTAGATTTACAAGACTACAGCCAAATACATTCATACCAATCCTTGTTAGGTATACTTCATCCCTGATCTGGAGACTGTCATTTCTATATTCTAAACTTGGGTCACAAACCCAAATACCTGTCCCAAATACCATCTTCTTAACCAGCTGTTTAATTTCCAGACTTGTCTCTTTTCTAAAGCCCTTGCCTTCATTAGAAGCATTAATAGGAATAGTCCTTGTTACACTCTAATGTCTTTAATTTTTTACCCAATAATTTATAATTTTTTTAGCAATGCTTTCTAGATTCCTTCTGTACACATATTCTGTACCCTTATTTATCACCAAAAATGACTTGGAGTCACCCAGTTTCATACATCTTGCATGCAAGTTCTTTGTCACATCCTGGATACAACCTTGGAAAAAGAGCATACCTCTTTATATTTGCAAATCCAGGAACAGTCATAGCAGGGAGTTACCAAGCACTACTTGTTTCTTCTTCCTTTGACTTTCACTGGATAATATTCTTTCCCCATAATGGCTGCTGAGGATTCATTGTTACCATAAAAAGTTCTTTTATGTTTATTTTAATGTACATAGGGCCTTTCTTTTTTGTCACTGACTTTCTTGGGTTATATGCTTAACAATACAATCTCTGGGTCAAAGGGTATAGTCCTTTTCTAAGCATAATTCCAAAATATATTCCCAAATGGCTGGTCCTATTCGCATCTCCAGCAAGAACAAAATGCATTAGTGTGCCTATCTTTCCACAACCTCTCCAACATTGACTTAATCTTTTGTCATGTTTGTCAATTTGCTGATCTTGAGGAGAAACTGTGGGCTTGTTTTGATTCTAATTTTGCTTATTAGTAATGATTTGGAGCAGTCTTTTATTTAGTTGTTATTGGATTTCAATTCTTCATAAACCTTTGAACACTTATCTATTGCATAATGGTTTATGATTTTACATAATGTCATCTATGTTATATATCATTCATAGTGTTTATCATAATAGTAAAACTCATAATAGAAGCTAGGTGGCACAGTGGATAGAGTGTTGGGCTGGAGTCAGGAAAATTTGAGTTAAAATCTGGCCTTAGACATTTAGTAGCTCTTTGACCTTGGGCAAATCTCTTCAACTCTGTATGCCTCAGTTTCCTCATCTGTAAAATGGAAATAGTAGTATCACCCTGGATTGCTGTGAGGATCAAATGATGTAATATTTGTAAAGTGCTTAGCCCAGTGCCTGGCACATAGTAAGCACTATATAAATGCTAGCTATTATTATAATGTGTTATACATGCTAGTTATCTCTATACATTAGACACCAAACCCTTATTTGATAAATTTGAGGCAAAAATATTTTCCCATTGGACTTTATCTTTTCTTATCCTAAATGCATTAATGTTGTTCATGTGAAAGCTTTTCAATTAAACATAAAGTAAATGCTCTTTTTCATTCTTTTTAATTGCCTGTTTCCCTTGTTTGGTTAAGAATTCACCTGCCCATATCAATTAAAGCTATATGCTTTCCTTCTAAGTTTTATGATATATGGTTTTAAATATTCAGGTCACGTATCCTTTTTGAATTTGTTGTGAAATATGATATAAAATGTTGGTCTAAACTTAATTTCTGCCAGACCTCTCTCCAGCATTTGCAGCACTTTCTTTCAAACATGGAGTTTTTTCCTAGCTTGAGTAATTTATATTCTTGGGTTTATGAAACACTAGGCCAATGAGTTTAAATATTTTCAATTCTTCCTTGTTTAGTGTGTACTATTAATCTACTTTTAAATTTTTATTTAATACCAAATGGTTTTGATGATTACCTCTGTGATAATAGTATCTTCGTAATATGGATTGAAATCTGAAATGCTCTTCCTATTCATTCCTGACTTTTTGTATTATTTCCTTTGATATTCTAGATCTGCAAATGGCTATTTATTTAAAAACTTTGGTCAGGTCTATGATTTCCTCTCTGATTTAGAATTAGAAGAACATCGATTCAAATATTGATTCTCCTGCTTACTGTGACTGCACATGTTATAACCTCCCTGGGTCTCTATTTCCTCAATAAGGCCTGTACTAGATGGTCTCTAATGCCCTTTTGAGTATTAAATCCTAGGATTCTATTAGTTTTTTTCATAACTAAGATCTGCATTTTCTTAGAATTCCCTTTGATTAAATCTCTAAAAATATATGAATTTCTTTTGCTTATCTGTTTTCTACCAACATGATAAATATTAATGCCTTTACTATTTCATTCTGTTTCACCACAGAAGGGATACCCCTAGATCTTTAGTTTTTTTCTCATGGCAATTTGGGATAAAATGCTAGACTTAGGATCAGGAAGGCCTGAATTCAAAACCTTTCTCAGGCATTTACTAGCTCCACAACCCCAGGAAAGCCATTTAACCTAATAATCTCAGTTTCCTCAACTCTAAAATGGGAAAATAATACCACCTATATCACAGGATTTCTGTGGGGATCAAATGAGATAATATCTTTAAGGTGCTTTGCCAGCCTTAAAATACAATATAAATGTTAGTTATCATCATCATCATAATCATCATCATCTCCATCAAGAATCTTTGAGGGAGCACACACACAGTGATGTGATCATAGATTTTTTTCAACTATTTGGTAAAGCAGATTCAAGAATATTTTTGCAAAGTATACTTTGGTAATTATGCAATACATTGTGTAAAAACAATTATAATTATGATAGCAACAAGAAATTTATGGTTACACACGCAAATTCTTAAAGCACCACTTATAAAGACTGCATAAGCCTCAGTTGTACACACATTTTGTGTAATTAAGAATCAGAATCTCAACTGCTTCTATTTAACTCTCTAGAACATGAAACATAGGCTTTATTTAGTTTTTTGTTCCTGCTTTAATAGTTACTGGAGGTTTTTTGTTTGTTTTTTGTTTTATTAAGGAGTTGTTGACTTTTTTATTTCTGGTCATAGGTGCAGATGGTTTGGAGTAGTAAATAGATCCTATTGCTGTTTTTAAAACTTATCTCTGTGACACCATATTTAGTCTGATTGATAGCATGATAATTTTGGAAAATTATCATGCTTTCAATCAGGATAAAAATAGTGTCACAAATAGAGATGTTTTGAAGTATATGTATATGCATATACATATATATGCATATATATGTGTATTTACAAATATCTTGTATTGACGTATGCCTGAATTTTTTGTATTACCCCCATTAGAGTGTCAGCTGATTGAAGTCAGGAACTACCTCACTTTTGTATCTGTGACCACAGTACCCACAGTAATCCACAGAACATACTAGGCATAAATGCTGGTGGGTTTTATTCATAATTATTATTATTATTATTATGGGTTACTTCAACATTCTTGTCTCTGAAAGCCCAACACTATGTTTTCCCCTTCAGATCTATTCTGTATATTATTATTAGGTGAATTTTCCATTAAAACTGCCTTTATCATTTTGTTCCTTTGGTCGAAAGTCTCTAGTAGCTCCCTAGATTCTTCTAAATCAAGTCAAAACTCTTCCACAACACAGTTTACAAGTCACTCGACTCTCTGGGTCTCAGTATTCTCATCTTTAAATATACTAGAGGATTTGAAGTGAGAAAACTTGACCTTGTATCTTAGCTCTGCTACTTACTCTCTCTATGACTTTGAACAAGTCACTTCAATTCTCTGGGCTTGGTTTTCTGTAGCTCTGCAATTAGGGAATTCTACTTGATCTGTAAGATCCCTTTCAGCTGTTCTAATATCATATAGTACTGATCAAGCCTTATTTTTCACAGCTCTGAAACATGCAATTTGATATGAGATTTGTGCATTGGGGGAAAGTTGCAGGCATATTTTACTTTAGCAAATCATTTGGCAGAGTCTTTCATGCTATTCTTATGGAAAAGATGAAAACCTGGGGCTTGGCAAGAGTGCATTTCAGTGATGTAGAACCAGTTGAATGTCTGGACCAAAAAGGATATCATGAATGAAAGGTCAGCTATGGAGGGAGTAGCAGAGTATTGTTGGAAGTTGTGCATGCCTTTGTGTAGTTTAGCATTTTAATCAGAGCTGGATAAAGTAATAGATGGCATGCTTATCAGCTTTGAAGAAACACAAAGTCAGGAGAGTTATTGAACACATTGGATGACGTTTATAATACAAAAAAAAAAGATCTCAGCAAGCCAGAAAGATAAGCTAAATCCAGTAAGATAGAATTTAATAGAAATAAGTAAGAGGTGCTATACTTGGGCTAAAAAAAAAACAATCATTGTCACAATATGGGAAAGGCATAGCTAGACAAATAGTTGTGTGTAAAAGAGCTGGGAGTTTTGTCCAACTATAAAGGTCAATACAGTCAACAATATGAGTAAGACATGGCAATCCCCAAAGCTAATGCATTTAAAGAAGCAGTGTCCTTCAGACCCACTCTGAAGTACTGTGTTTAGTAAAAAAGTATTTATTAAACACTTGCTAGGTATTTTGGGAATACAAATAAAAAAGTAAGAAGGATCCTGCTCTTAATCTCACATTCTAATGGAAGACAATACAAATAGGAGAGTTAAATTGCAAGTTAGATTGAAAGGCCCAAAAGACCTTATGATACAGCAGAAAATCAGATAATAGTATATAATTTTTAGAAGTATCATACCACTGGGGCAGAGGGACATTTCTGTATCTGATAATAAACCTCTGACAGTGCCAAAGTCTGGTATCAAGAACTTTCTTTTCTGTATCTCATTGGCTATGACTGCTGAGGAGCCAATGGTCACAGCACCTACAGAGGAACGGTCCATGTTATCTAATCAAAGCAGTGGGAGCTGAGCTGAAAACAGGGCTTATGGCCTGAGGGGCACTGTTTTTCTCTGAAGTTCTTGGGATTGCCTGTCCAGTGGAGATACGGGGCTCCTTATTCATAGAGATTCTACCCCTAGATCATGGGCACTACATTTTTAAAAGGAAATTGGCAGGTGGGAGTGCATCTAGTATAAGGCAGCCAAGATGGAGCAGGGCCTGGAGATTATGTTATAGAAGGCTTGGTTATAAGAATTGGAGATATGTTGCCAAGAGAAGAGGAATCTTATCAAATTCATTTCAAGGGCTATCACGTGGGAAAGGGATTAGACTTGTCTCATTGGCCCCAGAGGGAAGAAATAAGAACAGTATGTGAAGGATGCAGATATTTTGCTTTAGATTTAATATAAGGAAAAAGGTTAGAGCTATCCAAAAGTGGCATTGGTTATATGAGGATATATAGCAGTAAATCCTTCTCATTAAACTGCTTCTTAGGTTTGTACTAGAGGGAATTAAGGTATGGCTTCAGTCAGAAGACCTCTAAGATTCTTTCAAACTTAGATTCTGTGATTCTGTACATTTTAAATTTATATTTTTTTTATTATTTGCACTTGAAATACATACAATCAATCTGGTTTTGGAATGAAAAGGGATTGAGAGGTTGATAGGAAGTCTGTCTTTTGTGAAAGAAAGAGTTCAAGGGGAATATGGAATTATAAAATTGATGAAAAGAGCTTAGAAAGTTTGAGGAAGGCTAGAGATTGAATTTGAGGAAGGGAAATTTTGGAGAAATGGAAGGAGAAAAAAAGATAAATTGAAGATAGAGAAGAATTGGGACATAAAGATCTGAATGGATTAGAAAACAGAAAGATGTGAAGGAAAGAATAATGATAACTAGCTAATATTTATGTAGGGCTTGCTATGTGCCAGGTGCTGTGCTAAGCCTTTTAAAATTATTATTTCATTTGAAAGACCCTGGGAGGCAGGTGCTGTTGTTATCCTCATTTTACAGATGAAGAAACTGAGGCAAACATAGATTGAGTTATTTGCCAAGGGTTTGAGACTGGATTGAAACTCAGGTCTTCCTGATTCCAGGCCCAGTGTTTTATCCATGGTGCCACCTAGCAGTGAAAAGAAAAAGAAATGGAAGGATAAGGTACATGGCATTCCATCTCTTGGCTCTTATCATTTAAAAAAATGTTTATTTTTATTTTCAGTTCCAAATTCTTTCTCTCCTTGTACTCCTTTTACCCATTGAGAAGACAAGAAATATGATATATATTATACATATGAAATCATACAAAACATTTCCACATTAACTATGTTGTAAAAGGGGAAAAATCAAGAAAAATTAAGTGAAAGAAAATATGCTTCATTATTCACTGAGTCCACTAGTTATTTATCTTGAGGTGGATAGCATTTTATGTAGTAATTCCTTTGGAATTGTTTTAGATTATTGTATTGATCGGTTACTAAGTCTTTCATAGTTTATTATCATTATAATATTATTGTCACTATTTACATTTTTCTCTTGGTTCTGCTCATTTCAGATTGTATCAATTCATATAATTCTTCTCATATTTTTCTGAAAACATCCCCTTCATCATTCCTTATGGCACAGCAGTGTTTCATTATATTCATATATCATAACTTGTTCAGCCATTCCCCAATTGATGGACATCCCCTCAGTTTCCAATTCTTTGCCACCACAAAAAGAGATGCTATAAACATTTTTTGTACATATGGGTTCCTTTCCTTTTACTTTGATCTCTTTGGGGCCCAGTAGCAGAATTGCTGGGTCATAGGGTATGCATAGTTTTATAGCTTTTTGGGTACAGTTCCAAATTGTCCCCCAGAATAGTTGGATTACTTCACAGTTCCACCCATAGTGCTTTAGTGTCCCAATTTTCATAATCCTCTCCAGCATTTCTCATTTTCCTTTTCCTGTCATTTTAGCTAATCTGATGGGTGTATGTTGGTTTCTTAGAACTGTTTTAATTTAAATTTATATAATTATTAGTGATTTAGAGCATGTGTTCACAAGACTATTGATAGCTTTGATTTCTTCTTCTGAAAACTACCTTTACATATCCTTTGACCACTTATCAATTGGGAGGGGCAGCTAGGTGGCACAGTGGATAGAGCACTGATCCTGGAGTCAGGAGGACCTGAGTTCAAACTTGGCCTCAGATACTTAATACTTACTAGCTGTGTGACCCTGGACAAGTCACTTAACCCAGATTACCTCCCCAAAATTCACTTCTTAAAGAGACCTATTCACTGAATGGGCATTACCTCACTCAAAGTAAGAACCTGAAAAAGACCTTAGCCTGAAAGGGCCAGGGTGTCCTAATACATCCTGGGCTATGTCCAGTCATCCTGGTCACTGAACCCAAATGGCTCTGGAGGAGAAAGTGAGGCTGGTGGCCTTGCACAGCCCTCCCTCATTCAAATCAAAGTCAACTGCAAGTCATGTCATCATTTCCCTAATGTCATGGTCCTCTTCGAGAACGAAGGACAAACACACACAGAATCAATTGGGAAATGTCTCTCTTATTTTTATAAATTTGACTCAGTTCTCTATATATTTGAGAAATGGAACCTTTATCAGTGGTACTTGCAAGAAAATTTCTCCATTTCCTACTTTTTTTCCCTTTAGTTTTGACTACATTGCTTTTGTTTGTGAAAAAACTTTTTAATTTTATATAATCAAAATTATCTGTTTTTCTTCCTCTGAATCTCTCTATTTCCTGTTTAGTCATGAACTCTTCTCTTGTCCATAGATCTGACAGGTAATTTCTTCCATGCTCCAATAATTTGCTTATGATGTCAGCCTTTATGTCTAAATCATGCACCCATTTAATCTTATCTCATTATATGGTATGAGATGTTGATCTATGTTTAGTTTCTGACAGACTATTTTCCAGTTTTCCCAGCAGTTTTTGTCAGAGTAACTTCTTGCCTTTTGTTGTCGTTCAGTCATTTTCAGTTCTGTCCAACTCTTCAAAACCCAATTTGGGTTTTCTTGGCAAAGATGTTGGAGTAATTAATTTTTTACTCCTCCAGCTCTTTTTATAGATGAGGAACTGAGGCATACAGGTTTAAATGACTTGCCCAGGGTCACACAGCTAGTAAGTGTCTAAGGCCAGATTTGAACTCAGTAAGACAAGTCTTCCTGGTTGCATGCCCAATATTCTATCCACTGTGGCACCTACCTGCCCACGAGTTCTTGCCTATGTTACTGTATTCATTTGCTTCTTTATATTGTGTGCCTAATCTATTCCATTGATCAACTACCCTATTTTACATTGACTATCATATTGTTTTTATGATTACTTATTTGCATTATAATTTTGAAATTTAGTACTGCTAAATCATCTTCCTTTATGTTTTTGTTTCATTGATTCTCTTGATATTCTTGAATTTTTTTCTTCCAAATGAATTTCTTATTTTTTCTAGCTCAGCGAAATAGTTCTTTGGTAGTTTGATTAGCACGGCACTGAATAAGTAAATTAATTTAAGTAGTATTGTCATTTTTACTGTATAGGTTCAGCCTACACATGAGCAATTAATATTTCTCTAATTATTTAGATTTTTATTTTTATGAAGGGTGTTTTATGACTCAGATAATTTTCACTGGAGTTCCTCTATATCTGGAATTCTTTCCCTCCTCATATCCTAGTTTCCTTGGCTTAAAATCCCAGCTAAAAATCCTACTGTTTTTAAGTTTTTCCTGATTCTCCTTCTCTACCTGTGCCTTTCCTCTGTTGATTATCTTCAATCTATCCTTTATGTGTATTGTTTGTAGTGGTTGCTTTCATGTTGTCTCTTCATTAGACTATGAGCTCCTCGAGAGCAGGGATTGTTTCTTGTTTTGTTTTGTTCTGCGTTCCTTCTGTCCCTGGAGTTCACCACAGTGCCTGGCCCATAGTAGGCACTTAGTAAATGCTTGTTGCCTTGAAATGGATTGATGATGGAAAAGCCTAAAAGGTGGAGGATGATTTAAGGAGAAGTTAGTTGTTAGGAGGATAGAAACTAGACTTGTGATTTCATGTCCACCAAACTTCTTTGGAATTGTCTTTCCTTTCTTTGTATCTTCAGCATTTAGCCTGATGCCTGGCACAGAGGAGGCACCCATTAAGTGTTATTATTGACTTGACTTGTTATAAGGAACTCCAAGATGATGCAACTCCCTCTATCAATGCAAGTCAGTGCCTCTTCTGTGATTTTATAGTGTTAGAGAAGTGGCTAGAATATAGACAAATGACTTGCTCATGGTCATATTGACAGTACTATGTATTGGAGGTGGGACTTGAACACAGGTTTTCCTGGCTTCTCTGACAGTTATCTATCCATTATAGCACACTGCTTTTAAGTTGTTAATAGAACATAAAAGACGTTGTTTGGAGAAGTTGGTAAAGTGGGAGAGAATATGGATAGATTTGGTGGCTGAGTAACTTTGAGGAAACCAATGGACTGTGGATCATTGATACTTTGCACTTAAATATCATAGCTGGGATTAAGAAGTCTATTACTTCTTACTGATACCTGAGACCTTTTTTTATTGACTCACAACCACCATACTGGTTTAGGCCTTCATCCCCTTTTGCCTAGACTTTTGCATCTCTTTTCTAGCCTTTCCTCTCTTCAAAGTATCATTCATGAAGCTCTCAAAATGAAGCTCTAAAACACTAGCCAGATCATGTCACACTTCAACCCAGAAAGCTCCAGTGGCTTCCTGTTGCCTCTAGGACAAAATAGAAATCCTCTGTTTAACATTTAAAAAAAAGCCCATTGCAATCCGACTCCATCTTTTCTTTATGTACATATTTACATATCATATCTCATCACATAAATTATATTCTAGCCAAATGGACTTACTAACCAAGTGGTTGCTGTAAACAGTAACCCATCTCCCACTCTCACTTTGTACAATAGAAGGCCCACCATTACCCCTGAGCCTGTAATACTCTTCCCTCCTCACATCTGCTTTTTGAAATCTGTAGCTTCCTTCAAGGCTCAGCACAAGTGCCATGTCCTATGAGTTCATTTCCTAGTACTTTCCTCCTCCCAATTAACTGGCATTTAATTTATACTTACCTTGTATTCCATTCTCTGTGTATGTATTATATTACCTCCCCAAAACCCATCAGAATGTAAGCTCCTCGAGGACCAGGGGCTGTCTTATTTTGTTCCTTGAGCACAATCTCTAGGATCCTTACTTTACCAGCAAGGTAGAAAATATTCCATATAAAAATCCCAAGCTCCAAACTTCTTTGAATTCTGTAGATTACAAGGCCTGTCAATTTTTACCTTCATAACATCTCTTGTATATACCTCCTTCTCTCCTTTTGAGTCTGCTACCACCCTGGTGCAGGCCTTCTTTACCTTGTCTGGACTACTGGAATAGCCTGGTGGTGTTTCTGCCTTCTTCTTCTTCAAGTCACTCCCCACTCTCATCTGTCTTCCATTCATCCACCAAAGTGATTTTCCTACAGTGCAGATTCAACTGTTACTCCCATGTTCAACAAACTGCAGTGGCTCCCTACCACCTCTAAGATCAACTCTCAGTTACTCCTACCAACTGAATCACTTATACCAATCTAAGGCTGAAATTGTCAAGTGATTCCCCTCCTTCAAATTTCCCCTAATTCTACTGAGGACACTACCATTCAGTCTCAGGATTATCCTTAGTTTTTTGCCTCTCTTTCTTACACCATATCTTATCATTAGCCAGCTTTTGTATTTACTTATCTGCTTACAACATCCCCTTTGGCATTCAAATCCCTTCATAACTTGTCACCCTGTCCCTAAATGTTCCAGTCTTTTTATACCTTGTACTTTGTCATATATCTTCTATCAAGTGACATTGGCCATCTTTCCATTCCTTGCACAAGACGCTCCATCTCTTGACTCTGGACATCTTCACTGGCTGTCCCTCATACTTAGAATGCCCTCTTTTCTCTTCTGTGCTGTCTGGCTTCCTTCGAGTCTCAGTTAACAGCTCACCTGCTATAGGAAGCTTTCCCCATCCCCTTTAATTCTATTCCTTTCCTTCTGTTGATCATCTCTGATTTATCCTGTGTATAGTTTGTTTTTTTCCCTCATGGACTCCTTTCACAGCCTGATGAAAGCAGTGGACCCCTTCTCAAAATAATGTTGTTATTTTAAAATTCACAACTGAAGGAAATGAAAAAAGGCAATTATAATGTAGTAAAAATAAGGATGCAAGTTTTCCATCCATGTTGCTGGAGCCCAAAGTGATTCCCCTCCTTCAAATTTCGCTAATTCTATTGAGGACATTACCATTCAGTCTCAAAATCATCTTTATTTCTTGCCTGTTCTTCCCACACTATATCTTATCATTAGCTAGGTTTTGTATTTAGTTATCTGCTTACATGTTATATCCCACATTAGAATGTATACTTCTTTCTTGAAGGGACTGTTTTTGTCCTTGTGTCTTACACATAGAAGTCATCTGGCAAGTGCTTACTGAATTGAGCTAAGTTGTTTTTAAAGACAGTTTATAAACATAGTAGATGGTTTATAAAACAAAGGAAAGGACATTGGGTATGACTGTTGAGGTGCTAACGATGTGAGAAGTATGACAAATCTAAAGGTGAAAATAACTACATATGACAATTCTAAAGTTGAAGATAACTACGTATAACATGATACAGCAATCTTCCTCTGGAACTACTAGCAAGAATGACAAAGAAGTGAGCTTCTCACTTAGCAGAAAGTATGTAAAGCAGAGATAATTTTGGAGCTATCTGAATAGTATGTATGATGCTTATATTCCTTCAATGAATGGTTGAAGGATTTTTATCAATACACAAATGCAGGTTAATCTCAGTAGAAGAAAGGGTACAGGAGCTAAAGAGACTCATCTCCTCTCTTCAGGTTATCAGGAATGATGAAATATTCTTTTTGTTGCTGTTATTATTAACGGAAGAAGTACTTCAATATCAAGATGCCAATTTGAGAAAGAAAAATAATATTCTTTAAAGAGAAAGGAGAAGAGAGCTCAGTATTAGGAGGTTGGAGTGTGGAAGAACTTAACAGAGAGGAAGGGAATCATCAAGACTACTTACCTCTTAAAAGAGGAGGTTTGGTTGTTCTATAAAGTAGCTATTTGTCTTCCAAGAAAATGATGCTATGAAACCACACTAGCCATCAGGTAAGAGATCATCCAATAAGAGCCAAAAGACAAAAAAAAAAAAACAAAACCAAGCAGTGGCAACCGGGGCCAAAGGTACTGAGACGCATTTTTGTTGACTTGATTACAGTGGAGAGCGCTGCTGTCTTTTGGGGGCATGTATCCGGGATGTGACGAAGAATCTCATTAAGACTTAAACCGGATGGCTGTTAGCTACATCTAGCGATCATTCATGAGAGTGTAAATTATATTAACAGCTTGTATCTAGAAAGCATTGCTAAAGGTTATGAAATCTTGGCCAAGAACTTAAAGATATTATAGGCTCAAATGGAGAGCAAAAAAACCCAACAACAACCACAAACCAAAAAATGACTTTTTAAACATAAAATTGACTTCTAAATACAGTTCCTCAAGCACGCTTATAAATGTTGAGTAAGCATTCATGAATTTTAAGCACCAAATATTCCTTTTTGATTCATGATCATACAGCTTGAAGGTGTTCTGAACAATAGAATCACAATATTTATTACCTTAGGTGAAAAAAGATCTGGGTTCAGTTCCCAACTCTGATCTTTATTTACTTGTCTGATTTTGGATGTCACTTCCACTCACTAGGCTTCCGTTTCCTCATCTCTAAAATGAAGGAGTTAGACTAGAGAGTTCAAAAGTTCCTTTCCAGTTCTGAATCAGTATGTGAACATAGTTGTATATGTATATTACTAGGAATGAGTTTAACTATGTTTTTATTATATTTATGTTCAGTGAATTTATGACTGTTAAAGATTCACATTCACAAATACAGTGTTATGTAGGTTATAGTACTTATTTCTAGTTGGTGATTAAGTGACTAGAAGCTTCCAGCTTTTTCTTCATGTTTTATTACACTACTGGTAATTCTTTTGATCTTTCATCATTATTAATTCGTTTAGTATTCATTGTGATAATACTGATCATAATGAATTTATTTGGTATTCATGTAGATGTCATATTTTATGCACTGCTATAGGATTTCCATTGTAATTTACCACTAATTAATATACCATTAAAATAAAGTGTTACCCACATTTTTCACTTAAAACATAAAAAGTGTAGAAGTTCATGACATATTGGTATGAGTATTCAGTATCCCAGTGGTAACCCAAGTATCTGGAAACTACATTTTTCAAGCAATTGAAAAATGAAAAATGTGCATAAAATTCATGTGTCAGCAGACAAGTTATAACTTAGCAGTAATTTACCTACCAAATTATTTTAAGGCCTACTTTTACTTAGAGAAGCCTATTAATGCAATGGATGTGCTTGTATTTTATTTATTTTTATTTATTTCACTCCTATGTTATCTAAGATTTCTAGGGACAAAAATAGCTTCAATAAATGAAATAACTTGCTTATTCAGTTGCCTCAGTTTATCTATTAGTACCCAAAGTACAGAGAAGCAACATGGAATAGTGCATAAAAAAGAGGGCCTTAGAGTCAGGAAAACCTGAGACCTGCCTCCTACACATACTGACTGTGACCCTAGACAAGTGTCCCTGGCAACTCTCTAAAACCGAAAGTTGAAGAGTTGCTGATCTGCATTGGTAGAGAAAGGTTCTTCACAATGGAATCTCAGGTTCAGACTTAAACAAAAAAAAAAAGATAAAACATCCAACACTTAAAAAAACTATATAAAAATATTATGGTCTGTCCTTCGGCATTTCAGTGAACTTTTGCATTTCAACCAGGCATGATAAATGGATATAAAACTCAAAATTGGCAATGTGGTTACTTATTTGTGACAATAGTGGAAGTTTGGGTAGGGAAGAGGTTGAAACTACTATACTGGCTCAAATGAGGTTTTAAGGTTATCTGTGTATTTCATTTACTCTGGCAATTCCTATTTCTCCCATACTATACATAATAATTTGTCACCTGGGTAGGAAAATATGTGTCTGCTTACAGTCATAGAATCTTAGAGCTGGAAATTACCTTCGAGGTCATCCAGTCCAACCTCTGCCTGCAGCATACAAGTGCTTATCTTGCTTCTGTTTGGATACCACCTGAGATGAGAAAATTTCCTACGTCCAAAGGCAGCCCAGGCCCACTTCTGGACAGCTATATATTTCGGGGCTATTTTTCCCCTGAAATTGAAGGGAAGTCTGCTTCTAGGTAACACATCCATTGGTTGTAATTCTGCTCCCTAGAGGCAATTAATAGGGATGGGGACTGGACTGGATCTGTGCTTTCATTGATAGGGGGAACTCTCAGGTGAGGAAACTCCCTCTGCCATGCAGATCAGCAATCACCTTCTCTGCAGTTCATAATTTTAGGGAGTTGCCTAGAGCACTGAGAGGTCAGGTGACTTTCCATGGGTCACATAGACAATATATGTCAGAAGTAGCCCCTGAAACCATGGCTGCCTAGCTTCAAGGTCAGCTTTTTACCCATTGTACCACAGTTGTCCCACAGGTCTAATCAAAACAAGTGTAACGTACCTCATTTTAAATTCAATGTGAAAATGTGAAAAATACAAAATTAGAACAGCACCCAAATAATGAAGTTAAATTTTAGGAAAAGAAAAGCTTTATTCACAATGAAGTTGGACAAGTAGCACAGTAGTGTTGAAAAGCACAGCAGAACTCATTATAAAAGATTGTTATTGTATATTTTCAGGTATGATATGATTAAGATAATATTCTCTGAACCTTAATACACATAGTAAAAGCCCGTTATAACATGTTCCTGAAGGCCTCATAAACTTATACCAACTTTAGAGAATGAAATGATTATGTCCCCTCTTTGAATTAATGCAACTATATCTCCCTTATAGATATACAGAATACTGATAAGTGAATTTATCTTTTCTATCTCTGAGCCATGTTATTGATTTTTTCCCACCTGTGATTGATAGCTCATATACTACAAACATATTCCTGTTGATAATAATAAATATTTTCCTTCAACCCTTCTGATTGCCATTCTCTCTCTGTCTGTCTCTCATTTATTCTCTTTCCCTCTTTTTTCTTTAGCTGCCAAACACCACTAGTCTGAAGATAGATGACCTGGGTTTAAATCTCACCTTTGATGCTTACTATCTGTGCCAACTTGGGAAAATAACTTACCCTCCATTCTCACCCCAACCCCTGAGTTCCATTTCATCATCTAAAAAATGAAGCGGTTAGATTCAATAACCTCTGAGATTCCTCCCAGCTCTAGATCAATAATGTCATAATCCTCCAAGGCAGGAATTCTTAGCCTCGAGTTCATGGACATCCTAGTGGGGTCCATGAACTGGGATGGGAAAAAATAACATCTTTATTTTCACTAACTTCTAACTGAAATTTAGCCTTCCCTTCCATTTTGAATGTAGGCAACTTGGGCTTTACCAGACTGCCAAAAGGGTCCATGAGACAAAAAGTTAAGGACCCCTGCTCTGAAAGATAGTAAACTCACACTGTTCCTCCCCAGTAGTCATCTCTAAATAAAATGCAACATGTCTGCCACCACTGCTTTACTGAAACTACTCACTCCAAGGTCAGACCCTAATTCCCAAATTTAATATTGTTAGGTCTCATCCCTTTTTATTTTTTGCCATCGTTGGACACTTTTGACCATATGACTATTCTTGGAAGTCTTTTCTTAATTTTGGAGGTACATTTCTCTCCTGGTCCCCATACCTCTTTCACCCCTCCTTATCTGTGTTTCTCTTTATGATTCTCCTTCATGCTATCTATCATTCTGAAATGTAGAGTATTTAGTCCTTAACTCTTTTGTTTCTATACTTTTTCCTTTTGATCTGATCTGTTACCACAGTTTCAGCTGTAACCTTCATTCATCCTATTCCCAGATCTTAACATCTAGCTCTAATATCTTTCCTGAGTTCTAAAGAATTCTATTTTAACTTCTTTCTTGGATAGCCTAATGGCACCTAATTCAGTAGCAAAAGCTGTTTTCCATCTGCCCATAAATATGGTGGTGTCCCTAGTCTTAAAAGGTTTTTTTTTTTCTATGCCATCCAACTCTTTCCCTTTTCTCATTTCTCTTTTCTTTGACTACTAAACTTGCAAAAGTTTACAACGGATGATTCTGCATTCTTCCTTTCTACACTGTCCTTAATCCTTTACAATGAGACTTCTACCTCTACTACATGAACCTATTGAAACCTATGTTTACCAGTGACTTCCAAATTGCCAAATCCAGTTACCTTTTTTCAGTACTCACCCGTGAAGTCTGCAGTGGTTTTTTTTTTTTTTTACCATTATTGATCATCCCCTGCAATCAGACATTTTGTCTTCCTCTAGCTTCATAGTCAACATAGTGTTTTGGGTCTCCTTCTACCTGTATAGTTGTTCCTCTTCTGTTTCCTCTGCTGGACCATCTTCCTAAACTTTCAACATGGCAGTTCTCCAGGAAGCTTTCCTAGGTCATTTTCCACAGTCTCTTTATTCTCCCTTATTTATTTTATTCACTCGTGTAATTTTAAGTACCATATCTATGCAACAGATTCTCCAAACTATATATCCAGACTGGATCTCTCTTATGAGCTCTACATCTTGGTCTCCAACTTCCTTTAGGACACTTCTACATGGATATCCTACCTGAAATGTAATATATCCCAATTCTACTACATTATCTTTTCCCTTAACATGTTTCCTTCTGACTTCACTATTTTTTGGCTGTAGCACCACAATCTGTTTTATAATGGCTGTGTAGAGGGGGAGAAGAAACCCAGGGATGCAGGGATCCCAAACCAAAGTTCCCAGGGTGAGGCTGCCTGGAATGAATTCATGGATGCAAGCATTCTTTAAGTCAAGGAGGCAAAGATTTATTATACTTTTTCAGCAGGCAGGAGTTCTTAGGGAAGCTACAACCATACAGAGGTGCAGGGGGAATCTTTATAGAAGCTAATAGGGGATTAAGGGAGGGGGCGGGATATGTCAGTTAGGTGTTTTGGGGTGGGATTAGGGAGTGGTTTAGGGTGTGTTCAAGGAGTGGTTAGTTCTTAAAGGAATATGCACATTTAGTATCTACTGCTTAGGCATATTACCCAGAGCTCTCTAGGAAACAGCCCATAGTGGGGTTATTAGGGGCATGATCTTTACTGTGAAATGTGACTAAGTTCACTGTGGATTGGGGCTAAAGGGGAATAGTTTCTCATCTAGTATCTTGTTAGACCAAATACTATCTCTAAGATACATGTTAGAAAGGTCAATAAATAGTAAATATGGTTATGACTCAGTGTGCAGTCAGTTATCATCATCCGGAAATCAATCTATAGTTGCGCATAGCTGCTTAGGAAGGAAGAAGCAGAGATAAGTTGGGTTATGTTGCCCTTTAACTAGAGAGAAACAGCCTGAGAGAGAATATGTTTTGAGAACTAGATGTGTTTATGAGAACTGAATGTGTTTTGGAATTGGGGTTCAGGCAAAGGTACCCAAGCAGAGGCTGTTAGAATTAGGGTCCAAGCACAAGCACCTCATCAGCTGTAACCTTGGATGGCTTTGACACTTTCTTCTTCCTTACTTCTCATATCCATTCATTTACCTAGTTGTCAAGTCTATCTCCATAATATTTTTACATCAATCTCCAGCTATCTTTTCCAATAGTTATTTCCCTAAAACCAATTCCTACTCTTATCTATATAGATTATTGGAGTAGCATCCTTAGAGATCATTCTACCTAGACTTCCAACCCTTCCCAGTCTATCCTTTTTTACTTCTGCCAGAATAATCTTTTTTTTTTTTTTAATGAATAAATCTGGTTGTATCACTCCTATGCTCACACATCTTTGGTGAATGCCTGTTGCCTACTCAGTAAAATTCAAACTTCTCTGCTGGCAGTGAAGTTCCTCCATAGGTTCTACCATCCTTTGATTTTGGCGTTATCTCATATTATCCTCATCTAAGCTCTTTTTTCAAGTAACAATTGACTGTATTTTGCCACTCAAATATGAATTGTGTTCCTAGGCCTCCTGTCTTTTCCTGTTTCCTGTGACTGAAATATCCTCTGACTCTCACTCCCTACCCCCCATCCCTATTTTACTTACTGAATTCTTACTGATCCTTTAAAGCAAAGGTCATATTCCATCTCCTCCAGGAAGCCTTTCCTTCTCTCCTTAGTTAGTACTCATCCTCCACAGACTCTCGGAATTTTCCAATTCTCTAATTAACTTAGTCAAGTCAGCAAGTATTTATTAAGTGACTGTGTGCCCTGAGGCAAACAGAGTTAAGTGACTTGCCCAGGGTCACACAGCTATTGAGTATCTGAGACCAAATTTGAACTCAAAAAGATAAACCTTCCTGACCCTATCCACTGAGCCACCTAACTGCCCAGAAAAAAACAAATAAACAAGTAGAACCCCTCCCTTCCAAAACTAGATACCTATGGGTTAATTTCTTTTTATTTTGTTTTGTTTTTTGTTTCTTAAGCTTTTATTTTTTTAATTCCATATTTTATTGCTTAATATTTTTTAGTTTTCGGCATTGATTTCCACAAGATTTTGAGTTACAAATTTTCTCCCCATTTCTACCCTCTCCCCACTCTAAGATGGCATGTATTCTGATTGCCCTCTTCCCCAGTCGGCCCTCCCTTCTGTCACCCCACTGTCCCCCCCATCCCCTTTCCCCTTACTTTCTTGTAGGACAAGATACACTTCTATGCCCTATTACCTGTATATCTTATTGTTGCATGCAAAAACAACTCTTTTTTTGAGCATCTACTTTTAAAACTTTGAGTTCCAAATTCAATCCCCTCTTTCCTTCCCACCCACCCTCCCTAAGAAGGCAAGCAATTCAACATAGACCACACATGTATCATTATGCAAAACACTTCCATAACAGTCAAGTTGTGAAAGACTAACTATATTTCCTTCCATCCTATCCTGTCCCCTTTTATTCAGTTTTCTCCCTTGACCCTGTCCCTTTTCAAAAGTGTTTGCTTTTGATTACCTCTTCCCCCATCTGCCCTCCCTTCTGTCATCCCACCTTTTTTATCCCATTGCTCCTGCTTTCCTGTGGGGTAAGATACTCAATTGAGTGTGGATGTTATTCCCTCCTCAAGCCAAATGTGATGAGAGCAAGATTCACTCATTCCCCCTCATTCACTCATTCTACCTCTCCCTCTTCCCTTCCAACAGAACTGCTTTTTCTTGCCACTTTTGCGTGAGATAATTTACTCCATTCTATCTCTCCCTTTCTCCCTCTCTCAATATACTCCTCTCTCACACTTTAATTTTATTTAATTTTTTTGATATCATCCCTTCATATTCGACTCACTCTGTGCCCTCTGTCTATATGTATTTATATTCCCTTCAACTACCCTAATGCTGAGAAGGGTCTCATGCATTACACACATCATCTTTCCATGTAGGAATGTAAACAAAAGAGTTCAACTTTAGTAAGTCCCTTATGATTTCTCTTTCTTGTTTACCTTTTCATGCTTCTCTTGATTCTTGTGTTTGAAAGTAAGATTTTCTATTCAGCTCTGGTATTTTCACTGAAAAAGCTTGAAAGCCCACTATTTTATTGAAAATCCATATTTTGCCTTGGAGCATGATGCTCAGTTTTGCTGGGTAGGTGATTCTTGGTTTTAATCCTAGCTCCTTTGACCCCCAGAATATCATATTCCAAGCCCTTTGATCCCCTAATGTAGAAGCTGCTAGATCCTGTGTTATCCTGAATGTGTTTCCACAATACTCAAATTGTTTCTTTCTGGCTGCTTGCAGTATTTTCTCTTTGATCTGGAATTCTGGAATTTGGTGACAATATTCCTAGGAATTTTCTTTCTGGTATCTTTTTCAGGAGGTGATTCTGGCTCTAGAATATCAGGGCAGTTTTCCTTGATAATTTCTTGAAAGATGATATCTAGGCTCTTTTTTTGATCATGGCTTTCAGGTAGTTCA
>CM053626.1:240919539-240938982 GCA_028646595.1 Phalanger gymnotis | reverse complement strand
TGGAATTTCAGCTGAGTCTTGAAGTAAACTAGAGAAGTCAGGAGGCAAAGGTGAGGACAAAGAATATTCCAGATACGAGGGACAATTAAAATGCCCATGGTCAGGATATGAAGTGTTGTGTGAAAGGAACTGCAAGTAAACCAGTGAAGTTGTATTGTAGAGAGTGTGTAGGAGAACAAAATGTAAGAAGACTAGAAATGTAGGAAGTATTAAGTTGTAAAGGACTTTAAATGTTAAAGAGAGGAGGTTATATTTGATCCTCGAGGTCATAAGCACCCACTTTAGTTTATTGAGTAGGGGAGTGTAATAGTCATATCTGTGCTTTAGGAAAATCACTTTGGCATTTGAGTAGGCAATGGATTGGTGTATGGAAAGACAGAGAGATCAATTAGGAGCCTATTGTAATAATATAGGCAAGGGATGGTAAGGGCCTGACTAGGATGGCGGGCCTATGAGTAGAGAAATGAAGATTGATTTAAGAGATATTGTGGAGGTAGAATTGACAAGATATGGCAACTAATGGGATGTATAGAGTGAGAAAGAATAAGGAGTTAAAGATAACACCAACCAAATCCTACCTTTGCCACAAACTTGAATGATTCTCCCAATTATTTTGCTTCAGTATTAATTTTCAAACTGAGTAGAGAATAAATTGGAGCAGAGAAAGAATTGAGGAAGGGAGACCAATAGGTTGGCTACTGCAGTAGTCCAGGCAGAAGATGATGAGGGCCTTTAATAGAATGGTAGATATGTGAGTAGAGAGAAAAGGATATATACAAAGAAATATTAGGAAAGTAGAAATAAAAAGATTTGATAGGAGATTGAATAATAGAGTGAAGAAATGAAGATGACCATGAGGTTGCAAAGCTGAAAGGATGTTGGTATCCTTGACAGGAAAGTTGTCAAGAGGTGAAGTTTGGGGTGGAAATGGGAGGCAGAGGGCAAGATAATGAGTTCTGTGTTGGATATGTTTGAGTTTGATATCTCTACTGAACATTCAGTTCAAGCTGTGTGGGGTTTTTGACCCAGGCTCATGACATGGCCTTGTGGATAATATAGAGAGATGTGAGCTAGATGATATGATAGTCAGGGAGATACAGAACTGATTTATATAACAGACCCAAAGAATATTGATTAATAAATCAGTTTCTCTTTGGAAGGGAGGCTCTACTGGAATACGTCTTTGCTCTGTCATTGCCTCCATTTTGCTAATATTTTTAATCAATGCTTTGGCTTTTGGTATAGATAAAATTTAAATCAGATTTCTAGATAACAAAGCAATGGGGGATGGCTGAACAAATTATGACATATATAATACAATATTTGTATGCTACAAGTAATTACAAAAGGGACAAATTCAGAGAAGCCTTGGAAGATTTTTATGAACTGATACAGAATGAAATGAGTAAAATCTAGGGAACAAGTTATACTGAAATAGGAATATTGCACACAATAACTTTGATTGACTTAACTCTGATCAATGTAATGACCAACCAGGATTCCAAAGGAAAATATTGATAGGGCATACTTACTTTTCCGAATAGATAGATAATGGACTAAGCCTACAGAATGAGACATAACATTTTCAGATATGATCAAAATGGGAATTTTTTTCTATCCATATGTTACAAGAATTTTTTTCAATAGTAGAACTGTGAGAATTGGGAGGATGAGGAGACTATCAATCGGTTTCACGAAAGACAAGAAAAGAAGTCCATTTATATGTTATAAAATGAACAAAATTGAACATAAGAAAGACCAGAAGGAAACAAAGATGAGGGCATCTTTGAAAGCTACATGTGATCTTAGGAAGCATTAATGAATTGTATAGTTTTCTGTACAAGGAAAGTCAGGCCCCATTGGAATATTGTGCTCACTTTTGGTCCTTGTATTTTAGCAGAAATATTGTAAAGCTAGAGGATGTACAGAGGATGGGTGACCCAGAAAGGTAACAAGACTAGAAAACTTGCCATACATTGATTGATTGAGGAAACTGAGGGTACTATAATTGGAGAATTGAAGATTTTGGGGATATTTGATCACTATTTTCAAATATGTTAAAGTGCTTTCTTTTTATTTTTTATATAATTTATTTATTTTTAGTTTTCAACATTCACTTCTGTAAGATTTTAAGTTTTACATATCCCCTATCACCTCCTCCCTCTTCAAGATGGCATGCAATCTGATTTAGGCTCTACTTATATATTCATATTAAACATATTTTCACATTAGTTACAATGTAAAGAAGAATTAGAACTAATGGGAGAAACCACAAGAAAGAAAAAACAAAGAAAACAACAAAAGAAAAGGAGAGCAAATAGTATGCTTCTCTCTGCATTCAGACTCCAAAGTTCTTTCTCTGGGTGTGGATAGCATTTTCCATCATGAGTCTTTTGGAGTTGTCTTAGATCCTCGCATTGCTAAGAAGAACTAAGTCTATCAAAGTCAGTCATTGCACAATGTGGCTGTTACTGTGTATAGTGTTCTCCTGGTTCTGCTCATTTCACTCGGCATCAGTTCATATAAGTCTTTCTGGGTTTTTCTGAAGTCTCCTTGCTCATCATTTTTTATAGCACAATAGTATTCCATTACATTCATATGCCACAGCTTGTTCAGCCATTCCCCAATTAATGGAAATCCTCTCAGTTTCCAAGTTATTGCCATATATTTTTGTACAAGTGGGTCTTTTTCTTGTTTTCATGATCTCTTTTGGATAGAGACCTAGAAGTGGTATTGCTAGGTCAGAGGGTATGCACAATTTTATGGCCCGTTGGGAATAGTTCCAAATTACTCTCCAAAATGGATCAGTTCACAACTTCACCAATAATGCATTAGTGTTCCAATTTTCCTACATCTTCTCCAAGATTTATCGTTTTCCTGTTTCATCATGTTAGCCAATCTGATGGGTGTGATGTGGTACCTCAGAGTCATTTTGATTTGCATTTTTCTAATCAATAGTGATTTAGAGCATTTTTTCATATGACTATAGATTTAATTTCTTCCTCTGAAAACTGGCTGTTCATATCCTTTGATCAATTGGGGAATGACTTGTATTCTTATAAATTCGACTCAGTTCTCTACATATTTTAGAAATGAAGCCTTCTATCATTGACACTGGCCGTTAAAACTGTTTGTCAGATTTCTGCTTCCCTTCTAATCTTGGTTGCATTGGCTTTGTTTGTACAAAACCTTTTCAATTCAGTGTGATCAAAATCATCCATTTTATGTTTCATAATGTTCTCTATCTCTTGTTTGGTCATAAATTCTTCCCTTCTCCATAGAACTGACAGGTAAACTATTCTTTGCTCTCCTAGTTTGCTTAAAGTATTTTCTTACCAAAGAGTTGTCCCTAGGAGGGCAGAAGGCAATGGATGGAAACCCTGGGAGGCAGATTTTAGTTCAACATAAGATAAACATCTCACTTAATTAGAGACATTCAAACTTGAAATGGACCATTTCCAGAAATAGTGAGTTCACATTCACTGAAGGTCATCAAAAAATTCCAAATGACAACTTGTTGAATAAGTTATTAGACTTCTGGAATGATTTGGACTGGATAACCTTTTTGACTTTTAATGTTCTTTACTATGTTAAGATTCTGCAATTTTATTAATTGGCTTATCTACATTTCCTATGTTTGCCATTGAATTACATTAAACTTAATATTGCTTAAATTCAGTGGGTGCAGATTTTTTTTTAAAATTAGGTTTTTCTGCCTGTCCAAAACAGACTATTTCTATTTTTAAGGCTTCCATTACAAGTATAAATCTGATGCTTGTGGAGACTAAAAAGGAGAAGACAGACAGGCTCATGTAAAAGTCAGATTCTTTGGAATTTTTTTTTCAAGCACAGATTATTGAAAAGGAGAGATAGTTTCATTGTTTATTCAGGATTAATAGGTTCATGTACTCTTTTTAGTTCTGTATCTACAGCTAATGGATCAAAACAAAAAGCAAAGATTCAGTTTCTGACAAAAGAGATTTGAGTAAGGTTGGAGCATAGTGAAGAATTGAAGATGACTCTGAAGTTGTAAAGCTGAAAAGATGTTGGTGCCTTTGATAGCAATAGGAAAGCTGGCAAGAGGGAAGGTGTTTTGGCAAAGGATAATGAGTTCTGTTTTGGAAATGTTGAGTTTGGGATACCAACATCCAGTTCAAGATGTGTAAAGGATCTGACAAAGTCTCACACCATATATTTGTGGATGATATAGAGATTTGAGCTGATGATATCACTGATCCATTAAATCACCTTCTGAACTCAAACCTCCAGAATACAGCATTCGAATGCTTTAAAAGAAGATAGATGACCTTTAAGCATTATTTATTGAGAGCCCATATATTGTTACCATCGTTCTAGTTCTAGTTCTAGTTGTTCCACACCTTATATTCCAAAACATATAATTTACATGGACACACATAAGTCATTGCATATTGCTTCACTGAAAAATGAACTTCACCTTGAAAGTATGAGATCATCTAGTGAAGATTAAAGAAAATGTAGAGATAATTATTGTCTGAGGATTCTTTGATAGTCTTAGAGACAATTTCTGATATTTGACAAAGATCCATTGAGAGAAATTTAATAATATTGAAAGGATACAATGATATCAGTGTTAAAAATTTTGCCATACTTTCTGGACATTATGTCATAATTTCATAGCCTGTGGCATAAGTTCGATTACACTATTTTTTAAAAAAAATTGTATGATCACATATTTCAGTAATGTCTCAAGTTAACTAATATTTTTAAATGAGTAATAACTGTTCACTATTTGGCTAAATATCCAAGGACAATAATTTTATGAGTTTATCATTAAGTATACTTTCCATTACATGGTACTCCCTTTTTAACATGAAATTTGGGAAAATTAAGATTTCATCAGTAGTTTTGATTATCTTCTGTGTCAGTTAAGTTTCTAGGCCATTGTTTTCCACTTTTTCTAGCTCCTGTTTTTTTTTTTACTTATTCCCAGATCTCTTTTCTTATTTATCTTTTTTGTTAGTTTCATTATTATCTTAATCCAGCTTTTGATAAAATGGGGTCACCAAAATTGTACAAATGCCTGAGAAATTTTTTACTGTATCCCAATACAATAATTCTTCATTACTCTTATTTTGAATGTGTTCTAGAGGGATGGGCAAAGATTGCAGCTATTATATAGTCTTTGATTCAGAGGTGGCCCAAAGTCAGTTTACAAAGTGATACTGGCTTTCTTCCCATTGATGCATCTGAAATCTAAATTCACTGCTCAGGAGTTGCCACTCAGATACTTAATAATGAACAATGCAATGTATTTCCTTCTTAAACATTGTCAGAGTATCAGTTAATATCTAGCAGCATTTCTCTAGGGTGAAAACAGTCCCAGTTTATATTTATTCTATCTTAACTATCTTAACTTTACTCGATCTTAACTTGGCAAGTACAGTTGATACAAGAGTTGTGTTGATTTTCCTTATTGTCAATACTTTCATATTATATTTGAAAGTATTTATTTTTTTATATTACTGTCACTTTAAAAATTGCTAATTTTATTTTTATTGTGAATTTAACAGACAACAAAAATTAAACAGAACATTTCCATATAGAAGGTAGAACAGAAAGAGGATTACATGTGAAAATGTAAATCTCTGTTACACATCACCTGCTTTTAAAAAAAAGTATGCACATAATTAAATATGGTATTTTTGAAGCCGGCCTGTAGCAGGTAGAATTTTAGCTGGTACTTGAAAGAAGAGGCACAAAAGGCATAGAATAGGAGGGAGAGAATTCTGAGTATGAGACCTATGGGTATGAGTCAGTGAAAATGCTGGAGTCAAGAGATGCAGTGTCTTATGCAAAGAACAACAAGCAGACTACTGTCACTAGATCTCAGATATCAAGGATAGGGAAATTTCTGTAAGGTGTAAGAATATTGGAAATGTGTGTGTGTGGCAGGGGATAGGATATGAAGGGCTTTTAACACTAAACAGGATTTATTATTTTTATCATGGAAATGATAGGGAACTACTGGAGTTTATTGAATAGAGGGATGAGATGGTCAGATTTGTAGTTTAGGAAGATCACTTTGACGGCTGAGTGGAGCACGTACTAGAGTAAAGAGAGATGTGTCAGGGAAACCAACCAGTAGGCTATTGTAATAACCCAAGCATGAAGTGATGAGGACCTGAACCAGGGTAGTGACAGTGTCAAAAGAAAGAAGGGGGCACATGCAAGAGATGTTATGAATGCAAAATCACCAGGTCTTGGCAGAGGATAATGGTGCCCTTGACAGTAATAGAGAAGTTTGAAGGAAGGAGGCTTTGGGGGAAAAGATAATGAACTCATTTTTTTTTGGATATGTTGAATTTAAGATGCTTATAAAACATTCATGTTTAGATATCCATCAGGTATTTGGAGATTGGAGACTAGAGGTTAGCAGAGATGTTAGGTCTGAATAAGTTTATCTTGAGAATAATTAATATAGAGATAATAATTGAATCGATGGAAGTTGGTGAGATCAGCAAGTGAAATGGTACAGAGAAAGAAGAAAAGTAGGCCTAGGACAGAACTGTAATATTGATGTCACATCAATGGTTACAAGTATGATCTAGCAAAGGAGACTGAGAAGGAGAATCATATAGTTAGGAAGAGAACCAGGAAAGAGTAATGGTACAAAACTTAGAAAGAAGGGAGTATCAAGGAAAAGAGAATGATTGACAATGTCAGATGTAGTGAAGAGGTCAAGAAGGATAAAGATTAAGAAAAGGCCATTAGATATGGCAATTAAGAGATGGGTGGTAACTTTGGAGAGAACAGTTTCAGTTAAAGTTAAGAGTTAAGAAGTAACTTAGTTAGTTAAGAAATAAGTGAGAGGAAAAGGAGGTGGAGGTACCCATTGTAAATGACCTTCTCAAAGAGTTTAGTCATAAAAGGAAGAAAATATGGGTCAATAACTAGTGGGGGTTGAATGGATCAAATGACTTTTTTGAGAATTAGGCAGATATGGACATGTTGTAGGCAATAAAGGGAGAGATTGAAGATAAATGAGAGAATGTGAATGATCAAGGATGCAATTGGCAGGAGAAGATGGGATGGAATGGCATCACTTGTGCATGTAGAAAAGTTTGCCTTGGCAAAGAGATGAGCCATCTCATTGTGTGAAATAGGGGTGAAAGAAGAGATAATGACAAAAGACATCTGAGAAATATGAGACGAGAAGGGTAACAGAGGACATTCAGTGAAAAGCTTTGAATTTTTCAGTAAAACATGAGCTTAGATTCTTATCTAAGGGTTGGGGCAGGGGGAGTTAAGGAGCCATAGAAGACTTGAGGGATAAAAAGGTTTGAAAGATACTTTGTGAGTGGGATAGTGTGGTAATCAGTGAGGTGTAAAAGCATTGCCACGCAGAAGAGAGTCGTATGTGACAAAAATTTGTAGTGGATCCAGTAAGCACAATTTCATGATTTTCTCTATCTTTGTTTGTTATCACATGAAAAAAGAATTAATGAAACAGATAGTGGGAGTGATCTAAAGCTGGGGTGTGGCAGAGCTAAATTGGTGTTTGGGGTAAGGGGCTAAGGAGCTCTCAAGACAAAGACAGCGTTAAGTTAGACTAGTTTACCAAGGGGTCAAGATTGGGAAAAGAGAAAAGTGTACCTAGTACAGAGGTGATGGCCTGGGAGAGAACTAAGAGGTCAAGGGACTGAGGGACATGATGTAGATGAAGAACAGGTTCGAGTTTGCAAGGTAGAGGGAGAGGTAGAATGACAATAGATTATGATCAGAAAATGGAATTTCTTAATTTGTGAACATGGAATTGCTACATTTGTGTGTGATGGCAAGATCAAAAGTATGACTATTTTTGTGTGTAGCTGAAGTGGAGTGGAGGAGCAGATAATGTAAAATGAGTAAAGTGAGGAACTGTAAGCTGAGAGTGTTTGAGGAAGTATCAATATGTATATTGAAGTCCCTTAGTATCAGGGCAGGAGTTGGGAATGAGGGAAAGATTGTGATTGAAGCATTGAACTCATTGAGAAAGAAAGGAAGCATCTTGCTGATCAGTAGACAACAGATACCAGAATTTTGATTGAGTGGTAGATGTAGACTGAGTGAACCTCAAAGGAGGAGAGGTTACCCTGCTATAATTGTAGAGGGAGAAACTAATCCCCAATCTTAACTACTGAAGGGCAGAAGTATAAATGAAAGTGTAGCTCATGCTAGAAAGGGAGGTCAAGGTGGCTGTGTCATCAGGAGAGAGCCAGGTCTCGGTGAAAGTCAGAAGATAGAAGGAGTTGGAAAGGAAAAGATTTAAGATAAAAGCAGTCTTGTTATTTTTGTTGGCATTTTAAAGAGCACAGTGGAAGAGGTGGTTACTTGTAGAGTGGGACATTGGAAGGGGTTGAGTTGGAAGTTGGTTGAGGGGAATAAACACAACTGTACACTGGGGGATGGGGGATAGGTTTTGAGTGATGTCATGAAGAATAGGGGCAGGGGGGATGTTCAGAATCATTGCGATGGTGAGACTATGACCTAGTGAGAGTTTATCATCGAGGAATGAGTCTACTAGGTTTTCATCATGGTTTTGGCTTCAGGGTAGAATTATTTCAGGGCTGTAGGCTATTCATGAGAGGAAACAAGTGTTTAGAGCTATTACATTTGAAGTAGAAGGATCCAGATTTAGATCCTGCCTCTTCTGCTAATTGCCAGGGTAGTCCCTTCTGTATTAGAGATTCTACCATTTTAAAGCTGTCCTTCAGACATATAGTTGGATTAGGATTAGTTATGAGATACCAAATGAATGTGAAACATAAGGTCCAGCATCCAAAACAAGGGTCAGGAACATCATAGGATTATAGCAATAGAGGAACTGACCTTAGAGTCTATTGTGGTCAGAACTCCTCACTTTAAGGATTAGAAAACCAAGGCCTAGAGAGACTTGCCTAAGGGCAACACTGGCAGTTAGCAGCAGAGGCAGGATCTAAATCTGGGGCCTTCTACTCCAAATCCAATACACTTTGCACTGTACCATGAGGCAGTGAAAAGAGCTCAACAGCTCTTTAGCTTTCCTGACTGACTTCAGAGTATTCTGAACTTTAGTTTAGCACTTTTGCCACTATGCCATGTTTTGTGTTCATCCTTTTTTATGGGTACTGTTTCCATTTTCACATGCCTTTTAAAAATCTTAAGTTGCTTGGTAAGTTCTTTGTGCATCCATATCTTTTTTCTTTACATAATTCCTCCTTTTCCTCCTAATGGAAGTAGTGCCTCTTGATATCTTTAGAATTTCATTCTTGAGATATTCCCATCTCTCTTGGGCTGACTTTGGTATAAAATTTTAGGCCATGAGATCCAACTATATGTATTATCTCATTGCTTTGAAGTCTGTTCTTGCAAAATCTGGTATCCATGCCAGACTATTCCTGGCTTTCTTCTCCTTTTCTATCACAAACTCAGAAGTAATGATGAAGATGAATTGATCACCTCCTTTCAAGATTCCTATCATTTCAACCTTAGCAAAGTTTCTTCTTGTCGGTACACTCATATCCAGCATAGAATTTCCTCTTTTGATTCCTACAGCTTTGGAAGGATATAATTATCTTTAAAGCAAGTAAAAAAAAAATTATTAGCTACATTTGGGGCGGGGGAGAGGAATCTGTTCTCCAGAGCAGTAAGTCAATGTGCGTATTTATTAAATGCATACTAAATGCCAGGACCTGTGTGAAGTGTTGAGTTTCTTCATAAGTAAATAGTCTTCATAGATAGTTTTTTCATCACTACTATACCTTCCTTTGTTCCAGGCTTGTGATCTACTTCCCAAGTTCTTCATCCAGTGCCTTCCCTACACTCTTGCATGGCCTATAGTATACTCCATTGACAATAGGGATAGGGCATGGACCTGTGATATCCTTTTTACAAGGGACTTCCAGCTATGGAAACTCTCTCTACCAATTCAGGGTATCTCCTCTGAAATTTATAGTTTTAGAGAGTTGCCTAGAATTAAAGGTTAAGTGACTTGCTTAGTGTCACAAAAGCAGTATGTAATGGAGGCAGAATTTGAACGCAAGTCTTTATGGTTGCCTCTCTTTCCATCATAAGACATTGCCTCTCAATATCACTTCTACTTCTGATTTTCAATTGATAGACCTTATGAACTGATTTTTAAGATGCTAAGCAAATAGATTTAGGCAGCTAAAGTACCTAAGAAAGACAACTGACTTAGATGATACAGTTTTATGAGAAACCTCTTAGAAATAATTTTTGTTGTTGTTTATTCATTTCAGTAGTGCCCAACTCTTTTTGGCAGAGATACTGGAGTGGTTTACCATTTCCTTCTCCAGCTCATTTAACAGATGAGGAAACTGAGGCAAACAGGGTTTAATGACTTGCCCAGGCTTATATAGCTAGTAAGTGTCTGAGACAGTATTTGAATTCAGATCTTCCTGACTCCTGGCCTATTGCTCTGTCTACTGCACCACCTAGCTGCCCCACTAAGAAATTATACACATCTCAAAAAAACTGATAAAATGAAAAGTCTAAATGTCTTATTTCAGTAAATCATTCACGAAAATTGCTAGGAAACATTGGCATTTTAAGGCATAGTGGCAATGTATTAAATCTATAGGATGTTTAGTGCTTCTAGATCAAATTTTTAAAAATTCAGGTATCCAAAAAAGGATAGCTTGTTTATCATGGACCACTATTCAGAGTAGCCCAGGTCTACTCATGAGTTATAGGAAATGAAAGAAAATCCTAGAAAACATGATACTGAAAACTAAAGGGTTTTCATCCTAGAATATTTTATCCTGAATCCTGAACATAACGCTATAGGAGGAAATGAAATTTTAATGGAATTTTAATGGACTTTCAAGTATTCTTTTTGAATGTTAGAGTTGAACAGTTTTTACAATACAAACACCAAAGATAAAAGGACTTTATGTAAGCTAAACAAGTCCAAATACCTTGAAAAGACTACATTATGATCCAGAGCATACATAATTAAATGTCTCTTGTAAATTTTAGTTTTTAGTGAGCTGCTAATACTACTTCATCCTCCAAAATAGACTGCCAAAGACCATACCTATTAGTGGCTAAGCTTCTTGGCTTTGTACTCTTTGGGACCATGAGTCCTCGTCTTTACCCAAACCAATTTTTGCCCTGCAAACAAAAAAGCATAACCTTCCCTTCCTTTTCTTCCAACCCCCAATTTCTATTTCTCATTTTGAGAAGTATAATCAAGCCAATATGACAACATTGACTCTGGAAATTGTCTGTCAGTGAATTACTCTACTATTTACTTACTGTCTTTACAACTTTCCAGACCAAACCTCCCATCTCTAGTCACCAGCCCCCTATATTTCTTGTCTCTTTCTTTAGAATATAAGACAAATTATCTCACTTTGGTATATGTAACCTTAGCATTTAGCATGAATATAGCAAGCATTGAATAAGTATTTTTCACTCACTCAGGTCGTTTCAGGTCTAAGGGATCATTGGGAAAACAAAATGAGATCATCTAAGGGCTTGACAAAAGTTTTTTTAAAAATACCCTGAAGAAATAAAGGCGACAGGGAAAAATGGATTTTTTTATTCCTTGAAATCTGGATATAAGAGGAAGGTCATTTAAGCAAAGAAGTGGGGAATATGAATAAGATGGGAATTCATAAATCATAGAATAGAAAAATATAACATAGTAAAAATAGAACAAAAATAAGACTTGTACTGGTCAAGGTAAGGATACTAGGTGAATTAGAGGTAGAAGAGAAGAGCCGAGATGGCAGAGCTGAGGAAGCACTACAGCCTGAGCTCTTCTAACATTCCTCTCCAAACAACTTTAAAATAATACCTCAACCTAAATTGTGGAGCAGCAGAGCTAAGAAAAGGTTGGGATGAGACAGTTTTCCAGTCTAAGACAATTTAGGAGATTAGGAGGAGAAATCTATGACGCTGGGGTAGAAGATGGCCCAGAGGGCAGCAGCTCCAGCTATGGGCCTCAGAGGTGGTGATCAGAGCAGCAGCAGCTTCAGGAGTTCTCCAACCAGAAAGAGTGAGGGGATTAGGCAACTGGTGAGAAATAGATTATGCTAGCTCAGGGTACAGGGTGCTATTTGACTAGTCCATTACACACACCCACTTCCAGGTCTTAGTTCCAGGGCAGAAAGGAGCACTTTCAGTCACAAAGGAGAAGGAGCAATGAAGAGCTTTCAATCACAAGGGACCAGGGGTCCTGAGGAGCAATAATGCTTGAAGCTGCAAAAGATAAGTGGTCCTTCTTAGATAAGAACGAGAATGCAGACCAGGAGAGCAGGGACAATACCTCTTAGCAGATTACACCACCTTGGAAGCACTAAAAATTCCAAATTTCCCAAACTAGCTCTGAAAATAGCAGTATAAAAAGCGTGAAGCTTGAGACAGTCCGCCTCCCCTCCCTAGCCCACCTCCACCTTGGGAACAGAGATGAACTTAAGTTCAAAGTGAAGAAATAAATAGGTTGGAAAAATAAGCAAACAACAACAAAAAAATCTGATCATAAAAATATATTTTGGTGACAGGGAAGATCCAGACACAAACTCAGAAGATAACATTAAAACAGCTACAGGCAAAGCCTCAAAGGAAAAAAAATAATGTGAATTGGATTTAAGGCCAACAAAAATTCCTGGATTCAGCTAAAATGATTTTAAAATGAAAGAAAAGTGGTAAAAGAAAAATTGGGAAAGGAAATGAGAACAATGCAAAAAATTAAGAGGCATGAAAAAGAAGAAAATGACACTTTAAAAACAGAATTGGCCAGTTGGAAAAAGAGGTATAAAACATTACTGACAAAAATAACTCCTTAAAAAGCAGAATTGACCAAATGGGGGAAAAAGAGGCATAAAAACTCACTGAGAAAAATAATTACTTAAAAATTAGACTTGAGCAAATGGAAAGTAATGACTCCATGAGACACCAAGAAACAATAAAAAAAATCAGAAGATTGAAAAAATAGAGGAAAATGTGAACTATCTCATTTGAAAAACAAGTGATTTGGAAAATAGATCAAGGATATAATTTAAGAATTATCGGACTACCTGAAAGTCATGATCAAAGAAAGATCCTAGATATCATATTTTAAGAAAATATAAAAGAAAACTGCCCCAATATCATAGAACGAGAGGGTAAAATAGAAATAGAAAGAACTCACCAAACATCTTCTCAGAGAGATCCAAAAACGAAAACCCCCAGGAATATTACAGCCAAATTCCAAAACTCCCAATTCAGAGAAAAGCATCCAGAAAGAAACCATTCAAATGTCATGAAGCCATAGTCAGGACTGACTCTCTCTCTCTCTCTCTCTCTCTCACACACACACACACACACACACACACACACACACACACATGCACACACATGCACGTGGATATAGAAATCTATCTTAACCAACAGTTAGGTAAGAGGGGAAAGAAATGAAAGAAAGGGGGTGTTATAAAAAGAGATGACCGACTAAAGGAGGCAATAGAAGCAAAACAGACTTTTGAGGAGGAGCAAGATAAAAGGAGAGAATAAGATAAATAAAAGCAAATAGGATGGAGAGAAATGCACAGTTAGTATTCATAATGGTGAATGTGAATAAGATGAACTCACCCATAAAATGTGAGTAGATAGCAGAATGTGTTAGAAACCAGAATTGAACAATATGTTGTTTTGAAGAAACACACTTTAAATATAAAGACACACACAAAGTTAAAATAAGGAGCTGAAGAAGAATCTATTATGCTTTAGTTGAAGTAAAGAAAACAGGGGCAACAATCATGATCTCAGACAAAGCAAAAGGAAAAATACACCTAATTAAAAGAGGTAAATGGACTCATAGACAATGAAGTAATAACAATATTCAACTTGTAAGTACCACATGGCATAACATCCAACTTTTTGAAAGAAAAGTTGAATGAATTACAGGAGGAAATAGACAGTAAAACTATGTTAGTGGGAGAAATCAACTTTCCCCTCTTAAGCTAGATAAAGCCAACCATAAAATAAATAAGAAAGAAGTTAAGGAGATGAATAGAATCTTCGATAAATTACAATAATAGACCTGGATACAATTGAATGGGAATAGAAATCAGTATACCTTTTTCTCAACTGTATATGACACCTTCATAAAAATTGACCATGTATTAGGATATAAAACCTTCTCGAACTAATGAAGTAAAGCAGAGACATAAATGCAGTCTTTTCTGGCTATACTGCAATAAAAATTACATTACATAAGGGCCTTCAAGTCAGAGATTAAAAATTAACTGGAGACTAAATAATCTAATTCTAAAGAATGAGTAGATCAAAGAACAAATCATAAAAACAATAATTATATTAAACAGAATGACAATGAGACAACATAACAAAATTTGTGGGACACAGACAAGGCAGGACTTAGGGGAAAATTTATATTTGTAAACACATACTTCAATAAAAAAGAGCAGATCAATGAATTAACATACAATTTAAAAACCCATAGAAAATAAAAATGAAATAATTATTCCCAATGAAATATCAAAATGGAATTTCTGAAAATTAAAAGAGAGATTAGTAAAATTGTAAGTTTAAAAATTGAATTAATAAAACTAGGAAATGGTTTTATGAAAAAAATAGATAAACCATTGATTAATAACTGTAGTAACCTGGTGTTTCTTAAATACAAAGATCCAAGTGTTTGAGGGCAAGAACTCACCAACTGATATGAATTACTGAGAAAACTAGACAGGCATAGACCAACAACTCACATTTTGTACCAAGAAAAGGTCAAAATGGATAAATGATCTAAACTTAAAGGGGGATATCATAAGTAAATTAGGGGAGCATAGAAATACTTACCCATCTGATCTCTAGATAAAGGAGAGTTTATGATGAAGTAAGAAATAGAGAGGATCACAGGAAGTAAGATGAATTATTCTGATTACATGAAATTAAAAAAGTTTTTGCACAAACAAAACCAATACAGCCAAAAGTTTCAGAAGGAAGGCAGGAAACTGGGAAAAATTTTATATCATTTCTTTGATAAAGAGCTTCTTTCTCAAATACATACTTAAATGAATTACATTTATAAAAATAAGATCCATTCCCCATTTGATAAATGGTCAAAGGATATCAACAGGCAGTTTTCAGAAGAAGAAATCAAAACCCTGAGCAGTTACATTAAAAAATTGTTTTTAATCACTGTCAACTAGAGAAATGAAAATTAAAACAACTCTCAGGTATCACTTTATACTTATCCTATTAGCTAACATGACAGAAAAGGAAAAAGACAAATGCTGGAGGGATATGGAAAGGCAGCTACACTAATGCATTGTTGTTTGGGTTTTGAACTGGTCCAACCATTTTGGAGAACAATTTGTAACTATGCCCAAAGAACTATAAAACAGCTTATACCCTTTCAGCCAGCCATAACACTCCTGGGCCTGCATACCAAAGAGAGCAAAGAAAAGGGAAAACAACCTTTAAGAACATAATTATTTGCAACAGCTCTTTTTGTGATGGCAAAGATGGAAATTAAGGGGATGCCCATAAACTGGGGAATGGTCGAACTTGTGCTATGTGATTGTGATAGAATACTATTATGTTATAAGAAATGATGAGAAAAATGGTTCCAGAGAAAGCTGGGAAGACTTATAAGAACTTATGCAAAGTTAAGTAAGCAAAACCTGGAGAACATTGTAGAAAGAAACAGTAGTAATGTAAAGTTGTTCAACCATGAAAGGCTAGCTACCTTGATCAAAATAGTGATACAAAATGATTGCAAAGGATCCATGATCAAAAATGCTATCCACCTCCAGAAAGAAAAGCTGATAAATTCTGAGGGCAGATTAAAGTATACTTTTTTCACTTTATTGTTCTTGCCTTTTTTGTTGTTGCAACATGGCTAACATAGAAATATGTTTTTTCATGACTTCACATGTATATTTGATGTCATATTGCTTGCCTTTTTGATAGATGTGAGAGGACTTGTAGAGGAAGAGATTTGGAACTCAATTAAAAACAATGAATGACAAAAATAAATGAATTTAAGAAGTAAAAAAAGAGAGACTAGAGCTGGTGAGGTGATTACTTCAAGTAAGACTAGAAGTCAAGGGCTGTTTATTAAAAAGCAACTGGTGGGGGGGCTGGAGGAGAAGAAAAAAGACATGGATTTGGACCTGCAAAGAGCAAAAGCAGAAAGGAATACTGGAATAAGATTGTTTTAAGTAAACAAGCTACAGATACCTAGCATTGTTTTTATTATGAAATCAAATGTTGCATTGAGTAAGTACATTCATTTAACTAATATTGTCATTTTTATTATAATGACTCATCCAATCTATTACAAATAATATTTTCACAGTTATCTATGTCTCTCTGTTTCTATAAAGTTATTTGTAGTTGTAATTATAGTTATTGTGTATGTATTGGTAGGTAGACTCCCAAGTATTTTATGCATTCTATAATTACTTTATATAGATATTTTCTTTCCATTTCTTCCTGTTGGGTTTTATTGGCATTATATAAAATGGAGATTGTTTGTGTAGATTTATTTTGTATACTGCAAGTTTGCTAAAATTATACTTTTTTCACTTAACTTTTAGTTGATTCATATCACCAGTAGAAAGCAGAACCCTTACTTCTTCTTTACCTCTGTTTTTTCCCTCAATTTCTTTTTCTTGTCATTCCCATAGCTAGCATTTCTAGTACTATATCAAATAGAAGTGGTGACTAAGGACATACATGTTTCCCCACCGATTTTATTTGAAAGGATTCCAGTTTATCTCTGTTACAGATAATGGTTGCTCTTGTTGTTAGGTATATACAATTTATCATTTTAAGGAAAAGGCCATTTATTCCTATATTTTCTAATGCTTTAAATAAAAAATAGAAATATTTTGTTTAAAAAGCCATTTTGGGGGGCAGCTAGGTGGCGCAGTGAGTAGAGCACTGGCTGTGGAGTCAGGAGGACCTGAGTTCAAATGTGACCTCAGACACTTGACACATTTACTAGCTGTGCGACCTTGGGCATGTCACTTAACCATAATTGCCCTGCCCCCCCAAAAATATTAAAAAGCCATTTTTTGTACCTATCGAAATAATCATGATTTTTATTCATTTTGTTATTAGTGAGGTTAAGTAAGTTTATGATTCTCCTAATATTAAACAAACTCTGAATTGCTGCTATGAATCCAATTTGCTCATAATGTATAACCTTTGTACTATGGTGTTTCAGTCTCTTTTCTCATATTTTGTTTAAAATTTTCATTAAATTTTAGCAGGGATCTTGGCCTATAGCTTTCTTTTTCTGTGTTTTTTTACAAATTGTCCCTGTTTTTTGTATCAAGCCCTTATCTGTGTCACAGAAGGAGTCTTTTTGCTGATTTTGCAAACATTTTATGTAATTTTGGAATTAATTGTTCTTTCAACGTTTAATAGAATTAACTAGTAAGCCTGTCTAGTTCTGAGGGTTTTTTCTCATTTTTTTGTTCATTTATGACATGTTCAGTTTCTTCATTTGAAATTGGGTTGTTCAAATTCTCTATTGTTTTGATAATCTGGGTATTTCACATTTTTGTAAATATTCATTTATCTTGTTTAAGCTATGAACTTTATTGTCATTTAGCTGAGCTAAATAGTTTCTAATCATATCTTTAATTCATCTTCATTTGTATTGAATTCTTCTTTTGCCTTTTAGAGGCTGGTAATTTAGTTTTCTTCTTTCTCTATTTTAGCCAAATTAGCAAATAATGTATGTATTGCATGGTTTTCCCCCAGTAAAACAATTATTTTTATTTATTAACACATTGGGATTTTTTTGTTTTCAAATTTGATGATTTCTTCTTTGATTATCTTGATTTCTAATTTGATTTTTTTCTTTTTTTCATTATTTATTTATTTAATATTTTTAGTTTTCAGCATTAATTTTCACAAGGGTTTGAATTACAATTTTTCTCCCCATTTCTACCATCCCCCCCCACTCCAAGATGGCATATATTCTGATTGCCCCATTCCTCAGTCAGCCCTCCCTTCTGTCACCCCACTCCCCCCTATTCTCTTTTCCCTTACTTTCTTATAGGGCAAGATAGATTATTATGCCCCATTGCCTGTATATCTTATTTCCTAGTTGCATGCAAAAATGTTTTTTTTTTGAACATCTCCTTTTAAAACTTTGAGTTCCAAATTCTCTCCCCTCTTTCCTCCCCACCCACCCTCCCTAAGAAGGCAAGCAATTCAACATAGGCCATATGTGTATCATTATGCAAAACCCTTCCATAATACTCATGTTGTGAAAAACTAACTATATTTTGCTCCTTCCTATCCTATCCCTCTTTATCCAGTTTTATCCCTTGACCCTGTCCCTTTTCAAAAGTGTTTGTTTTTGATTACCTCCTCCCCCTATCTGCCCTCCATTCTGTCATTCCCCCTTTTTTATCTCCTTCCTTCTTCTTCCTGTGGGGGTAAGATACCCAATTGAGTGTGTATGTTATTCCCTTCTCAGGTCAAATCTGATGAGAGCAAGATTCACTCATTCCCTCTCATCTGCCCCTCTTCCCTCCCAACACAATTGCTTTTCTTGCCACTTTAATGCGAGATAATTTACCCCATTCTATCTCTCCCTTTTTCCCTCTCTCAATATATTCCTCTCCCATCCTTTAATTTGATTTCTTTTAGATACCATCCCTTCATATTCAACTCATCTTGTGCCCTCTCTTTCTCTCCCTCCCCCCCCTCTCTCTCCATATATATCTATATATCTATATCTATATCTATGTATATATATATATATATCTCATGAGATCTCAGTATTAGGGTACCTGAAGGGAATATACATACATACATACATACATACATACATACATACATACATACATACATACATATATATATATATATATAAAACTCTCATGAGTTATACACATCATCTTTTCATGTAGGAATGTAAACAAAACAGTTCAACTTATTAAGTCCCTTGTGATTTCTCTTTCTTGTTTACCTTTTCATGCTTCTCTTGATTCTTGTTTTCTATTCAGCTCTGGTCTTTTCATTGAGAAAGCTTGAAAGTCCTCTATTTTATTGAAAATCCATATTTTGCCATGGACCATGATACTCTATTTTCCTGGATAGGTGATTCTTGGTTTTAATCCTAGCTCCATTGACCTCTGGAATATCATATTCCAAGCCCTTTGATCCCTTAATGTAGAAGCTGCTAGATCCTGTGTTATCCTGAATGTGTTTCCCCAATACTCAAATTGTTTCTTTCTAGCTGCTTACAGTATTTTTTCATTGACCTGGGAGCTCTGGAATTTGATGACAATATTGCTAGGAGTTTTCTTTTTGGGATCTATTTGAGGAGGTGATCCGTGGATTCTTTCAATTTCTATTTAACTCTGTGGCTCTAGAATATCAGGGCAGTTCTCCTTGATACTTTCTTGAAAGATGATATCTAGGCTCTTTTTTTGATCATGGCTTTCAGGT